>LR738712.1:768967864-768992148 GCA_902687465.1 Secale cereale
TGTACACTTCTCTGTTAGCTTTGCTTTGCTATCTTCACATTTATATGTGGTAAAACCAGATATTTGCCATGTCACATCTTGATCCAGTTAAAAAACGAGACCAAACACTCTATACTCTTAGTGTATCAACAAATACAATGAAAAACACTCACACCTTTTTAAATATTTGTTCCATAATGAAGCACAGATGTGCCATTAATTAAGAGACACTTTTTATACTCATTAAGCAATAGCTAAATCATTGGTCACAAAACGGACTACACAAGTCGGTAGGATTGTCAACCCAATCTGGTAGCATGGTGTCCATAAATGGTACACACACGCAAAGACACGAGAATGAGCTGGTTCATTGCAATCACGAGGGCAACAAGATTATTTGAGCTACAATATAACTAGTCGAGTGGAAAAACTTCAACTGCTTTAACTTAAATCCCAAGAGTGCCTAATCCATGCTAGCAGAAAGCATTGTGTGCTTCAGTTCAGAGTCATGCAGAACTATTTCGTGCAATGCCCAATTGATCGGCAAGCATGATGGCACGATGCAACTCATCGGCTTTAACTTGTAGTGAGGTTTCGAGACCTCAACATTACTTGCTGTGGCACAAATAAAGTCATGATACGTGTATTGACCGATAGCTTCCCAAGCCCCAACTCTCAACTCTCACTAAAAGCACCGTCCAGGATAAACACAGGTGAGCACTAACAGCTCGATTTCACTTGAACAGTTGGAAAAATCTTCTGACTCAATGTTTTTCCAGGCAACATACATATCCTGCCCCATATAACGTGTAGGGGTGGCTTACATATGTTAACGGAAGTAGCATGTTGCTTCACTTGGTGAAACAAAAACAAATTAAACTATGTTAATGTTGAGCCGCAGAGGCCGGAGCTCAAGCTCCTTTTCTAAAAAAAAATGTTAATGTTGAGCCGGCGGGCTGTCCAGAGACCTCCTAGCTGATGCCGGAGGCAAATTGGCTAGACAACCTTATTTTTTATTTTTTATTTTTGTTGTTTCTTAGGAGCTACTTTCTCCGTCCCTCAATGTAAGACGTTTTTTGACACTACTACACTAGTGTCAAAACTACTACACTAGTGTCAAAAAACGTCTTACATTATGAGACGGAGGGAGTAGATTTTATAAAACCTATTAATAATATGAAAATATATTTTAGAAAATTGTTCAGTATGTGTTTTATATAAAAGTTCATTTAATAAAAAAGTTCACCATATATTAAAAAATGTTCAGCGTGTCTTAAAAAATGTTCATCCTATAACTAAAAAAGTTCATAATACATTAGAATTATTTTTATGTGTATAAAAATGTTCAATTTGTATTTGAAAAAGGCTCATCATATACAAAAAAATTCATTCACTATTTAAAAAAATAGTTCACGATACTTTGGAGAAAAGGCGTATATACTATGTAAAGGAAATGTGCAAAAAAAGAATAAAAACCAAATCTTAAAAGAGAAAAAGATAAATGAAAAAACTATGAAGGGCATTATGAAGGACAACTTTTACGTGGGCTGGGCTATCAGGAGGAGTCTTCAGCGAAGCCTCGACTATATGACTCATGCAGGCATCATATATGATTCACGGGCAAATCCAGGAGCTTCTATTCCACACGTTTACTGACGCGGAAACCAACTGGCACTCACTGCAGCACCTAGTGGGCCGGCCCATGAATGTGCAGCGTACTGTATTATAGCGTGAAAAAACCACACAAAGGTGCCTTTATAAGGGGAGCGGCGTTTTGCTAAGCCCGGGAGTGAACATTGTTTTACAAATACTGAATAAATTGAAAAATTCTGAATTTTTTGGTGGGGAAAGATGAGCGAGTGTGTGATGTCCGCCAAATTTCATAGCATTTGGATGACCTAGTAGCTCTTAGAAAAAAAACAAATTTGGGGTATGTGAAAAAGTTTACTATTTGTGCACTCCTTGGACCCGGTTTTTTTTTTTTTGCTGAGATCTACTCACAGGTACACACTCAAACATCTTCCTTGTAAAAATAAATCAATTTTTTCGGACAAAAATCAAACTTCTTCATGGTTAACCTGGGCGACAAGTTGACATGTTTGACCTTTGATCGTTGACCTTGAAAAAACGGTTAATCTTTCTTGAAAAGCTCATGGATTTTCAATTTTTTCACAAATTTAAAAACATTAATTGAAAAAATCATGAATTTGAGGAAAGTTTATTGATTTTACAAAACAGTTCATCAATTATAAAAAATTTAATGGTTTCAAAACAGTTTCATTGATTTTAAAAATGTGCCAATACACCAATTGTTTTTAAAAGGATCATCGATTTTGAAGAACGTTCATCAATTTATCTAAAAAGTTCATCCATTTAGATAAATGTTCTTCGATTTCGAAAAAAATTATTTGATGTTGAAAAAGTTCATTGATACTGGAAAAAAGTTCATGAATTAGAAAAAAAATCATCTATTTCGATAAAACATGCAAAATTGGAAAACATTTGCGTATGTAGCAAAAGAAAAACCAAAAGAAACAGAAAAGAGAAAACGAAAAGGAAAAGGAAAAATAAAAATGAAAACTAGACAAAACCGTTAAAAACAAGAAAAAGGAACAAGAGAAGAAGAAAAATAAAGTAATAAGAAAATGAACAAAACAGTTCTAAAAATGATTAAAAAGAACAAGAAAAAGAAAAAGAAAATGAAGAGAAAAAAGAAAATGGGAAAAGAAAGGAAGAAAGAAGAGTCGCTGGTACGAATTCCACCACGCTCGCAGTTTTTCGTGTTAAAATCAGAAAAAAGATAACTAGGCTGTCCTAGTGGCCAAGTGGGCCTGTGCGTCCGTTTGACAAATGACGTATAACGGTAATACGAAGCGGCAGATCTTATTTTACGCTCGTTAGCGTCAAAATGTTGTGCCTTCGCTGAAGCGAGCGTACAGATGGGCCGGCCCACGCACGGGATTCACATGTTATTCGTTATGTGCTGCTTTGTTCGCTGATTCCTGCGTTTTTTGTTTCCTTTTTTCTTCTGTGTAGTTTCTTTGTTTCAGTTTTTCTTCAATGTTTTTTCAATGTTTTGTCCAGTTTTTAGTTGTTTTGTTCTAATTTGTTTCCTTTTACCTTTCGTTCTTTTCCTTTCCGTTTACTTTATGTTGTTTTGTTCTCATTTTTTGTGTCTTATATAAAAGTTCAACGTGTATTACAAAAATGGTCATAGTATATTAAGAAATGTTCAACGCATATTATTAAAAAGTTAACCATGCAATATAGAAATGTTCATCATTACAAAAATATTCATCGTACACTAAAAAAATGTTCACGATACATTACAAAAAAGTTCACCATACATTACAAAAATGTTCAACGAATACTACAAAATGGTCACTGTGTATTTGAAATTTGTTCAGCGTATTTTACACAATTTTTCAATGTATATTCGAAACTATTCAATGTATATTAAAAACATGTTCAATGTATATCTTAAAACAATTAGTGTATATTACAGAAAATTTCAAGGTACATTTCAAATTGTTCAGCATACATAAAATATTGTTCATGTTTTTTAATTTTTGTTCACTTTGTTTTTAAAAGAAACACGTTATAAAGATTTGTTCACGTTTTGAAACTTTATTCTCATTTTTAATAAAATTGTTCGCATTTTCTTCAAGAAATATTGAAAAGATTGAAGAAAGAAAAAACGGATCTGCCATAGTAACTGTAGTACTTATAAACTAGCACCCTCGGCTGGCTAACAGGGGTCGTTGCTTGGTTGAGGTAGCGTGTTCGACTCCAAGCGCTCGATTAAAATGTTTTCTGAACTTTTATTTACAACGCCTGACGACGGGCCGGCCCGTTTTGCGCGCCTTTTAGCGGAAGGTCGTCATTTTGATGCACGCGGGCGTCGAGCAGGGACTCTCCATCTGAAGCTCAAATAGGAAATACCGACTATGATTGCTTCTCCCGCCTACAGGCCAACCAGGCCATGGAAAGAAGAGTTGCTTGCATTCACTGATGGGTTGCCTGCATCCTACCCATGCCATGCTCGCAGCAGAACAAGATGGGCCGGCACACTTCGTCTGTGTTAGCTGTTTTGTTTCGCCGCTGACTGCTGCTGTTTTCTTCCTTGTGTTTTTTGTTCTTTTTTTTAGTTTTTTTTCAGATTTTTTTTGCAAAAACATTATATGAATTTATGACTATAATATACAGCCAAAATTAGTACATAACTTTCTTTAATATATGATGAACATTAAGTACAAGTAGAACATTTTTATAAAATAGGTGAACATTTTTTATAAATGGCAAACTCTTTTTACAATGTACGGTGTAATTTTTTCAAATAAACACCAAACCTTTTAAAACACTGCTTCTATTTTTAAAATAGTTTTGTAAAGTAGACCCCTCTAAAAATTTGATAGTTGTTTTTCTGAGGAAAAACCGAAGAGCAAAAGGCAAAGCAAACACTACTAAAGTTTTTTTTTTATGGATGTTCAATTTTTTCAAAAGGTTAGGTGGTCTTAACAAGATCTGATTAATCTGTCCTAATTATATCATAATTTTCTGATAAAATGATATACCTAACTTGTAAACACACGAGACTTCCTGGGTCATATTCGATATAGTACATATTCTACATACGAGGACAAAGATGCCTAAAGTATAATAGAAAAATCTATTATGATTGCTCAACTAGCAATTACTAAAGGGTTGTTGGCACTACAAATTTATTTTGTATCACCAAAAGTAATAATTAGCAAATGACCTAGATGACGAACACTAACCAGTGTTAACTAGAAACCTGTCAATGTTGTCACCGTATCGATGGCTAGTTTTTGAAGACTGCCCGTCAATGATGAATGCTCTCTCAAATATAATAGCGCACTCCCTCATCCTCTCAATGATGAATACCCTCACCAGGCCCCTTCTGATTTGGAAGCGCTCACTTCCCACTCCATCCCGATCTTCCTCATCCATCTAAAATTCATAAGACCCATCCGGTTCGATTTTTGTATGGATGAAATAATAAACAAATAATGTTGTTGGGTAGCCTCAAATCACACACATGCATCTACACCCACCTCAATTGAACTAACAAGTGACAAACTCACTATGTTTTGAATGAGAAGTCTTTTTATAAGTGCTCCCATGGCTGTGTAGTTACGCTTGTGCAGTGTCACTTGCTTGTTTGAGTTTTTATTTGCAGTGTTGCAAGTCGATTGGCTGTTGTATACCGCTAATTTAATACAACTTCAATTATTTGTTGTTCCATGGCAAGGCACATGCCTTATGCTAGTTGAGAGATACTTTTTCTTGCTTTATGAACAGAACAAAGTTGACAACTATATGAATATAATAGGCTTCACAAGTCAAGAAAAGAAAAGCCAAGTTGTTATGATATCAGTACAGTCAAAGATCTAACTTTAATACGATGTCACTTGACGGTAAAATTTGCATCTGCAGTAACTTTCTATTAAGGACTTAGCACAGGATCAAATGAACCGATGT
Organism: Secale cereale; assembly: GCA_902687465.1. NCBI lineage: Eukaryota > Viridiplantae > Streptophyta > Magnoliopsida > Poales > Poaceae > Secale > Secale cereale. Next base: position 768,973,346 of record LR738712.1, read on the forward strand.
CAGTGGCTTTCTAGCTGGTTGGACCGCTTCAGCTTATGGTATTTTCCTTTCTTTTTGTTCTTTGTTTGGCCTTCTTCTCTGTATTGGGCCCATGAGGGGCTGGCTCTAGTGTCGTTCAATACATGACCACCCGGTGTAGACTATAAGAATACGGACCATCCCTCCTCCCATGGAGCACCAACATGGTATCCTTCCTCAAGCGTCAACACCACGCAATGCCACAAGTCAACTTGGCACAAGTGCTTCTGCTGGGAAGATCTACAAGCACCATCGCTGCAGATAAGAGCTGGTAAGATCATCACACTCTGCAAGGTTCTGTCACGATTGATGCCAAAGAACAACACCGCAACTTGAAGGTCTCATGCCCATAAGCTTGAAATAACGTAGGGAGAGGAGGATGCCTGCGTTGGGGCATGAGTGATATTTTTAGGCTTGTAATAAACAATGCCTTATACATTTGCGTTGTCTTACATTTGATATATATCGCCCCCTTAGATGATTCATGAAGGGGATGAGCCTGATCAAATTGGGGACTGGTTTTTGTTTATGATCTACATTGAAGATTGAACTGATAATCGTGCTTGTGATGTTTTCTTTCTCCCCTGAGATCATCGTCTCCACGGGTTTTTGCTATGGTGCGGTGAGCCCTTTGTTCTTGTAGTTTCTTGTTTGCTCCCCTTCCCCTTCTCCCATACAAACGGCTTTGATCTAGTATCATCGTTCAATAAAAAACAGAGTGTTGCCATCAGCCTGTTGCCTTTTAACTACTAGTCTAATTATATTTCCAACTGCCATATGAAATTTCAGTGTGGTGTTTTGTTCTCCACTTGTTCTTACATGTTGTCATATAAAATAATATGTAACATGGTAAAAATTATTTGTCATATGAAATATCAGTAAAGTGTCATGTTATTCATTCAGATCTTGCAAATCAGTGATGATATCTGGAAGCGATAGCTTTGCTCCATATGGTTGGTTCGTGCATCCTCTTGACTGATCTCTACAGCAGCTGCTTGGTTGCACTCCATCACCCAACATATGTTGAAGGCGTGAAGGTGATATCCTCATCGCCTTTTGTGGTTGGCTCCCCAGAGCTGCATAATGTTGAAGCCGGAAGTCCGTCCGGTGCGGCTAAGCTGCATTCCAAGCTCTAAGACACACTTGTGGCTGTAGGAACGGAAGCAAGATAGCCTATCCATATTGTCATCCTCTTCCATGTGCTACCAGCCCTAGGTCCCGATGTGCATGTCTCAGGCTAGAAAGTGAACCAAGAACATGAGGCGAAGCTGGTACTCGCTTCCCACTCATGTTTGACCGCAGAGGTCTCTTCCGATGCACTCAAGTTCCCAAGTAGAAACAACGCACAAGATGGAGTGAAAAACCAAACTGTACCACATGATATTCCCGCTGTAGAACAATTCCCGGTGCCTTCCAAGCTTATGCAACTAATTGTTGTAAACTACTTTTCCGTGCATTTCAAGCCTATGTGAAACTGATCATAGATACATCGTTTGCTTGTTACTCTTTGTATGTAAGGACAATCGCCTTTCAGCATTTCTAGGATATGGAACCGAGAGGCATGGGTGAGGCCGATATTTACCAGTTGGGAATGGGTGATATGAAGGTGCCTCGCTGGCACACCACATTGCATGGCTTGTGTACTCTTCTCTGGTCAATATTGATTCGTATCTTCACCTTTATGTGGTTAAAGCTATATATACTTTCCGTGTCATAGGTATTCGTCGGTTGCACGCCGCCCAAACATGAACCAGCATATTGCATATAATGGGCACATGATGTCTAGCTTGGCAGTGTACTCGAACCTACAACCATTCGACCATATCATGTTGTGCTGACTTGGTGGGAGTGGTAGTCCTATTTAAGTTTGGATGGCTTTCTTATTAAAAGCAATTCACTCTTCCAGGTTCTAGTTAAACATGTTAGAACTTGCACAAAACACACCCAATATTTTCCTCAAGATAAGAAAATGTTCATAGGATCGTACCCAAACGTGGAAATATTTTTTTCTAGAAAAAGACTAACAGGGAGGTACTTAAACCTGTCAAACTAGCTTGTTGTTCTAGCATCAGACATATGACTTATATATGGAGATTATGCATAGAACTACATGATCTAGTACAACCTATTAGTAGTTAGTTTTGGACTGCAATATCCACCTGTGTATGATACTTTGAACAAGGGGAAATACATCGACTTCTCTATAAGTTCAGAGTTATTTTATTCTGTGTATATGTGGGTGTCTTGGGTTAGAGAGTGACCGGGCAATGTCTCGGTTTAGAGAGTGACCGGGCAACAGGTTGCAGCGCCTGCACTTGTTTTCCGTTGCCGCATGACTGCAAAGGTTTGTTTCTTTCCAGCCAATTACCACATTGACAAAAGAGAGAGGACGTACAAGATAAATTGATCCCAAAACATGGTCACCTAGCCATAAAATAACTCTCGATGCCTATCATCAAGCCTATGCAAATTGTATAGATGCAACACACGTTTTCTAGTCTCCGGATATAGAGACGATATCCATTCATTGTTGTTAGGAATTGCAACTAATTAATAGTTTCAGGAGAGACCAAAATTTATGAGTTGAGAAGTTGTGCACACATAAAGGTGCCCTCCCAACCCAGCGCATTGCGCCGCTTGTGTGCACTTCTACTATTTTAGCACATGTGGTGCTCTTCCATAGTCAGCTTTTGATTTGCTATCTTTTCCTTTATGCTGGGTAAAACCACATATTTATCGCGTCATAGGCATTCATTAGTTGCACGCCTCCTAACTCATAATTTTCACAATGAAACTGCTCCACTTACATATCTTTTTTTAAACGAGTCCATTTCATTGATTAAGAATAAGAGAGTTGCCCGGTTAATTAGAGGAAAACCAGGCAAAAACCCACACAATTCGCTGATCACGCACAAAAGATAAAACAACAAAAACCACCACGAAGAAAACATCGACGAGGTTGCATCTTGGCATCATCGTCACCACTTCTCATCGCGTAAGAGCCCCCGACTTCCCTACAAGCATCAAACGACAGGGCACACATTGTAGAGGCAGAAGCGGACACGTGAAGATTCTACCAAATGAAGAACACACTCGTCTGTAACACGACAACATCGAATCTAAGAATAGAAAAGCAACATAGAACTATGCAAGGCTAGCGCTGTGAAGGATTGATGGGCCTCTAACCCCTCATTGGTTACCCCAAGTGGAAGGTGTAAGATGCAATGTTGTGGAAGTTTTTCCCTTAGCAAAGATGCCAAGGATTGAATCCCCAGAGACTCCTAGGTTCAACAAGTAGGTGTCAACTGCTAACGGCGCGGATTAGCAATCAACGTGGACCTGCACACAGATACAAATAACTTTGCTCCCAACGAGTACAGAGAGGTTGTCAATCCCTCCGGCCTTGTAGTTCACAAAGGATTAAACACAAATGATAGTAGTGATAGATAATGTTTGCAATAGTAAGTAAAAGCGAAAAGTAAATAGCGGATGTGATCAATGATGGTAATATGGACCGGAGTCTCATGATGTTCACTAGTGATGTCTCTCTCCCAAAAGACGATAAAACAGCTATGTGAGGTAAACGAATTACAGCTGGGCAATTGACAGGACCACGAACGCAAATCAATGCTGACTACATTGCAAGAAAGGTTGAGGTTCAAAGCATGGGCGGTACGCCAAAGTAAGTAGACCGAAATCCATCAATATCTACTACTAATCATCCACCTTGAGATATCTATCCAGAACATCTCACTGGTATTAAGTTGCGAGTCCCACCCATAGTGTAAACTCAATGCAACAGACAACTGCATTAAAAGAACTTTGCGTAAAGTAAACAATCCTTGCATCCGCGGGCACAAGCACCGTTGTTTTCCCCCTTGTGGCAACATCACATCCCCTAGACTCATGTTTCTGTCACTCAAGCTAGTCATCGAGGGGCATGAACCCACAATCGAGCATAACGTTCCCTCTTGGAGTCACTACGTATTACTTGGCCAAAGCAATAAATAACAACGGAGAACATGCAAGAATTACTTATGAACATAAATATAAAAGAGGTAGATCAAATATATTACTCAAGAACAATCTGAACATAATCTCATAATCCATCGGATCCCAGCAAACTCAACATAGCAACAGCATAAGGATTACATATGTGCCTCGATCATGTAGGGCAGCTCACGCGGACTAATTAGTGAAGCACAAGAACGGGAGGAGAACATCACATAGCTACTGGTCATGGACTCATGGTCCAAGGGAGACTACTCACAACTCATCCGGGAGGCGTCCATGGTGGTGGAGAAGCTCCCGATGGTGATTCTCCCCTCCGGCAGGGTGCCGGGAAGAGTTCTCCTGGTGCTCCCGATCTTGGAAGCAGCGGCGGCGGCGGAACAGAGATGAGATCGCGAAAAAGAGTTCCCGTCCCGAGGGTTTCGAAGGACACTCTAAATATATGCCGAAGGAGGGCACCAGACGGGGCCCGGGGGGCCCAGGCGCCCCCCGGCGCGGCCCAGGGGGGGGGGGCGCCGCCAGGGCGCCTGGAGCCCTGGTGCCCCCCCGGCTGTCCTTCGGGCGCAAGGTAGGTTCTGGAACGCTGATTTTTTATATAATTTTTCTGGATTTTTCCTGGCAGTTCTCGTAACGTGAAAACCTGAAATACAAAAACAGCCGAAAACAGAAACTGGCACCAGGGTGCACTGGATTAGTAGGTTAGTCCAAATATGATCAAAAGTGTATGGAAGTGTATGAATATCATAGCAATATCACCCAAAAGTGGCATGGAGCAAGCAGAAATTATAGATACGTTTTGGACGTATCAACATCCCCAAGCTTAATTCCTGCTCGTCCTCGAGTAGGTAAATGATAACAAGAATAATTTCTGTGGTGACATGCTATTAACCATATAGGACTTTTTACAGTCATATGACAAAAGCTTACCGAGACAATGATTCTATAGTAATTAAGTTGCCTCATGAGAAAATCACAAATGACTGAAAGTTTTACAATATGAAACTGAAACATCAAAAAGATTTGCAATGAATCATGATGTGCAAATATGATAAAGTGATATCTAGCTTGCCCCCTTTAGTGAAGCAAAACATAAATGCAGGGGCACCTTCATGGTTTAAGTGATGACTAGATACAATGATTTCAAAATAAACGATATCACAATCATGCAAAAGACAATGCTACTTTGGGGCAATGCACATTACACTCAGAATGACAATCATGCTCTCAGTAGTTGGTGCTTGAAAAAAGAAGGTGGAGACTCAACATAAAAGTAAAAGAATGGTTATGTGCTAGAGCTTTTCATTTTAAAAACATAGAAGCAATTTTGTCAACGGTAGTAGTACTTCATATGTGTCATGCATAAGACATCCTATAAGTTGCAAGCCTCATGCATCGAATACCAATAGTGCTCGCACCTTGTCCTAATTAGCTCGGATTTCCATGGGTTATCATTGCATTACATATGTTTCAACCAAGTGTCACAAAGGGGTACCTCTATGCCACCTGTACAAAGGTCCAAGGAGATAAATCGCATTTGATTTCTCGTTTTTGATAGATCTCAACTTGAGGACATCCATACCAGGACAACATAGAAAATAGATGATGGACTCCTCTTTAATGCATAAGCATATTCTCATAAGAGATTGATGATTATGTCCAAGCTAAAACTTCCACCATGATACATGGCTTTGGTTGGCGGCCCAATGTTCTTCTCTAACAATATGCATACTCATTCAACCCATGGCAAATCACCCTTACTTCAGACAAGACGAACATGCATAGTAACTCACATGATATTCAATAAAAGTGTGACAGTTGATGGCGTCCCCAGAAACATGGTTACCGCTCAGCAAGCAACTTATAAGAAATAAGATACATAGGCAACATATTCTTTACCACAATAGTTTTTAAGCTACTTTCCCATGAGCTATGTATTGCATAGTTAGTCTGCTTAGTACAGGTGGAGGTTAGCAAAAGACTGGGAGCGACCAACTAAGAGAGCAATGACGGTCATAATCATGCAGAGCGACAAAGCAACATTGAATCAGGCATGGTAGTTATATCGCTACTCAGAAATAAAAGATCATCAAGGCTTGACAGACTTTTTTACAGTCTTAAATATGCGTGAGCATACGCCAAGTCAATCAAAATAAATTCTCAAAGGAAGATATTACTAAACCATACCACATCATTGGCAAACAAATCAAGTTGGTACTCCAATAACACATTGGGAATCCTCCAGCTATTTGAGACTAACCACAAGAAAACATGAACTACTAAGCGCCATCATGCACGTAACATCTTTATCACAGACATATCAACCAATGCAACGGAACCAAACTCTCTTAATAAGATAAGCATGATAATTAAAGAGAGTTCAAGCAACCAACTAAACAAAAGCTCTTTGAAAAGATAAGCATGAATACTAAGAGCAGAGCATGTAGTAGCTATTAAAAGACAAAGAACACACACATCAAAGATAGACATGAAAATTCTATGTTATGTTCTAGGTAGAAGTGGAGCGTGTTTCTCTCCCACATAAAGAACGCTGAGTTCCGACTCGTTATGAAAAACTAAAAAGAAAACTAAAAGCAAGACGCTCCAAGCATAGTACTTAACACATGAAGTGATAAAAATATAGTGGAACGAAAGACGAACTGATAATGTTGATGGAGAAGGGGATGCACGGGGGCATCCCCAAGCTTAGACGCTTGAGTCTCCTTGAATATTTCTTGGGGGTGCACGGGGGCATCCCCAAGCTTGAGCGCTTGACACTCCTGAATCTTTTTATCATCTTCCCTCGCACACTTGAAAACTCCCTTCATACATAACTCATTATAATCTGATTAGCGAGGTTAGTACCCTTAATAAAATAATTACACCTTGCTGGAAATAAAGATATTCTTGAAGTTCTACTGTTTCTCAAGATTGCCAAAAGGTTTTTGCAAAGAAAAAGCAAGCTCTTGGTTTGCAAAATGAAGGAAAGGCAAAACAGGACAGAATCTGTGAAAAACAGAACAGCAGGTAGTAATTGATTTGTTCGGGGCACTTCTGCAACTCAAACCAAAAAACTCAGAACAGAAGCACGAAAGACAATTATATAGATAATGCTGTCGAAAAAATTCAGACCAAAAAGATGATCTGGTGATTTTATACAAAATTTTCTATCCAAGGACATAATCTGTTTCCTGGACAGCACCTCACAACTTTTGAACTTTCTACCAATCAGAGGCTATACTTGGCACAAATATGAAAAGCAAAGATACAATGATGATGCTACTGTAGTAAACAACATCAAGACACAACAAAAGCAAAATATAAAAATTTATTCATGTGGGCTGCCTCCCAAAAGCGCTTTCTTTTATGCCTTTAAGCTAGGCATAATGCATATAGATCAAGTTTTATCAAGAGTAAAAGAATAGCTAGCCCGTACAACGGACTCAAAAGGTAACTTGATCTTTTTTCGAGGGAAGTGTTCCATCCCTTTCTTGAGATGAAACTTAAATTTTATATTACTCTCTTTCATGTCAATGATAGCACCAACGTTGCGTAAAAAGGGACGTCCCAAAATAATTGGACATGAAGGATCACATTCAATATCCATAATAGTAAAATTAACGGGAACATAGTTGTCATTGACAATGATAAGAACATCGTCGATCCTCCCCAAAGGTTTCTTTATGGAAGAATCAACGAGACGAACACCAAAAGAACAAGAATCATAAGGTTTCAATTTAAGCATATCATATATTCTTTTGTGCATAACAGAGGTACTAGCTCCAACATCACATAATGCATAGCAAGAGAAGTCATTCAATTTAATTTTTATCATAGGGTCCCAACCATCTTCTAGCTTTCTAGGTATGGAGGCTTCTACTCTAAGTTTCTCCTCCCTAGCTTTGATGAGAGCATTAGTGATATGCTCTGTGAAGGCAAGGTTAAGCGTGCTAGTGCGGGGATCTCTAGACATCTTGTGAAGGAAATCAATAACTTCGGTAAGAGTGCAATTATCAAAATCAAGGTCATTAGCATCAAGTAAAGTGGTAGTAGTGTCCTTTAGGTTCACTTGTTTGGTAGTTTCTATAGTCATAGCATCACCATTAATAGGTCCAATGGGACCAGGAGTACATTGGGTGCTAAGAGTTTGGATATCCTCAACAACTTTGATAGTAGCAACAGTGTGGTGGGTAGGAAGGCTCTTAATTCTATCCTCTTCCTCCCTTTCTCTAGCCCATCTTTCTTTAAGTTTAGCCATCATCCTAATATTTTCATTAATTTGCACTTGAATAGCATTTATAGGAGTGTCTTCCCTCTCCTCAAGAGGAGAAGTTTTAATATTTAGCAATTTTACCTCATTGGCTAAATGGTCTACCTTAAAAGAAAGATCATCTAGTTTATGTAGTTTTTCTTCTACACTCTTATTAAAGGCTTTTTGGGTAGTGATGAAATCTTTGAGCATAATCTCTAGTTCAGTAGTGGAGTTCTTGGTACTAGGATAAGCATTATTGTTCCCATAAGAATTAGAGGGGAACGGTCTAGGATTGCTACCAAAGTTACTCCTATAAGCATTGTTGTTAAAATTGTTTCTAGAGATAAAGTTCACATCTACTTGTTCTTGAGCAATCAAAGAATTTAAAGGAACATCGCAAGGATCGACAGAAGATTGCTTCGAAAGTAGAGACATGATCAAGTCAACTTTTTCATTTAAGGAGGAAATCTCCTCGACAGAGTTTACCTTCCTACCTGTTGGAGCGCGTTCAGTGTGCCATTGGGAATAGTTGGTCATCATCTCATCGAGAAGCTTTGTGGCAGCACCAAGTGTAGTTGACATAAAAGTTCCTCCCGCGGCCGAATCTAACAAGTTCCGCGAGGTAAAGTTCAAGCCTGCATAAAAAGTTTGGATAACCATGCATCCAAGTAGTCAAACCATGAGTAGGGCAGTTCTTGATAAGAGATTTCATACGTTCCCAAGCTTGGGCAACGTGTTCATTATCCAATTGTTTAAAATTCATTATGTTACTTCTAAGTTGGATAATTTTAGCAGGTGGATAGTATTTTCCGATAAAAGCATCTTTGCACTCGTCCCATGAATCTATGCTATTTCTAGGCAAAGACTGAGACCAAATTTTAGCTCCTCCTCTCAAGGAGAAAGGAAAAAGCTTAAGCTTAACAATATTACCATCTATTTCGTGGTACTTTTGCATATCACAAAGTTCAACAAAGTTGTTTAAGTGTAAAGCAGCATCATCTCCAGCACCGGAGAATTGATCTTTCATGACTAGATTCAGTAAAGCAGGTTTAATTTCATATGAAGGTGCTGAAGTGGCAGGTGTAGTGATAGGTGTGCTGATAAAGTCATCGTTGTTGTGACTAGTGAAGTCACACAACTTGGTGTTCTTGGTGGAACCCATAGTAGCAAGCAAGCAAGATAACTATTTTTGTGATTTTCGATAAAAGGTACTAAAGCAAAAACTGAAAGATAAACTAACAAGACTAAAAGCAAAGGTAAAAGATAGCGTGCAACTACCCTATCCTGAAGAGTGGAGTCCCCGGCAACGGCGCCAGAAAAACTCCTTGATGGGCCTCTAACCCCTCGTTGGTTACCCCAAGTGGAAGGTGTAAGATGCAGTGTTGTGGAAGTTTTTTCCTTAGCAAAGATGCCAAGGATCGAATCCCCAGAGACTCCTAGGTTCAACAAGTAGGTGTCAACTGCTAACGGCGCGGATTAGCAATCAACGTGGACCTGCACACAGATACAAATAACTTTGCTCCCAACGAGTACAGAGAGGTTGTCAATCCCTCCGGCCTTGTAGTTCACAAAGGATTAAACGCAAATGATAGTAGTGATAGATAATGTTTGCAATAGTAAGTAAAAGCGAAAAGTAAATAGCGGATGTGATCAATGATGGTAATATGGACCGGAGTCTCATGATGTTCACTAGTGATGTCTCTCTCCCAAAAGACGATAAAACAGCTATATGAGGTAAACGAATTACAGCTGGGCAATTGACAGGACCACGAACGCAAACCAATGCTGACTACATTGCAAGAAAGGTTGAGGTTCAAAGCATGGGCGGTACGCCAAAGTAAGTAGACCGAAATCCATCAATATCTACTACTAATCATCCACCTTGAGATATCTATCCAGAACATCTCGCTGGTATTAAGTTGCGAGTACCACCCATAGTGTAAACTCAAAGCAACAGACAACTGCATTAAAAGAACTTTGCGTAAAGTAAACAATCCTTGCACCCGCGGGCACAAGCACCGTTGTTTTCCCCCTTGTGGCAACAGCACATCCCCTAGACTCATGTTTCTGTCACTCAAGCTAGTCATCGAGGGGCATGAACCCACAATCAAGCATAACGTTCCCTCTTGAAGTCACTACCTACTACTTGGCCAAAGCAATAAATAACAACGGAGAACATGCAAGAATTACTTACGAACATAAATATAAAAGAGGTGAATCAAATATATTACTCAAACACAATCTGAACATAATCTCATAATCCATCGGATCCCAGCAAACTCATCATAGCAACAGCATAAGGATTACATATGTGCCTCGATCATGTAGGGCAGCTCACGAGGACTAATTAGTGAAGCACAAGAACGGGAGGAGATCATCACATAACTACTGGTCATGGACCCATGGTCCAAGGTAGACTACTCATAACTCATCCGGGAGGCGTCCATGGTGGTGGAGAAGCTCCCGGTGGTGATCCCCCCCTCCGGCAGGGTGCCGGGAAGGGTTCTCCTGGTGCTCCCGATCTTGGAAGCGGCGGCGGCGGCGGAACAGAGATGAGATCGCGAAAAAGGGTTTCCGTCTCAAGGGTTTTGGGAGACGGTCTAAATATATGCCAAAGGGGGGCACCAGACGAGGCTCGGGGGGCCCAGGCGCCCCCCCGGCGCGGCCCAGCGGGGGGGGTGCCACCAGGGCGCCTGGAGCCCTGGTGCCCCCCCCGGCTGTACTTTGGCTACCGAGAACCTTCTGGAACGCTGATTTTTTATATAATTTTTTCGGTATTTTTCTGGCAGTTCTCGTAATGGGAAAACCTGAAATACAAAAACAGCCGAAAACAGAAACTGGCACTGGGGTGCACTGAGTTAATAGGTTAGTCCAAATATTATCAAAAGTGTATGGAAGTGTATAAATATCATAGCAATATCACCCAAAAGAGGCATGGAGCAAGCAGAAATTATAGATACGTTTTGGACGTATCAGGGCCCTAGTAACCAACCTACTTGAGATTTTGGGCCTGGCCCATCGTGTGAGATAGCGAAGATGGCCATGGCCAAGTGCTTCAACTTAGCGGTGCATACATGATCAAACAAACTGAGCTTCCTACTGGCTGTTGTGCGGGGATGTGATAATGGGACCGTCAAGTCCTTGCATTTGGCGGAGCTCCTGATCAAGGCACACATTATCTTGGTGCAGGAGCAACACATCGGGACCAGGAGTGCATTGGGTGCTAAGAGTTTGGATATCCTCAACAACTTGGATAGTAGCAACAATGTGGTGGGTAGGAAGGCTCTTAATTCTATCTTCTTCCTCCCTTAGGGGTGCAACCACTTCGGGTTTAGCTGCCATTTGGTTTATCAAAGTGGCTTGTGTGTGGGACATGTTGGAAACTTGGGTCTCAGTGATAGTGAGCCTAGTCTGGAGGTTAGAAATCTCAATATTTATGCTCTCTAATTGTCTACTAATGTTTTGCAAGATAGCAGTATGCTCATTTAATTGCCTCGAGAAGGTTTTGTTTTGTTCATATTGGGTGTGCATGTAATTCTTAGTGGCCTTCTCTATTTCTAGAAGTTTCTCATAGCCAGACAAGTCTCTATCTTTTTGGGTGGAGTTCTTGGTGATAGGATAAGCATTGCTGTTCCCATAAGGATTGCTACCAAAATTACTCCTATAAGCATTGTTATTAAAATTGTTTCTAGAGATAAAGTTCACATCTACTTGTTCTTGAGCAATCAAAGAATTTAAAGGAACATCACGAGGATCAACAGAAGATTGCTTCGAAAGTAGAGACATGATCAAGTCAACTTTTTCATTTAGGGAGGAAATCTCCTCGACAGAGTTTACCTTCCTACCTGTTGGAGCGCGTTCGGTGTGCCATTGGGAATAGTTGGTCATCATCTCATCGAGAAGCTTCGTGGCAGCACCAAGTGTAGTTGACATAAAGGTTCCTCCCGCGGCCGAATCTAACAAGTTCCGCGAGGTAAAGTTCAAGCCTGCATAAAAAGTTTGGATAACCATCCAAGTAGTCAAACCATGAGTAGGGCAGTTCTTGATAAGAGATTTCATACGTTCCCAAGCTTGGGCAACGTGTTCATTATCCAATTGTTTAAAATTCATTATGTTACTTCTTAGTTGGATAATTTTAGCAGGTGGATAGTATTTTCCAACAAAAGCATCTTTGCACTTGTCCCATGAATCTATGCTATTTCTAGGCAAAGACTGAAACCAAATTTTAGCTCCTCCTCTCAAGGAGAAAGGAAAAAGCTTAAGCTTAACAATATTACCATCTATTTCTTGGTACTTTTGCATATCACAAAGTTCAACAAAGTTGTTCAAGTGTAAAGCAGCATCATCTCCAGCACCGGAGAATTGATCTTTCATGACTAAGTTCAGTAAAGCAGGTTTAATTTCATATGAAGGTGCTGAAGTGGCAGGTGTAGTGATAGGTGTGCTGATAAAGTCATCGTTGTTGTGACTAGTGAAGTCACACAACTTGGTGTTCTCGGTGGAACCCATAGTAGCAAGCAAGCAAGATAACTATTTTTATGATTTTCGATAAAAAGGTACTAAAGCAAAACTGAAAGGTAAACTAACAAAACTAAAATGCAAAGGTAAAAGATAGCATGCAACTCCCCTATCCTGAAGAGTGGAGTCCCTGGCAACGGCGCCAGAAAAACTCCTTGATGGGCCTCTAACCCCTCGTTGGTTACCCCAAGTGGAAGGTGTGAGATGCAGTGTTGTGGAAGTTTTTCCCTTAGCAAAAATGCCAAGGATCGAATCCCCAGAGACTCCTAGGTTCAACAAGTAGGTGTCAACTACTAACGGCGCCAGATATTAGCAATCAACGTGGACCTGCACACAGATACAAATAACTTTGCTCCCAACGAGTACAGAGAGGTTGTCAATCCCTCCGGCCTTGTAGTTCACAAAGGATTAAACGCAAATGATAGTAGTGATAGATAATGTTTGCAATAGTAAGTAAAAGCGAAAAGTAAATAGCGGATGTGATCAATGATGGTAATATGGACCGGAGTCTCATGATGTTCACTAGTGATGTCTCTCTCCCAAAAGACGATAAAACAGCTATGTGAGGTAAACGAATTACAGCTGGGCAATTGACAGGACCACGAACGCAAACCAATGCTGACTACATTGCAAGAAAGGTTGAGGTTCAAAGCATGGGCGGTACGCCAAAGTAAGTAGACCGAAATCCATCAATATCTACTACTAATCATCCACCTTGAGATATCTATCCAGAACATCTCGCTGGTATTAAGTTGCGAGTCCCACCCATAGTGTAAACTCAATGCAACAGACAACTGCATTAAAAGAACTTTGCGTAAAGTAAACAATCCTTGCACCCGCGGGAACAAGCACCGTTGTTTTTCCCCTTGTGGAAACAGCACATCCCCTAGACTCATGTTTCTGTCACTCAAGCTAGTCATCGATGGGCATGAACCCACAATCGAGCATAACGTTCCCTCTTGGAGGGTTCTAACCGGCAATTTAGTGTCTATTCTAAAGAAACAATATATTGCAAAAACTATAGAAAAAGAGAATGTGCAAGATAAGAAGAAAAACTAAAATCTGAAAAGGGATAAAGACAAAAGGAACTTGCTAAAATCGCTTTACACAGAAAACTCCAGCCCCGGCGTCGCCTAGCTTAGGCGACACGGGCGGCGACTCGGTCCCCCGCCGCCAGCAGCTCCCTCCACCTGCTCCTCCCCCCTCGCCGCCGCCGGTGGCCACCTCCGGGCAAAGCCCGCGTGGTGGTGGCGGCGGCGGGGCCTTCTCCGTTGCTCGGCTCTCTTTCAGTGGGAGCTACGGCCGGCGGCCCTCGATCCAGTTGCCGGCGGCGCGATGCGTAGTGGGGGTTGTCGGTTGCCGACGCGGCGACCTTGCGCATCTCCGGTAGGGCTGTGGCGGCGGTTGTGAGGAGGAGGCGGGTGGGGAGGGCTGGATTTGGTCGGACTCGGCCGGATCTGGCTTCTCCTGTTCGTTCGGCAGGTGCAGGGCTCCATGGTTGCTGCGGATGGAGTGGAGGACGCCGGGGCGGCGGCCCTGGGCTCGATGTTGCTGGTTCTTGCTGACAGGGGAGCCGTGGTGCGTGGATCTGGCGGTTATTGCGCGGATCCATGGTCGGTGGTGGTGTTTCGGCTGACGTAGCGAGAAGTGCCGCGGAGGACGTGACGCGAGATGCAGATTGGTGGGCTTCGATCAGGGCGTTTGCGACATGCTGCATGCTCCGGCCATCTTGGCGCTCCGGTGCCCAGATCTGGTCGCGCAACCTCGCCATTCTCGGGTTTGGATGAGCTCCAGGCGAAAGCCTTGCCCGACGTTGGTGCCGGCAACGGTGGCACCTCGATGTCATTTTCCTAGTTGGAGGCGTGGTCGTGCAGCCTTCCAACCCGTGGCGGATGGGCTCTCTAGGAGAAATCCCTAGCTCTATTCTCTCGGAGCGGGCGACGACGGCGGCTACGTCGCATCCTCCTTGGAGGCGTCGCCTTGGAGAGCCAGATGCAGATGTTTGCGTCCTTCTTGTCGTCGAGGTTGGTGGACGTCGGGGCGGCGGCCCCGGATGTTTGATGTTTGTGCGCCGAGGCGGCGGCCTCGGGAACCATGGGTGGAAGTGGCTCCATGAGGAGGGACAACTTCTCAACATGGCTTGGGTAACAATTCTGTGCCGCTAGTGTGGTGGGGTTGTCGGCTCGGTTGACGCGTCCCAGAGGGGGCGGTCTGACTTTACGTCGGGGCGGCGGCCCCGGATGAGATGGTGCGGCGGTCGTGGTCTGCCCTGTTCAGCTTGGGCTGTGGGTGACTAAGTCTTGCGGCGTTGCAGCTCGAGGGCGAGCGCGGTGGTATGTCGGGATGGCGGTCCCGTAAGGTGGTATGTTGGTGGACTATGCAGGGCACAACGGAGCAGCGGAGGTCGAGGCGGCGGCCTCGAGAGTTCGGCAACATCAATTGCATTCACCTCGTGTTGCTTGGGCGGCGAGGTTGCTCTCGATTTTGTCGACGGCGTTTCAAGCGTCGCGTTTGGTGGATTGCAGGCACCTTCTCCTTGTGGGAGCGTCCCAGGTCTGCTCCTCTCATAGCAGTCGTGGCTTCTTCTCTCCGGCAACCGTGGGTTGATCTGTGTTTATGGCGTTAGTCAGGTTGTGGCATCGTTGGCAAGTGTGGTGTGGCGATTCGAGTTGGCTTTGCCATGTGGCGAGTGGGGCTTAGCCCTGTTTGTACCGGTTTCCCGTAATTAACTGGGCAACCTTCTACTTAATTAATGAAACGGGCAAAACTTTTGCCTCGTGTTTCGAAAAAAAAGACAAAAGGAAAAAGCATGGAGCAGGACAGCTGTTAGGTGGCTGGGCCATTTGGAAGAATCTTCAGCGAAGCCTAGACTATATGACTCATGCGGGTATCATATAGTATTTCTCAAAAATAAAATAAAATGCAGGCATCATATTACAAAACAGTAAAACTGAGCGAGCTATGGCCATCCACAGCGATTTGACTTTGCTGGCCATCTGATCAAGCTTCTGAACGATTCAGATCTTCCAAGCGTTCCGCAGTACCTCCACCACGAAAAGTCAACAGGGCCGCTGCTTCGAAAAACTACCTGCACGGCTTGTCATTAACTGGGCCGAGACATTCCATCGAAAAACAAATGGGCCAAGACATCATGCAGCTGCCCTCAGGCCCTCACCCGACGTCTCCTCTCCTCTCCTCTCAACCGTGTGCCGCCTCCTCTCCTCCCCACCAGAATGGCAGAGGACAGCCGTGAAGGCATATCGGCCCCAGGCCACGACGCTGCGATCCCCAGCCATCCTCTCTCACCCTTGCGTAAGCGTGGAAGCTTCTCTGTATAATTCCTTCCTCCTAAATTGACTCCTATTTCGTATCTAGGGTTCAGGTTCAGACAATTCTTGCGACACCGGCCGTTTCAATACAGTCCATGGCTGCTGCGAGTATGCTCATCCTCGACACCTTTCGTACGGTACTTCGCCCTTATCTTTTGGTATCTCTGTCTCCCTCTTTTCATCTCACATTGTTGAAGACAATTTTCAGCGATAATATTTCTTTTCTCAGATTTTGTATCTCCTATCATAATAAGGATGCGGGTAGGGCAGCATAATGGAGGAGGGACATCGCATCTTTGCGGGAGATTGGTGCCGCTCAGCTCATGATGGCATGATGAGGTGAGTTTTGTTCCTTTCTTTCTGAAGGTCTTCAGTTTGATGAAATTCCAGGGTGTGGCAATGTTTATTCTCTTTGATTAGTTGATTATATACACTTAAAATTGTCTTTGAGCTACCTGGATATTGCGCACTAATATCTTGACCTATTTAGGTATGCAATAACACATATCCAAAGTTTCATAATCATGTGAGAGTATGCTTAAGTTATATGAGAATATCAAGTTGTAGAGACCCATTTTACTTTTCGCCCCCTAGGCCCTGAATTACTGGAGCAGCCCTGCCCCTCGACCTTACCGACGATGCAGATCACCGCAGTGGCAGCGCCATCTCCTCCCTGGACAGAGGCTCGACGGGGGAAGAGAAGGATGCAGAGGAGGCACCATCGGCTATCTCGGCGACCTCTCAGCTGCTCCATGGATCAACCAAAGATGGTTCGCCTTCGAGGTTTCGGGTCCAATCGGTCCCAAACTCCTATTCATGTCCTAAAAGTTCCCCGCACCGACCTCTATGGTAACTTGTTTTTGCTCTCGACGCATTTCGGGTATAGTCGTATAGATGTTAATTTGGTTTCTGATATGCCGCATTGCCTCTCAATATCTGGGCTATGGCGCGCTCCAAACAACTTGGCTACCTTGGCTTTGATGAATTCGCCACAGCGATGCAAGCTTTCCTAGCTATTTGACCTGTTCCCCTCTCTGGGGCAAGCGTAGCTCGGAATGAGATTAATCAAGATAACATTAATCCTGATGGTTGTTGCTAGCCACTAAACATGCTATCTTGACTAGCCTACTCATTTTCTGCTAATTAATTACTTTTCGCATACTGATTCATGTAAAATCTAAGTTGATCGGTCTGCTACTGATGGAGGGTTTGGCTGCTCTACACGCCGTAAGTCCATTGCGCATCAGTGTTGCTTTGTTCTCTACCATGATTTTTGCTTCGCCCCACAACTCGGTGAGGGAGATGATAACCACCGCTTGACCCCACTGTAAATGTACTTCTAATTTTGCCTCACATTAAATTTACAATTTTTTGATGCAAAAAGACAATGGCTACAGGGAAAAAAACTTTTATGAAGCATCTCTTAAGAAACAAGTTATCCTATGTATACACATGTATCTACTGTGTGGTTTGCCAATTTAACTCAGTAATTATTGCCTTCTTGTTTGGCTCACATTCTCCAAGTCAATGTCATATGTTTTTCACTACTTTTAAAAATAGACAAGAAAAGATTAAACTATCTTAGATTATTTTCTGTAGTTTCAGGATCCACGTTTTGATTTTGTTGCTTCTATTACAGAATGAGGGCCGGACCAAGATTAAGTACCATAACTATATTTGTTATTTTTTCTTGAACATGCCAATTTCCCTTTCCATTCATAACAACGGAAATACATAAAGTCTGAAGAGTAAATGGGGAAGGGAAAGGGAGGCAAGCGAGTTCAAAGCACTCCTAGGAAACGCGTTGTATCCGCCTGATGTCAAAACGGATACTATGGGGCAAAAACCTGATAGCACCAAAGTTCAGATAAACTAGCCCTATTACAGCATCAGGGGACAACAAAGAAACAAGTAGCAAACCACATAACATGAGACACCTAACTATCGAAACAAAATAACAGCTGCGGAGCTTGAGGCAGAGAAGAGCAGACCCCCAAGCAGCACCACTAGCACCCATCGATTTAGCTCCTAGACGCCGCACATATCCTCATCAAGTTCATGGTGTTCCTTCGCAGCAGCTCAGCTCCTCCTCGCAGAATTGTCATGTCACCTTCCTTCTGCAGGCCTTCCCAATACATAAGAAAAGAACAGATAGAAAAAACAATCTCAAATTAAAGGGTGACTTAATAATTTTGTGCTCAAAGGTAACTCGATTTTGAGCCAGCCATATAGCTGCTGCGGCCAAACCGACAGTGTAGAATCGTTCTCTCCCAGGGAGAAACTTGTGGCACCAAAAGTAAAAAAATTAGTAATTGTTGGGACACCTATATTTGTTCATGTCTGCTTTTGTTTATGATTTGATGTGAACCTTCATGTCATGGCCTGAAATCAAATTGTGTTCATGTTACAATGCATTGTTGGAGTGTGCAAACACTGATAGATAAAGGGTCATCAGACCCGGTTCGTTTGGGCCTTTAGCACCGGTTCCTGAACCGGGACAAGTGTGTCGGTACTAATGCTCTGACCCTTTAGTCCCGGTTCAATCCAGAACCGGGGCAGATGGGTGTCCACGTGGCCTGTGCGCCGAGCCCGGGCAGGAGGGGCTTTGGTCCCGGTTGATGGTACCAACCGGGACCAAAAGGCATCCACGCGTCAGCATTTCTGTGGCTGTGGTTTTT
>LR738712.1:768992322-769007765 GCA_902687465.1 Secale cereale
GAGAGAGAGAGAGAGGGAGGGAGGGAGAGAGAGAGAGAGAGAGAGAGAAGTAATATCGACCACCTCTCCTTCTCCGAGAGATTGGTCGAACAACAAGTTCTCGTATATCTATCCGACACTACCGGGTACATATATACAATAATTATCTCTTACAAATATAATCTCCTATCATATGGATGCATGGTCCACATAGTATTCTCCGTCTTCAGCGATCACGTGTTCAAGGAAGAATGCCGCCAATTCCTTTTGAATTGCTCGCAGACGATCTGGTGTTAGGAGTTCATCCCGCATCCGAAACATCTAATTTGAAGTAGGGGGTCAATACATGAAATGATGCTATAAATTTGTGAATATTATTGATTGTTTACGCACTTCATATTGTGCTTCAGAGTAGCCCCGCTCACAGGTCGTGTGGCGGATGGACTCGCAAATGTAGTATCCACAGTAATCATTCTCGGGTTCCTACCACAACCACTTTACAAGAAATAGAGGTCAATCAAACTGATAAGTAAGAATGCCAAATTGGTATTGATGAAACTAGCGCTTGAATCAAGATATAGGAGATGCTCGCGCGGAACATGCTACTATATAGTACTTACTTTCGGGTATCTAAATTCTAGCTTCTTTGGCAGTCCCGGAGCTTTTTTGGTGAATTTTCTCCAAACCCTGCTAGACAAAGAAAACAATTAGTTGATATCAGAAATGAAGTTGTTGATATATATGCATGGTGGATAATATTGATCGATTTAACTTACCTGACGAGCATTTGAGTCATGTCCGCATACTCCTCGGGATCTTTACGTTTAGAGTCCAAGACAGTTACTACTCCCTTCTCAAGCTTAATCTCTAAGAGAATATAGTGGAAGCTGCGCACGCATGCATGAACTCATCAATTACATCACTATATATAACCTTGACTGATATATAAGGGAAACCAAATATGCACAAGACAGTAACACTCACTTGAAGTTGTAAGGAAAGAGTATTATATCTTTGTTTTCATTTACCACCAACGATCGTAGCAAGTTGGTCTCGGTATCGTCGGGACGCAATTTAACCTCGGTTGCATCTATGAGGTATGTGTTAATGAACCCAATATCACCTACTTGTCTTTTCTTCAATTCGACGATCTTCAATCTGCATAATATAGTGAGGATAATTATAAATACATGCAATGAAGATCAGCTATATAGAGAACTTAATGACAGAAGTAGTACTACTTACAGACAGTAGCAGGTGACCGTTGTTTTATCGAGGGCCAATTGATTGAAAAACTGATAGAACTCCTCAAATGGAACAGGCAACAGTTCAATTCCAACGAGGTCATACTCCGGTTTAACTCTCAAATACAAGCTATCCCTCCCCCCAGACTCTGGAGATTTTCAAGTACCAATCATGCAATCTTCGCATATTCGTTGATAGAGATCTTTCATTTTTGACAAGAGGCTTTTTGTACTCGTATCTTTCTATCTGCACGTCCAAGAAATCATACTGTACATCGTCGGACACGTAATCTGCAAGATTGGTATAACCGGGCACCATCCTCGGATCATTAGCGACCATGTCGCTAGACACCTTGAGCGGGGGGCACGATTGGTCCGCTTGTTCGCTGAGCTGGGCAATTTGTTTCCCAGCTCGTCCTTCTGCTAACCTTTGATCACTTTTAGTATTTCCGACCGCTTCGCTTCTTGAAATGTCTTTTGAATCATGCGGTCATAGTTGCCCTTCAGCTTACTTTTCGCTGGTTGCTTCAGGGCAGCAAGAGTGCGCTTTGCTTTCACCGCATCTATCTTCTCCTCCGGAGGTGGATGTCTCTGTGCTTTCAACCCTTCAAGCCAGTCCTTCACTTCGCCTTGAGCTATCTTCGTGTTTTCCTCGTCGGACCTCTCATATGGTAACTTCTCTAGAGGCGTGAGAGAAGGACCAAATCTGCATCGCCTCCCGCCTCTGGCTGTACTGCTAGACGTCGCCAGACCAGACGAAGCAGCTGTCTTTTTTCCTTGCTTACGCGTCGGAGCAGGAGCAGCCGGAGCGGCGGTAGGTCTCTTCCGCCCTTGCTGACTAGGCGGAGAAGGAGGAGCAGGCTGGCTGCTCGGGCGCGCCGGCGGCGAAGGAGGCGGAGTGCCGCCACGCGCCGGAGAAGGAGCCGGAGTGCCCTGATCGTCACTCGCCGGAGGAGGAGGCGGTGGAGGAGGCGGAGTGCCCTGACTCGCCGGAGGAGGAGGAGGAGGAGGCGGAGGCGGAGGCGTCCAGTTGATAATGTTGATGAGGTCCTTCTGCCAAAGGTATGGAGTCTTCAGTGAAGAACCCAGCTGAGTCTCCCCTTCACCGGTAGGGTGGTCAAGCTGGAGCTCCTCAAATCCCTCCGTTATTTCATCCACCATCACCCTAGCATATCCTTCTGGAATCGGCCGGCAGTGAAAAGTGTCGCCGGGTCCAGAAGGATAAACAGAGCCAGCAGCCGCCTTGACCTTCAGATTCATCCACTGCGCCATAAGGTGGCAATTTTGTGCCTCCGTGATAGCATCCACGGGATACCTGGCAGTAGCCGTCAAGACAGGCTCCGGCTGAAGCAGCTCGGTGGATGTTGGGGAACGTAGCATAATTCAAAAAATTTCTACGCTTTCACCAAGATCCAACTATGGAGACATCTAGCAACGAGCGAGTAAGAGTGCATCTACATACCGTTATGGAGATTGCGAGCGGAAGCTTTCGAAGAAGCGTGGAAGAAGTAGTCGTACTCTTCGCGTTCTTCGTCACCGATGATCTAGCACCGAACGGACGGCACCTTCGCGTTCAACACACGTCCGGTGCAGCAACGCCACCTCCTTCTTGATCCAGCAAGGGGGGAGGAGAAGTCGTCAGAGATCCGGCAGCATGACGGCGTGATGACGGATGCAGTGGAGATCGCAGCAGGGCTTCGCCGGGCGCCCTGCGTGGGAGTATGGAGGTGTGACGGGAGGGGGAGAGGCGCCAGGGCAATGGTGCGGCTGCCCTCTCCCTCCCCACATATATATAGGGGGCCAGGGGGTGCGCCAGGGCCCCTGCAGATCCAATCTGCAGGGGGGGCGGCGGCCAGGGGGGGTTCCTTGCCCCCCAAGGCTAGTGGGGCTGGGGCGCGCCCTCCCCCCTAGGGTTTCAACCCTAGGCGCATGGGGAGGTGGGCCCCTAGTGGTGCGCCAGCCCATTAGGGCTGGACACTTCCCCTCGCGGCCTAGGGGCCCCACCGGGATGGGTGGCCCCACCCGGTGGACCCCCGGGGCCCCTCCGGTGGTCTCGGGACGCTCCCGGTGACCCCCGGAGATCACCCGATGGCCGAAACTGGACTTCCTATATATCAATCTTTACCTCCAGACCATTCCGAAACTCCTCGTGACGTCCGGGATCTCATCCGGGACTCCGAACAACTTTCGGGTTTCCACGTGCATTTATCTCTACGACCCTAGCGTTCCCGAACCTTAAGTGTGTAGACCCTACGGGTTCGGGAGACACGTAGACATGACCGAGACCACTCTCCGGTCAATAACCAACAGCGGGATCTGGATACCCATGTTGGTTCCCACGTGTTCCTCGATGATCTTCATCAGATGAACCACTGTGTCAAGGATTCACTTAATCCCGTACGTTATTCCCTTTGTCCATCGATACGGTACTTGCCCGAGATTCGATCGTCGGTATTCCCGATATCTTGTTTAATCTCGTCATGGCAAGTCTCTTTACTCGATCCGTAATCCATCATCCCGTGACTAACTACTTAGTCACATTGAGCTCATTATGATGATGTCTTACCGAGTGGTCCCAGAGGTACCTCTCCGTCATACGGAGTGACAACATCCCAGTCTCGGTTCGTACCAACCCAACAGACACATTCAGAGATACCCGATGCGTACCTTTATAGCCACCCAGTTACGTTGTGACGTTTGGCACACCCAAAGTATTCCTACGGCATCCGGGAGTTGTACAACCTCATGGTCTAAGGAATAAATACTTGACACCAAAAAGCTTATGCATTATGAACTATACGATCTCGTGTTATGCTCAAGTTTGGGTCTTGTCCATCACATCATTCTCCTAATGATGTGATCTCGTTATCACTGACATCCTATGTCCATGGTCAGGAAACCGTGACCATCTGTTGATCAACGAACTGGTAACTAGAGGCCTACCAGGGACTCATTATGGTCTATGTATTCACACATGTATCGCTGTTTCCGTACAATACAATTCAAGCATGAATAACAGACAATTATCATGAACAAGGAGATATAATAATAATGCTTTTATTATTGCCTCTAGGGCATATCTCCAACAGTCTCCCACTTGCACTAGAGTCAATAATCTAGTTACATTGTGATGAATCGAACACCCATAGAGTTCTGGTGTTGATCATGTTTTGCTCGTGAAAGAGGTCTAGTCAACGGGTCTGCGACATTCAGATCCGTATGCACTTTACAAATATCTATGTCTCCATCCTGAACATAATTCCGGATGGAGTTGAAACGGCGCTTGATGTGTTTGGTCTTCTTGTGAAACCTGGGCTCCTTGGTAATGGCAATAGCACCAGTGTTGTCACAGAAGAGAGTCATCGGGCTTGACGCGCTTGGAATGACTCCTAGGTCGGTGATGAACTCCTTCATCCAGACTCCTTCCTGCGCTGCTTCAGAAGCAGCTATGTACTCCGCTTCACATGTAGACGCTGCCACCACGCTCTGTTTGCAACTGCACCAGCTGACTGCCCCTCCATTCAAAATATATACGTATCCGGTTTGAGACTTAGAGTCATCCAGATCTGTGTCGAAGCTAGCATCGACGTAACCCTTTACGACGAGCTCTTCGTCACCTCCATAAACGAGAAACATATCCTTAGTCCTTTTCAGGTACTTTAGGATGTTCTTGACCGCTGTCCAGTGTTTCGTACCGGGATCACTTTGGTACCTCCCTACCAAACTTATGGCAAGGTTCACATCAGGTCTGGTACACAACATGGCATACATGATAGAACCTATGGCCGAGGCATAGGGAATGACACTCATCTTTTCTCTATCTTCTGCCGTGGTCGGCGACTGAGCCTTGCTCAATCTCATACCTTGCAAAACAGGCAAGAATCCTTTCTTTGACTGATCCATATTGAACTTCTTCAATATTTTGTCAAGGTATGTACTTTGTGAAAGACCAATGAGGCGTCTCGATCTATCTCTATAGATTTTGATGCCTAATATGTAAGCAGCTTCTCCAAGGTCCTTCATTGAAAAACTTTTATTAAAGTAGGCCTTTACATTTTCCAAGAATTCTATATCATTTCCCATCAGCAATATGTCATCCACATATAGTATGAGAAATGCCACAGAGCTCCCCCTCACTTTCTTGTAAATACAGGCTTCTCCATAAGTCTGTATAAATCCAAACGCTTTGATCACTTCATCAAAGCGAATATTCCAACTCCGAGATGCTTGCACCAGCCTGTAAATCGAGCGCTGGAGCTTGCATACCTTGTTAGCGTTCTCTGGATCGACAAAACCTTCCGGTTGCATCATATACAACTCTTCCTTGAGGAAGCCATTAAGGAATGCTGTTTTGACGTCCATTTGCCATATCTCATAATCATAGAATGCGGCAATAGCTAACATGACTCTGACTGACTTCAGCATCGCTACGGGAGAGAAAGTCTCATCGTAGTCAATCCCTTTAACTTGTCGATAACCCTTAGCGACAACCGAGCCTTATAGATGGTCACATTACCATCCGCGTCTGTCTTCTTCTTAAATATCCATTTGTTTTCTATGGCGTGCCTATCATCAGGCAAGTCCACCAAAGTCCATACTTTGTTTTCATACATGGATTCTATCTCGGATTTCATGGCTCCAAGCCATTTATTGGAATCCGGGCCCGCCATCGCTTCTTCATAGTTCGAAGGTTCACCGTTGTCTAACAACATGATTTCCAGTACAGGGTTGCCGTACCACTCTGGTGCGGAACGTGCCCTTGTGGACCTTCGAAGTTCAGTAGTAACTTGATCTGTTTCTCCATGATCATTATCATCAACTTCCTCCCTTGTCGGTGCAGGCACCTCAGGAACAGTTTCCTGCGCTGCGCTACTTTCCGGTCCAGGAGGGGTGACTGTCACCTCATCAAGTTCTACTTTCCTCCCACTCACTTCTTTCGAGAGAAACTCTTTCTCCAGAAAGCATCCATTCTTGGCAACAAAGACTTTGCCTTCGGATCTGTGGTAGAAGGTGTACCCAATTGTTTCCTTTGGGTATCCTATGAAGACGCATTTCTCTGATTTGGGTTCGAGCATTTCAGGTTGAACTTTCTTGACATAAGCATCGCAACCCCAAACTTTTAGAAACGACAGCTTCGGTTTCTTGCCAAACCAAAGTTCATACGGAGTCGTCTCAACGGATTTTGACGGAGCCCTATTTAAAGTGAATGCGGCAGTCTCTAAAGCATAACCCAAAAAGATAGCGGTAAATCGGTGAGGGACATCATAGATCGCACCATGTCCAACAGAGTACGATTTCGACGTTCGGACACACCGTTACGTTGAGGTGTTCCGGGCGGTGTCAATTGTGAAACAATTCCACATTTCCTAAGGTGTGTGCCAAATTCATGACTTCAATATTCACCCCCACGATCTGATCGTAAGAACTTTATTTTTCTGTCACGTTGATTCTCAACCTCATTCTGAAATTCCTTGAACTTTTCAAAGGTCTCAGACTTGTGTTTCATCAAATAGATATACCCGTATCTACTCAAGTCATCCGTGAGGGTGAGAACATAACGGTAGCCTCCGCGAGCCTCAACACTCATCGGACCGCACACATCGGTATGTATGATTTCCAACAAGTTGGTTGCTCGCTCCATTGTTCCGGAGAACGGAGTCTTGGTCATCTTGCCCAAGAGGCATGGTTCGCACGTGTCAAATGATTCATAATCAAGAGACTCTAGAAGTCCATCTGAATGGAGCTTCTTCATACGTTTGACACCAATATGACCAAGGCGGCAATGCCACAAGTATGTGGGACTATCATTATCAACTTTACATCTTTTGGCATCTACACTATGAATATGTGTATCATCACGTTCGAGATTCATCAAAAATAAACCATTGACCAGCGGGGCATGACCATAAAACATATCTCTCAAATAAATAGAACAACCATTATTCTCCGATTTGAAAGAGTAGCCATCTCGCATAAGACGAGATCCAGAAACAATGTTCATGCTCAAAGCTGGTACTAAATAACAATTATTGAGGTTTAAAACTAATCCCGAGGGTAGATGTAGAGGTAGCGTGCCGACGGCGATCACATCGACCTTGGAACCATTCCCGACGCGCATCGTCACCTTATCCTTCGCTAGTCTCCGTTTATTCCGCAGCTCCTGTTTTGAGTTACAAATGTGAGCAACTGCACCGGTATCGAATACCCAGGAGCTACTACGAGTGCTGGTAAGGTACACATCAATAACATGTATATCATATATACCTTTGACGTTGCCGGCCTTCTTGTCTGCTAAGTATTTGGGGCAGTTCCGCTTCCAGTGACCCGTTCCCTTGCAGTAAAAGCACTCTGTCTCAGGCTTGGGTCCATACTTTGGCTTCTTCCCGGCATCAGGCTTGCCAGGCGCGTCAACTCCCTTGCCGTCCTTCTTGAAGTTCTTCTTACCCTTGCCTTTCTTGAACATAGTGGTTTTATTGACCATCAACACTTGATGTTCTTTCTTGATGTCTACCTCCGCTGATTTCAGCATCGAATACACCTCGTGTCAGGGATATGGTTAATAGGCATAAACCGGATATTGTAAACCGGTTTAGTTATATCGTACTTGGTTTATTATTTTTAGTAGAGATTACGGCCCATGAGATTTCAAGGCCCATGTATAGAAATACGGTTTGTAAACCGCCAAAAGAGATGTAACTTGAGAGATAAGAAAGAAAGGGCAGAGACCGAGGCGGACACGATTATGAGCCGGCCTCGGGACTCTGTAAACCGGACCAGGCGTCACCTCTATATAAAGGGACGACCCGGTACCGGTTTAGGACAAGCAATAATCGATCGGTCGAGACGCAGGCAAGCGATTCCGCTCCCTGTAAACCGACGCCCAAGCAATACCAAACCAACTAGACGTAGGCTTTTACCTTCTCGAAGGGGCCGAACTAGTATAAAACCCTCTGTGTCCTTTGTGTGCCATGAACCCTTTCAAGCTAACCCGTGCGATGGTTCCATCATCAAGTCCACTAAACCGGACATCTCCCATGTTAATTCCACGACAGTTGGCGCCCACCGTGGGGCCTGCGCACGATGGTTTCGAGTTCTTGGAAGGCGGCCTCAGGGGGTTAAAGGGTTACGCAGTCGGCCGGATGACCAAGAGTCGTCGCGGCCGGATCTACATCGACGACGCGGGTTGGGGACCGGAGGCCGATTCGATTGAATACGGGTACCGGGTCCCCTTCGGCAGCATCCAAGTCTTCATCGGCAAAATCGGTGAACCGGGACCTGAGCCGGACACCTTCCCCAACATCATCGAGCCGGCTCAGCGTGCGAGGTCAACCCGGATTCAACCTGCCATGAAGCATGTGTTCATTGGAGCAATTCACGGAGGACAAGCTGAGGACGGGTCGGAATCTGATGGTGCAACCGTCGTCTATACAGATGACGAGTCTTCGTCCGGGGAAACTGAATCTCTGTATCAGTTGCGGGACGGCCGGTCTGAGGGTGATGGACACAGTATTCCGGGCCCCTCCGACCCGCCAAACCGGGTGGCGGTCTTCATGGCCGGTTCACAACCCCCGACGAACGGAACAACAGCGGAGGCTGGCGCAGGGGGAAGCGGTTCAAATCCCTCCATTACTGCGGTTCTATCCACCTTGATCGAGGAGTTCGCCGCTAAGGCAGTAGAGGTTGTAGCTCCAGCAGACAAGGCGCAACATGATGCAGTGCTTCTTCAGTTGAAGGCCCGGATCGATCAGTTAAAGGAGGATTTAAAGGCAGAAGGAGAGATGCTAGCCATAAGACAAGCAGAGTTGGATGAACAAGCTTTTCACTTAAGGATGGAACAGGCTTCCATGGAAGGGGTAAGAGGACGAAAATATCGATCCCGCCTGCCGCCGGGTTACGAATCTGCGAATTTGTTCAGAACACCTGGGGCTGGGGCCAGTAACAATCCGATCGTAAACCGGAGAAGCCCACCGGCTCGAGAGGAGCCGGTTCAGCAACCCGCCGTAGAGCGGGAGCGACGGATTACATCGGCGCCTTATATTCCGGTCCCCCCGGGGCACTATTCAAACCCTGTGGATAATATCGCTGCAGCGGCAGCGCGGTTGGCCGCTTTACCTATGGAAGAAACATCCCCTGTAGCGATAGAGGCGCGCAGGGCCCAGAAGTTACTCAATACGGCGTTAATACAGCAGCAAGTGTACTCTCATAGCAGGGAAAGGTTGCATTCAACACCACGTCCCAACCGAAGTTACTCCAGACATTGGGAGGAACCCGAAGTGTCTAGCAGTGAACGGAGGAGACATCAGCACAGGCAAGATAATCCGGCAAGGGCAGAGATGCCAGCCCCGGATCGAAACCGGCCTAGATCGGAGGCCAGGGAGGAAGTCCGTCAGTCGACGCCGGTTCACACCGGCACTACAGGGACAGGAGCGACGGCGAGCGGTTTTGGGATACAATGTCTCGTCCCTGCCCTGCGAAGTGTTAAGTTGCCCAAGGATTTCAAAGGACCTCGCAAGGTGCCTAATTACACAGCCGATTTACCACCCGAAGCTTGGGTGGAAAGTTACGAGATGGCCATGGAGATGCTGGACGTGGATGAATCGGCTTGTGCCAAATATTTCACCATGATGCTTGAAGGAACGGCCCGGACTTGGCTAAAGGGACTTCCTCCGAATTCTATCGGATCATGGGGGGAGCTGCGCAGTCAGTTCATCAAAAATTTTAAGGATACATGCAAGCAGCCTATGTCGGTGATAGATTTAGCAGCATGCGTGCAAGGAGAGCAGGAGTCTACAGCAGCTTGGGTACGCAGAGTGGCAGAGATCTTGCACTCCTCAAATGGCATTAATCCGAGCACAGCAATTGTAACATTGGAGAACAATTGCCGGTTTGAATCTTTGAAATTAAAACTCGGACGACTCAAACGGGAGTGCAATGACATGGGGACCTTGATGAGTGCCTTGGTGAAGTACGGAGACTCAGATAATACCAAGTATCCGGAGCCAGAAGGAGATAAAGCGGGAAAGGCCAGCAAGACTGGCAAACCGGCGCCAGCTAATCCGATTACTTCAAGTGTTTTGGGCAAACGGAAACCGGAAAACAGCTCCGATTTTGTGGCTAATACACAGGTTCAAGGCGGTTTTCAGGGTAGTCAGCAAGGTCCCACTCGCCAGACCGGTGGAGGAAACCCGGGTTGGGAGCAGGATTTGGATCAACCCTGTATAAAGCATAGCGGAAGAAAGGGGCCGGCACGGCACACGGCAAGAGAATGCCTGAACCCTATGATAGCAGGGAACGGCCGTTTTAATCCTCTTAACCGGCCCCCAAACGGCGGTTCAGGGCCCGGGTTTTATGGTCCAGGTTACCAAGGGAACAACTCCGGTTTAGGATATAGGGGCAATAACGGTTATCAAGGGAACAACGGTGGTTATCAGTCCCGGCCAGGCGGCCAAGGTAGTCAAGGAAACTACAATGGTCAAGGAAATCAGTCACATTATCAAGGTGGTTATCATGGTCAGGGAAATCAATCGTATCATCAAGGTGGTTGCAACAATCAGAATAATCAGCAGCAGGGCCAGGGGAGTCACAATAACCAAGGAAATCAGCAGCAGCAGCGTCCGCAGCAACAACAGCAATCCGGATACCAGAGTAATCCGAAGGAGTTGAGTAGCGGTCAATATCATGTTTTCACCACGAGTTTATGCAAGAGAGACCAGAAGGTTTTAAAACGGGCTGTTAACGCGGTAGAACCGGCGACGCCACAGTTTCTACGATGGTCAGAGCAGCCCATTGTTTGGAGCAGAGAGGACCACCCGTTACGGGTAGATAATCCGGGTCATTTAGCCTTGGTGGTGGCACCTCAGGTGGGAGGATACAGGTTCACTAAAGTTCTCATGGATGGAGGTAGCAGTATCAATATACTATATTACGAGACCTTTCGCCGTATGGGTCTGACAGATAAACAGTTAAGGACATCAAACACAGTGTTTCACGGGGTGGTCCCAGGTAAGTCAGCTTATCCAGTTGGTAAGATTGACTTAGAAGTTACCTTTGGGGATGAGCGTGATTCTAGATCGGAGATGATCACCTTTGAAGTTGTCAAAATTAAAAGTCCGTATCATGCTTTGTTTGGGAGGACGGTTTATGCTAAATTTATGGCTAGGCCATGTTATGTTTATCTGCAGCTCAAGATGCCAGGTCATAAAGGCACAATTACGGTGCACGGCAGTCGTAAGATAGCAGTGGAATGTGAAGAAGGTGATGCAGCTTATGCAGAAGCGGTATGTGCCACGGAAGAGTTAAAATTTTATAAGGATAATGTTGATCCGGCAGACATGACTCCGCTGAAGAAGCCAACCACCGAGCATGATCCGGCTTTGAAGTTCAAATCAGCGGAAGAAACTAAACAGGTCGATTTTGTGCCTGGAGATTCGTCTAAGCAATTCACCATCAGTGCTAACCTGGATCCTAAATAGGAAAGCGCGCTCATCGAGTTCATCCGTGAGAACCGGGATATCTTTGCATGGAAACCTTCTGACATGCCAGGTATACCGAGGGAACTCGCTGAGCACAAGTTAAATATTGATCCGAAGTTTAAACCAGTAAAACAGTATCTGTGCCGCTTTAACGAAGAGAGGCGCAAGGCTATAGGAGAAGAAGTAGCCAGGCTTTTGGCGGCAGGGTTCATAGTGGAAGTGTTTCATCCGGAATGGTTGGCTAACCCGGTGTTAGTTCTAAAGAAGAATGGGAAGTGGAGGATGTGCGTGGACTACACAGACCTCAATAAAGCTTGCCCAACTGATCCTTTTGCTCTACCTCGCATTGATCAGATTATTGATGCTACAGCAGGGTGTGAGCGGCTGAGTTTTTTGGATGCGTACTCAGGTTATCACCAGATCAAAATGGCAGTTGAAGACCAAGAGAAGACAGCATTCATAACTCCTTTTGGTGCTTTTTGCTATGTGTCTATGCCTTTTGGGCTCAAATGTGCGCAGGCAACTTATCAGCGTTGTGTTCAGAATTGTTTAAAGGGGCAGATAGGAAGGAACGTACATGCTTATGTGGATGACATTGTGGTTAAGTCAAAGGAGGAAAGAACAATGATAGAAGACCTCAGAGAAACCTTTAGTAATCTTCGAGCTTACAGGATGATGCTCAATCCGGAGAAATGTGCCTTTGGTGTCCCGGCTGGTAAGCTTTTGGGATTCCTGGTCTCGAACCGGGGAATAGAAGCCAACCCGGAGAAGATCAAGGCCATCACATCTTTGACGAAACCGGCTTGCATTAATGATGTCCAGCGCATAGCTGGCCGGGTCACGGCGTTGAGCCGGTTCATCAGTCGCTTAGGAGAAAAGGCGATCCCGCTTTATCAAATGTTGAAGAAAACGGACCGGTTCATTTGGAGTGATGAAGCGAATACAGCGTTTGAGAATCTGAAACAGCAACTAGCGAAGCCGCCGGTTTTAGCTGCCCCTATCGACAAGGAGCCTTTGCTATTATATGTTGCTGCAAACACACGGGCAGTTAGCGTTGCGATTGTGGTTGAGCGCAAGGAAGCAGGAAAAGAACATCCGGTTCAGCGTCCGGTTTACTATGTGAGTGATGTACTCATCGAGTCCAAGCAAAGATACCCGCATTGGCAGAAATTGGTGTATGGGGTGTTCATGGCAAACCGGAAGTTGAAGCATTATTTCCAAGGGCATCTGATAACTGTGGTTAGCTCAGCTCCGTTGGGAGATATAATCCAGAATAGAGAAGCAACAGGCAGAATAGCCAAGTGGGCCATTGAGCTCAGCCCGCATGAATTGAAATATGTACCACGTACTGCTATAAAATCTCAGGCACTGGTGGACTTTATCAACGACTGGACAGAATTGCAGACTCCAGAGGAGAAGCCGGATCTCACCTATTGGACGATTCACTTCGACGGCTCGAAGCAGTTGGAGGGCTCAGGGGCCGGAGTTGTTTTAACTTCCCCCAGAGGTGATAAATTTTGTTATGTCCTTCGGTTGTTATTTCCTTGTACTAATAATGCAGCAGAATATGAAGCCTTACTTCATGGTTTGCGGTTGGCAAAGGAGATGAATTTAAGCCGGGTTAAGTGCCTAGGCGATTCAGACCTAGTGGCACAGCAAGTTTCGGGCAAGTGGGATTCAAGGGATCCCCTCATGGCGGCTTATCGACGAGAGGTTGAAGCGGTTGTAGGTTACTTCAAAGGGTATCAGGTGGAGCATATAGACCGGCGGAAGAACGAAGCAGCTGACGCTTTAAGCCGGCTAGGGTCGCAACGTAAACCGGTACCACCAAACACCTTTTTGGATGAATTACGCAATCCTTCGATTCAAGTACCTTCAGAGGACGATCTGGCTGTTCCGGACCCAGAGGCACAGTTGGTTGCGGCAACCCATGTTATTCCGGATTGGACGTTACCTTATTTGGTGTATTTAAGCCGGGGAGAGTTGCCTGAGGACGAAGATGAAGCACGGCAGATAATCCGGCGTTCAAAGTCTATGACAATTGCCAACGGGGAGCTGCATCATCGTAGCACCTCTGGAGTATTTCAACGGTGTGTTTCAGCTGAGGAAGGTTGTGAGATTCTAAGGGAGATTCATGAAGGGGATTGCGGTCATCATGCCGGATCGAAATCTTTAGTGGCTAAAGCTTTCCGACATGGCTTTTATTGGTTAACTGCACATGCCGATGCGGCAGACCTGGTCCGCAAGTGTGACGCTTGTCAGAAGTTCTCCAGACGTGCCCTTGTTCCGGCACAAGAACTCCGGATGATACCAATAACTTGGCCTTTTGCAACTTGGGGGCTTGACATGGTTGGTCCCTTCAAGGGATCCCAAGATCAGAAAACTCATCTACTAGTGGCAGTGGACAAGTTTAGAAAGTGGGTTGAAGCGGAACCTATAAGCAAGTGTGATGCGGCAACGGCGGTTAAGTTCATCAAAAAAGTAATATTCCGGTTTGGTTTTCCACACAGCATCATCACAGATAACGGCACCAATTTATCTCAGGGTGAGATGGAAGAATTCTGTCAACGAGAGCATATTCGTTTGGATGTATCTTCTGTGGCTCACCCCCAATCCAATGGTCAAGCAGAAAGGGCAAATCAGGAGATTTTGCATGGAATCAAGCCTCGGCTTATGACACCTTTGCAGAGAACCCCAGGGTGTTGGGTTGAAGAATTACCCTCTGTCCTTTGGAGCATTAACACTACACCAAACCGGTCTACATGTTATACACCTTTCTTCATGGTTTACGGTGCAGAAGCAGTTCTTCCAAGTGACATACGCCATGATTCGCCAAGGGTGGCGGCCTACGTAGAAGACATCAATGAGGAGGCAAGGCAAGACGGTTTGGATCGATTGGATGAAGAGCGTGACATAGCTGCAGCACGGTCGGCGATTTATCAACAAGATCTGCGCAGATATCACAGTCGCCGGATTAGAACCAGGACATTCCAGGAGGGTGACTTGGTACTCCGGCTTATCCAAGATCAAACAGATATGCACAAACTATCCCCGCCATGGGAAGGGCCCTTTGTGATCAGCAAAAATTTACACAACGGGTCATATTATTTGGTGGACATTCGAGAGCACAAAGATTCACGGACATCAGAAGAGGAGACGAAAAGGCCATGGAACATTGCTCATCTACGGCCATATTACACTTGAGCCATAGGCTTCCATGTATCCTATGTATATATTATGAATAATGAATAAACCGGCACCCTCGGTAAACCGGGGGCTTAGCCTTTTTTCCACATACATAAAATTGGCGGCAAGTATCCATGTCAGTTTGTTATCAAAGAATCATATTTCAATGTTAGCAAGCTTTTAGAAACTAACCTTTGCAGGGTGTGTAAAGGAGTGGTAGAACTCACAGGAGCAAGAGATTATATCCGGTTCAAGAAAAGAAAAACCCCATAAAAAGAAAAATCTGCAGAGTCAGGAGGAACGTCAGAGGCCCCTGGGGACAGTGGTTCGCCCACACCCCCTTGAATGGCTATGTTACGAATATTTGGGTTCCCTGAACAGTGGGTACGCCCACATTCAAATGATGGCCCGGCCCTTGGGGACAGTGGTTCGCCTACACCCCCTTGAATGGCTATGTTACGAATATTTGGGTTCCCTGAACAGTGGGTACGCCCACATTCAAATGATGGCCCGGCCCCTGGGGACAGTGGTTCGCCCACACCCCCTTGAATGGCTATGTTAC
>LR738712.1:769007954-769019639 GCA_902687465.1 Secale cereale
CGAATATTTGGGTTCCCTGAACAGTGGGTACGCCCAAATTCAAATGATGGCCCGGCCCCTGGGGACAGTGGTTCGCCCACACCCCCTTGAATGGCTACGTTACGAATATTTGGGTTCCCTGAACAGTGGGTACGCCCACATTCAAATGATGGCCCGGCCCCTGGGGACAGTGGTTCGCCCACACCCCCTTGAATGGCTAATGTTATGAATATTTGGGTTCCCTGAACAGTGGGGACACCCACGTTCAAATGATGACCCGGCTCCTAGGGACAGTTGGGTTCGCCCACATCCCCATGAATAGCTAAACTTTGTGTTGAGCCGGGCAGCTCTTTGAAAAAGCCTCGATTGCATAGTTTGATTGTCAATAATTATATATTTCTTGATGTTTTTTTGTGTTTCATAGCCTTTCTAACCAAGGGGAACAGCTCTAGAAGTTGACCGTCTATCTAGTGTTATAAAATCTGGGTCATGAACACCAGTGAGAGTTAAACCGGTGTTCCTCGTAACCCGGCTCGACTTCATGATGAGCTGACAGTCGGAAGCACACAATCAGATACAAGTTACAAATTGCTGAAACCGAGAAGAGAAAAATTTATGGACAAGTTGAGCTGAAGAGTTTCAAGGACTTATTAGAATCGATTAAGGTAAGTTTAAATATCTTGACGGTTTAAGGTATTTTGGCTACATGCAATTGAGGTATCACAGTTATTTGTTAAAGATATGCTTGTTAGTTATACCAAGAGAACAAGTTAATCCGTCCAGTGGTAAAACCACTAGGACATATTCTTCATCCTATTTTTGGACAGAGCAAGGAATCCGCATCAATCAACAAGGCAGCGAACGAGTACTTTATAAAGACCAAAAGCCGAATCACAGTGCATTAAGTTTCAGCTAAACCTATTACAAGGCATAAAAGCCAAATAGTTGGAAGCATTGTTTACAGAATAACAATTATAATTACAGCAGTAACATTCAAGATTCCGCTTCTCCTTGCCGGGATGATTGGCCACCATCTTGTTCCGGAACATCTTCCTCCTCGTGAAGCGGCGGGAAATCTGGTGCACGCCAATCAATCTTGGCCAAGGCACGGAAATATACTTCATCGTTGATCAACTCAGCAGGATCAATATCAGGAGCAAAAGTGTGAGGACGAACCAGCGGAGTTAAGTTTGCAACATCATAAACCGGTCGTTCCACCCGATCGTTTTGCAAGTCATATGCTGGATGGTATCGAGACAAGTCAGCTTCCACCGCAATCTTGCTAGCGAGTGGACGCATTTCCTTTGTCAGAGCGTACAGATCCTTCTCATCAAAGGCTGAACCGTCTTCCTTGGTGTCAGGAAATCCGGTTAACACTTCCGCCGGATCAATATCTGGAACCCAAGCTTTAGCTCTTGTAAGGGCCAGAAGAGCACCTCCTCGAGCAGCCGATTTCTTCACCTCTTCAAGACGAGTTGGCAGAATGGACAAACTATTCAAAGTAGCCTTGATGGTTGAAGGAGCCGGTTTACCAAAGGAAGTAGCACTGATAATCCTTTGTGCTCCAGAGTATAATTGTTCAACCAAGGTATAGCAAGCCTTCAATTTCTTCCGTACATCATCCCCAAGATGGGAGACACGGCGGCCTACATACAACAATGAAAGTTAAACCGGTACAGGTCACAGGTTACAAAGATAACAGACAAGAATTCTGGTTACACTTACCAAAGATAGCAGAAGTCATCAAATCAATTTGGCATTTTAACCCGGTCAATTCTTCAATAACCGGGTTAAGTGCTCCTTCGGCATCCTGAACACGCTTTTCAAGATCCTTTTTCTGGACTTCAAAAGTAGTCCGTTCCTCATCAAAGAACTTCTTTAAATCTTCAGCAGTTTTTAAGCCTACTTGAAGTTCTTTCTTCGCCTTTGAAGCGGCTGACTCAGTCTGTATAAGCCGGGTTCGAAGTTCACTGATTTCTATAGCGTTCCGGTTCAGCTCAGCCTGTAGACAAAAGTTCAGAAGCAAGGTTAGAAATTACAAGTCTCAAGCACACAACCAAGTTGTATACTTGACACTTGGGGGCTAATGGCAGTTGAAGTAAGACAGCAAAGACAAATTGAGAATACAAGTCTCAAGCACACAACCAAGTTGTATACTTGACACTTGGGGGCTAATGGCAGTTGAAGCGATGCATCAGAAACAATTTTTTGACATTACAAGTATCAACTACATAACCAAGTTATCTACTCGATACTTGGGGGCTAATGTATGGATCAGCAGTTCAAGACTACAAAGTTCCGGTTTACCTTCAATAAAGCAGATAAACCGGAACTTGGGGGCTGTTATAAGATAAAGAGGCGTTGAAAAAAGACAGTCAGAGGAGGAAAACTTACTTCATATTTTTCCCTCATCAGGTTTACTAGGCTGGCTTCATAATCCCGGCTACTATGGAGCCGGTTCAGATATCCGGAATAGATGTCTTGAGCACTCATACTTGAGAGGCTGGAGATATCAGTACTCCACTTCCCCTTCTCCTGAGTCACCTTTTTCGCTTGAGCTGTATGTTTTGCTAAAACGGTGGGTTCGGCTGGCGCAACATAAGCAGAACCAGTAACCACGACGTCAGGGGAAGTGGGTGCATTGGGAGGAGAAGCTTCAGTTTGAGTCGGATTAGGAGACGCCGGGTTAGCTTGAGGAGAGTTAACCCGGGCCGGACTTGGTGGGTCCTGGACGTCTTCAGCAGCAGGTGTGTCAAGAGCGGGTTCGTCAACCGGAGCAGCTGGAGTACTTTCAGGAGGAACGACGGTAGACGGATCAATCGCCGGTTCATCAGTAGAAGGGTCAGCAACAGGCTTCTTAGCCTTGGCTCTTTTGCTGGGTTTCGGTTTGCTGGAAAAGCAAGCAAAAATAAGTCAGCATTATAAAGAAAAAGAGGATCATGAACCGGAAGAAGTAAAGAGAATTACCCCGGGACGGTCTTCAAAGGTGGAAGCTGTGTAGCGGTTGATTCGCCAGAAGAGGACAGCGGAGTTTCCTGATAATCAGGATCAGTCGGTTTAAGTGGTTTTCTGATAAGACCGGCCTTGGGGTGAAGAAGAGTTGGAGAGAGCATCACCTCAGCGCGGCGTTTTCGAGCCGGAGTTAACGAAATTCCAGAGGACTCCACTGCCAATCCGCTATGGCGTGTGGTCCGGCGCAAAGCTTCGTGCTGTTGTTTCTTCAAAGTAAAATTGGGATCCAACTTAGCATAAGGATGAGAAAATTGATACTTTCTAACAGTCCGACGGCTCTTTTGAGGAGGGGGTTCTGAATCGGAAGAAATAAGGGTTACCTCAATCTCCGCCGGGTTATCACCTTTGAGTGGATCCTGTGAAAGGGGATCATTAGATATGTGAACAAGTATATAAAAGCAAAATGTAAACCGGAGTAAGGCGTACCTCGGAGTCCGGATCATCATCCTCAGAAGGAGAACCGGTATCAACGGCTGCTTTCCTTTTCTTGTTCGCAGGAGTTTTTCGGCGAGCTTGCCTTGCAGGTTTTTCCTGAGGTTTTCTCCTCCAGAAGGGGTCATCAGCCTAAATGAAAAAAGCAAAGGCAAGTAAAAGACGGTTCAAAGAGGACGGTTTATAAAGTACAAGTTAAAGACACTCACTTCAGGCAGCTTG
Organism: Secale cereale; assembly: GCA_902687465.1. Lineage (NCBI taxonomy): Eukaryota > Viridiplantae > Streptophyta > Magnoliopsida > Poales > Poaceae > Secale > Secale cereale. The sequence continues at coordinate 769,011,600 of LR738712.1, forward strand.
TTCTTCTTGAAGTATGGGGCCAGGCCAACTCTAGTGCAGTCTGTTAGAGCAGGATTGACAATTTTCTTGGCCGATTCAATTACTTCCGATTCAGAAAGCTTCTCCTTAGAAAACCTCTGAGGGTCATCCGATTTACCGGAATAATTGCACATCAAATCAGGGCGCCGGCTTAAGGGAAGGATACTCCATGATAACCAGCAGCGAAGGAAATCAGTACCGATCAGGCCATTGGCCATGGAAGCTCTTAGCTTGGAGAGCTGTGGAGAAAACTGGATCCGTTCAGCAGCACTTAATCGTTGTGGCAAGGGGTGATTTGCCGGGATACGAGTCTCACGATAACCCGGCAAAGGGTTTTCACCTTCAGGAGATGTGTCTACACAGTAAAACCAGGACTTGTTCCAGTCCTTAGGATGGGTGTGCAAGGAGGCGTGAGGAAAAACCGCATCTCTCCTTTTCTGAATGCTAATCCCACCAAGCTCTTGGTGAGGCCCGCTGGTGAACTCAGTACGCCGGTTTGCATGGAAGAAATCCCTGAATAAATCAACTGACGGCTCTTCTTGCAGATAGGCTTCAGAAAACACTTGGAAATCGCAAATGTTGGAAACCGAGTTTGGTCCGATGTCCTGCGGGTGCAACTGGAAGGTAGCAAGAACGTCCCGGAAAAATTTTGAACCGGGGGGAGAGAAGCCTCTGGAGATATGGTCCAGAAATACGATAACTTCCCCGGATCTAGGAGTGGGAGGGCACTCATTACCCGGGGCACGCCATTTTAACTCGGCCCGAGGCCCTAAGGTGCCAATGCTCGACAATTTGACTAAGTCTTCCTCAGTTACGACAGAGCGGACCCAATCGCATGAAACATACTGCTTAGCCATTTGAGCAAACTGTTGAAGAAAAGAAGAATACATAAACCGGATTATGAACATACAAATGATCCGGGACTTATACATATTGTGCAGTGGAGAGAACAGAGAACTAGCTGGCATGATTAAACCGGCAATCATAATACAAGTTATATCATTTTCCGGTTTAAAATGGCAGTTGAAGAGGAATAGTTAAATCATTGCATCAGTCTACATCGTTTCCGGTTTATGACATGACGATCTAAACTGGGGCATACTTAGCGGATTTATCGAAGAGAAAAAACAGGTTTTCAACGCATTGCTAAGGAGGAATAGATCTGAGCATACTGAGATAAAAGAAATGAAAATTACACGGGAAATCTACAGAGGTCCAATTCAGAGCAGACACGCTTACAGGATGTGCATAAAAAACGAGACCTAAAGCAGGCAACAGCAGAAATAAAAACGGCAAGATCTAAAGGACCTGACGCATCTACAGCAGAATAGAAATGGAAGAAGATCAGAAAGGTAAAGATATTACGGAGTTGCAGGTTTCAGAGAAAGAACATTGCGAAGCTTGCGGAGAACTCTAATGGCGGAACGGATAAAACTATAGAGTCACTTTAACGAAGATATAATCTGATGCTAAGCGGGAGACCTACGAACTAGGGTTTAAAGGTTACAAAATTTCTATGAGAAAGGTATCTACGAAGAGACGAAGCTTCATCAGAAGCCCTAATGGCGGAAGAACACAAGCAAAGTAATGGCGGACACAGATCTACAATGAGGAGGATAAACATACCGGGGACAGTGGGAGTCGGCGACGGAGAGAATCTGGACGAATCAGGTTGATGCAGCGGCCTGAGGAGCTCTTGATCCGACGAGACGATGGCGGCGCTCCGAGCTCGGGATCTAATGGAGTTCTTGCGGGTCAGGAAGCGGAAGGAGGAAGAAGACGCGAGAAGGAAGGATGAGGAGGGGCGGTGTTATTTATAGGCAGAGAGGCAGACGCGAAGCGACAGGTGCGGTAATCAAGGGAGCAAAATCGGATAAAGATCCTTTAAACGCCTCGATTCTCGGGATAACCATTAAAAAAAAACTACAGTACAGCTCGCAGCGTTAAATGCGGAGATGATGTCATTGTCAGACTTTAATGATTTCGGAGGATGACGTCAGAGCCGGTTTACAAAAGATGAAGACAGAAGAAAATTACAGGAGACGACGGAGACTGATATGAACAAGTTCAAATCATTCTGGGGCCTAATGTCAGGGATATGGTTAATAGGTATAAACCGGATATTGTAAACCGGTTTAGTTATATCGTACTTGGTTTATTATTTTTAGTAGAGATTACGGCCCATGAGATTTCAAGGCCCATGTATAGAAATACGGTTTGTAAACCACCAAAAGAGATGTAACTTGAGAGATAAGAAAGAAAGGGCAGAGACCGAGGCGGACACGATTATGAGCCGGCCTCGGGACTCTGTAAACCGGACCAGGCGTCACCTCTATATAAAGGGACGACCCGGTACTGGTTTAGGACAAGCAACAATCGATCGGTCGAGACGCAGGCAAGCGATTCCGCTCCCTGTAAACCGACGCCCAAGCAATACCAAACCAACTAGACGTAGGCTTTTACCTTCTCGAAGGGGCCGAACTAGTATAAAACCCTCTGTGTCCTTTGTGTGCCATGAACCCTTTCAAGCTAACCCGTGCGATGGTTCCATCATCAAGTCCACTAAACCGGACATCTGCCGTGTTAATTCCACGACACCTCGGGAATGGACTTCTCCATCCCCTGCATATTGAAGTTCAACACGAAGCTCTTGAAGCTTGGTGGGAGCGACTGGAGGATTCTGTCAACGACCGCTTCATCTGGGAGATTCATTCCCAGCTGAGACAAGCGGTTGTGCAATCCTGAAATCTTGAAGATGTGCTCACTGACAGAACTGTTCTCCTCCATCTTACAGCTGTAGAATGCGTCGGAGACATCATATCTCTCGACTCGGGCATGAGCTTGGAAAACCATTTTCAGCTCTTCGAACATCTCATATGCTCCGTGGTGCTCAAAACGTTTTTGGAGCCCCGACTCTAAGCTGTAAAGCATGCCGCACTGAACCAGGGAGTAATCATCACAACGCGACTGCCAAGCGTTCATAACGTCTTGGTTTGCCGGGGCGGGAGCGTCACCTAGCGGTGCTTCTAGGACATAAGTTCTCTTGGCAGCTATGAGGATAATCCTCAGGTTACGGGCCCAATCTATATAGTTGCTACCATCGTCTTTCAGCTTGGTTTTCTCTAGGAACGCGTTGAAGTTGAGGGAAACCTGAGCGTGGGCCATTTGATCTACAAGAGATATTGTAATGAATTTAGACTAAGTTCATGATAATTAAGTTCATCTTAATCAAATTTTAATGAACTCCTACTCAGAATGACATCTCTCTAGTCATCTAAGTGATACACGATCCGAATCGACTAGCCCGTGTCCGATCATCACGTGAGACGGACTAGTCATCAACGATGAACATCTTCATGTTGATCGTATCTTCTATACGACTCGTGTTCGACCTTTCGGTCTTCCGTGTTCCGAGGCCATGTCTGTACATGCTAGGCTCGTCAAGTGAACCCTAAGTGTATCGCGTGTGTAAATCTGTCTTACACCCGTTGTATGCGAACGTTAGAACCTATCACACCCGATCATCACGTGGTGCTTCGGAGCAACGATCTTTAGCAACGGTGCACAGTTAGGGGAAACACAATACTTGAAATTTTAGTGAGAGATCATCTTATTTACTACCGTCGTTCTAAGTAAACAAGATGCATAAACATGATAAACATCACATGCAATCAATTAAAGTGACATGATATGGCCAATATCATCTTGCTCCTTGGATCTCCATCTTCGGGGCACCATGATCATCTTGTCACCGGCTCGACACCATGATCTTCATCATCATGATCTCCATCATCGTGTCTTGAAGAATTCGTCACGCCAACTATTACTTCTACTACTATGGCTAACGTTTAGCAATGAAGTAAAGTAATTACATGGCGTTATTCAGTGACACGCAGGTCATACAATAATTAAGACAACTCCTATGGCTCCTGCCGGTTGTCAAGTTCATCGACATGCAAGTCGTGATTCCCTATTACAAAAACATGATCAATCTCATACATCACATATATCATTCATCACATCTTCGTTTTTGGCCATACCACGTCACATAGCACATGCTGCAAAAACAAGTTAGACGTCCTCTAATTGTTGTTGCAAATTTTTACGTGGCTTCTATAGGATTTCTAGCAAGAACGTTTCTTACCTACGCCAAAACCACAACGTGATTTGTCAACTTCTATTTACCCTTCATAAGGACCCTTTTCATCGAATCCGATCCGACTAAAGTAGGAGAGACAGACACCCGCCGGCCACCTTATGCATCTAGTGCATGTCTGTCGGTGGAACCAGTCTCACGTAAGCATACGTGTAAAGTCGGTCCGGGCCGCTTCATCCCACAATACCGCCGAATCAAGATTGACTAGTAACGGTAAGAAAGTTGAAAAAAATCAAACGCCCACAACTGCTTTGTGTTCTACTCGTGCAAGATGCAACGCATAAAACCTAGCTCAGATGCCACTGTTGGGAAACGTAGCATAATTCAAAAAATTTCTATGCTTTCACCAAGATCCAACTATGGAGACATCTAGCAATGAGCGAGTAAGAGTGCATCTACATACCGTTATGGAGATTGCGAGCGGAAGCTTTCGAAGAAGCGTGGATGAAGTAGTCGTACTCTTCGCGTTCTTCGTCACCGATGATCTAGCGCCGAACGGACGGCACCTCCGTGTTCAACACACGTCCGGTGCAGCAACGTCACCTCCTTCTTGATCCAGCAAGGGGGAAGGAGAAGTCGTCAGAGATCCGGCAGCACGACGGCGTGATGACGGATGCAGCGGAGATCGCAGCAGGGCTTCGCCGGGCGCCCTACGTGGGAGTATGGAGGTGTGACGGGAGGGGGAGAGGCGCCAGGGCAATGGTGCGGCTTCCCTCTCCCTCCCCACATATATATAGGGGGCCAGGGGGTGCGCCAGGGCCCCTGCAGATCCAATCTGCAGGGGGCGGCGGCCAGGGGGGGTTCCTTGCCCCCCAAGGCTAGTGGGGCGCCCCCTCCCCCCTAGGGATTCAACCCTAGGCGCATGGGGAGGTGGGCCCCTAGTGGTGCGCCAGCCCATTAGGGCTGGACACTTCCCCTCGCGGCCTAGGGGCCCCACCGGGATGGGTGGCCCCACCCGGTGGACCCCCGGGGCCCCTCCGGTGGTCCCGGGACGCTCCCGATGACCCCCAGAGATCACCCGATGGCCGAAACTGGACTTCCTATATATCAATCTTTACCTCCGGACCATTCCGGAAGTCCCCGTGACGTCCGGGATCTCATCCGGGACTCCGAACAACTTTCGGGTTTCCACGTGCATTTATCTCTACGACCCTAGCGTTACCGAACCTTAAGTGTGTAGACCCTACGGGTTCGGGAGACACGTAGACATGACCGAGACCACTCTCCGGTCAATAACCAACAGCGGGATCTGGATACCCATGTTGGTTCCCACGTGTTCCTCGATGATCTTCATCGGATGAACCACTGTGTCAAGGATTCACTCAATCCCGTACGTTATTCCCTTTGTCCATCGGTACAGTACTTGCGCGAGATTCGATCGTCGGTATTCCCGATATCTTGTTCAATCTCGTCATGGCAAGTCTCTTTACTCGATCCGTAATCCATCATCCCGTGACTAACTACTTACTCACATTGAGATCATTATGATGATGTCTTACCGAGTGGGCCCAGAGGTACCTCTCCGTCATACGGAGTGACAACATCCCAGTCTCGGTTCGTACCAACCCAACAGACACTTTCGGAGATACCCGACGCGTACCTTTATAGCCACCCAGTTACGTTGTGACGTTTGGCACACCCAAAGTATTCCTACGGCATCCGGGAGTTGTACAACCTCATGGTCTAAGGAATAAATACTTGACACCGAAAAGCTTATGCATTACGAACTATACGATCTCGTGTTATGCTCAAGTTTGGGTCTTGTCCATCACATCATTCTCCTAATGATGTGATCCCGTTATCACTGACATCCTATGTCCATGGTCAGGAAACCGTGACCATCTGTTGATCAACGAACTGGTAACTAGAGGCCTACCAGGGACTCATTATGGTCTATGTATTCACACATGTATCGCTGTTTCCGTACAATACAATTCAAGCATGAATAACAGACAATTATCATGAACAAGGAGATATAATAATAATCCTTTTATTATTGCCTCTAGGGCATATCTCCAACAGTGGAAGCCACGCTGCTTCTCCGCTGAGATGGCAGGGTAGCTTCGGGGGAAGCTTCGGCAATTCTTTTTTCCCGATTTGCTTCTCGTTCTCTATCGCTTATATTCTGGCCCGCAGCGCCTGCAGTTCGGTCTGCTCCATTTTCTTCCTCCTGTCGTGGCTTTTGTTGCCGCCTGCGTCCGGAAACCCAGCACGCCACGGAAGGGAGCCTGGCGTGCCTCGTGTCCGTCCAGGGTGCTCAGGATTCCCGAGGGCCATTGTCAGCTCGTCGTTCTCTTTGTCGGGGAAGAACGTCCCTTCATGCGCTGCTTTGATATACTATCGCATCTTCCTGAGTGGTGTTTCCAATTGCTTGTCCGTCCAAATGCACCACCCTGATACAGGGTCCAAGGTTCCACCAGCCCTGAAGAACCAAGTCCTGCAACGGTCTGGCCAGTGCATTGTCTCTGGTTCGATCCCTTTCTCAAGCAGATCATTCTCAGCCTTGGCCCACTTAGGCCGGGCTCTGAGGTAGCCACCTGACCCCGTGCGATGGTGATGCTTCTTCTTCGCAGCATTTATCCGGTTTGTCTCCGACATCTTCTGACTCTTTTCCGATGTCTTATGGGCCACAAATGCGGGCCAGTCATCTTTTATCTTCTCATATATGCCCACGAATTCTGGAGTCTTTTTATCTTTGACAAACGTATTCAGTTTTTTCTTCCATGCCCTGAATTGGTCTGCCATCTTCGAAAGTGTAGCAGACTTGATTAACTCCTCTTTAACTGGATTCACCGGATCATCCTCTCGCGGTAGGATGAAATTTGACTTCAGCTCAGTCCAAAGATCTTCTTTCTGCATATCAGTGACATAAGTCACCTGAGCGTCATTTGCAGCCGGCTTTAACCATTGATGGATGCTGATCGGGATCTTGTCCCTAACCAGAACCCCGCACTAATTAACAAATGCGTTCTTTGTTCGGATGGGGTCAATCGGCTCGCCGGAGCGAGATTTCTGAGATCTCAAACTTTTGATCCGGCCTCAACTTTTTCTTCGCGCCTCATCTCTTTACCGAAGATTTGCTCGATCCGAAGGGCTAGACAAAGGAACAAAGACGAGAGTTAATGAATGCATCAATTAACTAGTCAGCACAGGCTTAACTAACATATATACCTCCTGGCCGGACTCGCTTCGGTCACCGGAGCCAGCATCACGGTCTCCTTCTTGCACCGGCATTGGGTCACCGGAGCCGTCCTCACGGTCTACTTCTTCCATGTGCATTGGGTCACCGGATCCATCAATATCATATCCTAGATCTTCCAGCTGCAGCTCTCTTTCGACCTGCTCATCGGTGTCGTTGAGAAACGACAAGACGGCATTTTGTCCGTCTACGATTATGTCCATCAACATCGCTTCTTGTGCTAGGTCTCGGGTGTTGTCGTCCATAGTTTCTACAAATATTTACAACATGCCAATTATTATTCAAACATGACAGATGGATATATTAATGGCAAACGTAGAACTAGCTTCGACCCTCGACCCCTGGACGACCCTCGACTGCTCGGCGATCCACAACCCTAGACCCCCTCATGTCACATTTTGTCTAGTGTCAAAGGATTCAACAAAACCAATACTTCATCATTAGGCGAAAGTAACAGTTGCATGATGGTACGAAGCTCTCCAAAGTGGTTTTGGAACGGAGTGCCGGATAAGATAATTCGTAACAAAAGACGGATTATCCTATCAGGAACTCCGTTCCAAAACAACTTTGCATAACTTCGTAGCAACATGCGCCGGTTACTTCTGGCAAATGATGAAGTCATGGAATTCTTCAATACTTTGACACTAGCTAGGCAACCTCTCGACCC
>LR738712.1:769020766-769041952 GCA_902687465.1 Secale cereale
AACCGGGACTAAAGGGGTGTATTAGTCCCGGTTGGTGCGACCAACCGGGACTAATGCCACCCTTTAGTCCCGGTTGTTGCCACCAACCGGGAGCAAAGGCCCTGTGCTGGCGCGGGTGCGGTGGGATGTTTAGTCCCACCTCGCTAGCTGAGGGAGCTCGAGAGTGGTTTATAAGGGCTGCTGCGCCCACCCTCTCGAGCTCCTCTCAAATGCAGGCTTCTGGGCCTAACTCTGCGCGCTGCCCTGTGAGCTTGCTGGGCCTTATAGTCCAGATGCATCCTGTGCTGTAGGCCTTGCAGGCTCACTGGGCAGCGCCCAATTTTTTTCCTTTTTTGCTTTATTTATTTCTAAGTTTTTTTTTGCTGTATTTAGAGTTTCTTTGTGAATATTATTGCTTTAGGTAAAACCAATTACAAACTTTCTGTTAGTGCAAGTAGTATTCAAATTTGAATAGTTTAAATTTGAAATTAGTTAATTTCTTTGTTGCTTTATTTATTTTATTTTGTTTCTACTTACAACAAAATACTTATTGTTGCTATTTTTTTGCAAGTTTTTTTGTTTTGTTTTCTGCATTATTTATTTTCTTTTGTTATTTGCTTTATTTTTTTAATTCTTTCTGGTAAAACCAATTACAAACTTTCTGTTAGTGCAAGTAGTATTGAAATTTGAATAGTACAAACGGACAATGGTATCATACTCGTTTGTTACAAAGTTGGCATGGTATCATCATAATAGTTGCGGAAAAAAGTCTTCACTTTTTCTTCGCTTGTGTCATTTGCTTATTGCGCCGTAACCATGGATAATCTTCATCGTTATCAGGATGCTTGGGTCATCCTTTACTTTGAAGGGAGGAATTTCATGAAACTTTTCATAATCTTCAGACATGTCTGTCTTGCCCTACACTCCCAGGATGTCCCTTTTTCCTGAAAGAACTATGTGACGCTTTGTCTCATCGTATGATGTATTCGCTTCCTTATCTTTTCTTTTTCTCGGTCTGTTAGACATGTCCTTCACATAGATAACCTGTGCCACATCATTGGCTAGGACGAACGGTTCGTCAGTGTATCCAAGATTTTTCAGATCCACTGTTGTCATTTCGTACTGTGGGTCTATCTGTACCCCGCCTCCTGACAGATTGACCCATTTGCACTTAAACAAAGGGACCTTAAAATCATGTCCGTAGTCAAGTTCCCATATGTCCACTATGTAACCATAATATGTGTCCTTTCCCCTCTCGGTTGTTGCATCAAAGCGGACACCGCTGTTTTGGTTGGTGCTCTTTTGATCTTGGACAATCGTGTAAAATGTATTCCCAATTATCTCGTATCCTTTGTAAATCAATATAGTCGAAGATGGTCCCCTGGACAACAAGTAGAACTCATCACAAATAGTGTTGTCACCTCTGAGACGTGTTTCCAACCAACTGCTTAAAGTCCTAATGTGTTCACGTGTAATCCAGTCGTCGCACTGCTCCGGGTGTTTGGAGCGCAGACTGTTCTTGTGTTCATCGACATACGGGGTCACCAATATAGAGTTCTGTAGAACTGTGTAGTGTGCTTGAGACCAAGAATATCCGTCCCTGCATATTATTGAGTCCCTTCCAAGCGTGCCTTTTCCAGTCAGTCTCCCCTCGTACCGCGATTTAGGGAGACCTATCTTATTAAGGCCAGGAATGAAGTCAACACAAAACCCGATGATATCCTCTGTTTGATGGCCCATGGAGATGCTTCCTTCTGGCCTGGCGCGGTTACGGACATATTTCTTTAGGACTCCCATGAACCTCTCAAAGGGGAACATATTGTGTAGAAATACGGGCCCGAGAATGACAATCTCGTTGACTAGATGAACTAGGACGTGTGTCATGATATTGAAGAAGGATGGTGGGAACACAAGCTCGAAACTGACAAGACATTGCGCCACATCACTCCTTAGCCTTGGTACAATTTCTGGATCGATCACCTTTTGAGAGATTGCATTGAGGAATGCACATAGCTTCACAATGGCTAATCGGACGTTTTCCGGTAGAAGCCCCCTCAATGCAACCGGAAGCAGTTGCGTCATAATCACATGGCAGTCATGAGACTTTAGGTTTTGGAACTTTTTCTCTGCCATATTTATTATTCCCTTTATATTCGACGAGAAGCTAGTCGGGACCTTCATAGTGAGCAGGCATTCAAAGAAGATTTCTTTCTCTTCTTTCGTAAGAGCATAGCTGGCAGGACCTTCATACTGCTTCGGAGGGATGCCGTCTTTTTCGTGCAAACATTGCAGGTCCTCCCGTGCCTCAGTTGTATCTTTTGTCTTTCCATACACGCCCAAGAAGCCTAGCAGGTTCACGCAAAGGTTCTTCGTCACGTGCATCACGTCGATTGAAGAGCGGACCTCTAGGTCTTTCCAGTAGGGTAGGTCCCAAAATATAGATTTCTTCTTCCACATGGATGCGTGTCCCTCAGCGTCATTCGGAACAGCTAGTGCGTCGGGGCCCTTTCCAAAGATTACGTGTAAATCATTGACCATAGCAAGTACGTGATCACCGGTACGCATGGCGGGCTTCTTCCGGTGATCTGCCTCGCCTTTGAAATGCTTGCCTTTGTTTCGACGTTGATGGTTGGTCGGAAGAAATCGACGATAGCCCAGGTACACATTCTTCCTGCACTTGTCCAGGTATATACTTTCAGTGTCATCTAAACAGTGCGTGCATGCGTGGTATCCTTTGTTTGTCTGTCCTGAAAGGTTACTGAGAGCGGGCCAATCATTGATGGTCACGAACAGCAACGCCTTTAGGTCAAATTCCTCCTGTCTGTGCTCATCCCACGCACGTACACCGTTTCCATTCCATAGCTGTAAAAGTTCTTGAACTAATGGCCTTAGGTACACATCAATGTCGTTGCCGGGTTGCTTAGGGCCTTGGATGAGAACTGTCATCATAATGAACTTCCGCTTCATGCACATCCAAGGAGGAAGGTTATACATACATAGAGTCACGGGCCAGGTGCTGTGATTGCTACTCTGCTCCCCGAAAGGATTAATGCCATCCGCGCTTAAAGCAAACCATACGTTCCTTGCGTCCTTTGCAAACTCCTTCCAGTACTTTCTCTCAATTTTTCTCCACTGCGACCCGTCAGCGGGTGCTCTCAACTTCCCGTCTTTCTTACGGTCCTCACTGTGCCATCTCATCAACTTGGCATGCTCTCTGTTTCTAAACAAACGTTTCAACCGTGGTATTATAGGAGCATACCACATCACCTTCGCAGGAACCCTCTTCCTGGCGGGCTCGCCATCAACATCACCAGGGTCATCTCGTCTGATCTTATACCGCAATACAGCGCATATCGGGCATGCATTCAGATCCTTGTATGCACCGCGGTAGAGGATGCAGTCATTAGGGCATGCATGTATCTTCTGCACCTCCAATCCTAGAGGGCATACGACCTTCTTTGCTGCGTATGTATTGTCGGGCAATTCGTTATCCTTCGGAAGCTTCTTTGTTCAATATTTTCAGTAGCTTCTCAAATCCTTTGTCAGCCACAGCATTCTCTGCCTTCCACTGCAGCAATTCCAGTACGGTACCGAGCTTTGTGTTGCCATCTTCGCAATTGGGGTACAACCCTTTTTTGTGATCCTCTAACATGCGATCGAACTTCAGCTTCTCCTTTTGACTTTTGCATTGTGTCCTTGCATCGACAATGACCCGGCGGAGATCATCATTTGGTTCCTCTTGATCTTCAGCGGCTTCACCCGTTGCAGCATCATTGGGCACATCGTCTGGTTCCTCTTGATCTTCACCAGCTCCGCCCATTGCAGCATCACCGTATTCAGCGGACACATAGTTGTCATCGTACTCTTCTTCTTCGCCGTCTTCCATCATAACCCCTATTTCTCCGTGCCTCGTCCAAACATTATAGTGTGGCATGAAACCCTTGTAAAGCAGGTGGGAGTGAAGGATTTTCCGGTTAGAGTAAGACATCGTATTCACACATTTAGTGCATGGACAACACATAAAACAATTCTGCTTGTTTGCCTCAGCCGCATTGAGAAACTCATGCACGCCCTTAATGTACTCGGAGGTGTGTCTGTCACCGTACATCCATTGCCGGTTCATCTGCGTGCATTATATATAATTAAGTGTGTCAAAAACCATTACAGAACATCATAAATAGATAATTAAGTGACCAAATGGATAAAAGTTCATCATCACATTAAAACCAAAGTACATACATATATAGTTCTCATCTAACAACATATAGCTCTCCATACACATCGAAACTATGTAAAACTTTTCAATGCGAAAACAAATACGATCATAATCGCAACCAAGGTAACAATTGATCCAACGGCATAATGATACCAAGCCTCGGTATGAATGGCATATTTTCTAATCTTTTTAATCTTCAACCGCATTGCATCCATCTTGATCTTGTGATCATCGACGACATCCGCAACATGCAACTCCAATATCATCTTCTCCTCCAATTTTTTTTTTAATTTTTCTTTCAAGAATTTGTTTTCTTCTTCAACTAAATTTAACATCTCGACAATAGGGTCCATCTTGATCTTGTGATCATCGATAACTTCCGCAACATGCAACTCCAATTCCATCTTCTCCTCCTCCATTTTTTCCAATTTTTTCTTTAAGGAAATGTTTTCCTCTTCAACTAAATTTAACCTCTCCACCAGTGGGTCAGTTGGAATTTCCGGTTCAACTACCTCCTAGACATAATAAAACATCTATGCATGTCAGGTTGGTCGGCATAACTATCATAAACACTAAAACAATTAGTTATAAATTAAAGATAATATACCACATCCGAATCGTAGACAGGACGAGGGCCCACGTGGGCGGATATCAAAACCATCGCACTATATAATAACAAGCAATAATAAACGTAAGAAAATTAGACAAATATCTATCTAAAGCAATAATAACAAGCAATAATAAAAGTAAAAAAAGCATGGACATAACAAGAGGCTCACCACGGTGGTGCCGGTGACGAGATCGGCGGGGCCGATCGACGGCGGCGAAGACGGGGACGGGACGTGACGGACCGCTAAACCTAGACAAATCTCGGAGAAAATAGAGCTTCGAGAGGAGAAAAGCTTAACTAGTGTGGCTCGGGCATTCCACCGAACACGTTGTGTGCATAGGAGGTGAGCTAGAGCACCACTAACCCCTCTCCTCCTCGGCCAGAAAAAAAAACAGAGCAGTGAGCTCTGCTCTTGAGTGAGGGGTTATATATAGGCACCTCATTGGTCCCGGTTGGTGCTATGAACCGGGGATAAAGGGGAGCCTTTGGTCCCGGTTCATAACACAAACCGGGACCAATGGTGGTGGGCCAGGACCAAGAGCCATTGGTCCCGGTTTGTCGCTCCAACCGGGACCAAAAGGTCCAAACCAACCGGGACCAATGGCCCACGTGGCCCGGCCGGCCCCCTGGGCTCACGAACCGGGTCCAGTGCCCCCATCGGACCCGGTTCTGGGTTGAACCGGGGCTAATGGGCTGGTCCAATGCCCTGTTTTCTACTAGTGAAATCACAGCTATATACAAAATATTTAGTTTTTGTATTGATCACCGAGTGCTTGTTATTGGCTACTTGTACGTCGTTGTTCTCCTGTTTGACAACCAAACTTCGAACAAATTTGAATTACCGTGTAGATTAATGGAAAACTGCTCGACTTTTCAATGATTTTACCTTATCTATTTTTCACCATATTTCTATCTTTTTTTAAGACGAACGGGCGCGGCAACGCGCGCCTCGATGTTCTAGTAGGACTAGAAGATGTAGCGGGCTTCGCTGCACTGCTTTTCACCATGGTGATCCCCAGAGGCATGTTTCATTTGGAACGCTAACAACCACGCCCAGTATGAAGTATGAATCCCACGCTGCTACGCCGGAGCCGTCTACACCACCTTTCCGGACCTCTGGGATGCGGGCTGCTTCGGAGTCTACTACTTCACCGCCTAGACGTAGCGGCCGCCATGTTGTGGGGGCTGATGGGGCTTCTGCCACTGATGAGGATTCCATGCAGAGGGCCATGCGTAGAACGGCATCACGGAACCTCGACTTTGATGGTACGTCTCCTTGCAAATCATTTCTATCTTTTGATAAAGCCAAAATGTCTTCAAATATTGCTAGCCTTGGTTTTTCTTTAGGTAGAAATGATGCAGTAGTTGATTTCTCGGTTAAAGCTCTTAAGCAAATGGAGTTAGACCGGCTTACGGTTGCTCCTAGAACGCTTCTGATGGCGGACCCACTAGTATCAGATGAGGAGGATGAGGAGTCCGATGCCAACCCAGGAGGCAGACTCCTCTCTCATCTGGTCAATGATACTACAGAGGTAGACTTTGAAGACACCATGCGTGATACGATGCTTTGTGAGCTCGTTGCATCGGTACGTAAGAACAAGTCTAACTCTGGCAGTAAAAAGGGTCGCCCTAAGAAGAAGACCAAAGTATCCAAACGTAATAAAGTTTCTCCATGAAAGGAATGTTTTGGAATAGCAGAGGTCTTGGTGACTTGGCTAAGTACAAACATATTTCCGATTGTGTTAGGGATCATGCCCTCGACTTCGTGGCAATCTCTCAGTGTAGTATGCGTGACTTCCCATCGCGTGATTTGGACCATTTTTCATGTGGCAAAGATTACGAATGTCATATCCTGCCGCCTTCAGGGAGGTTTGGAGGTATCCTTTTAGGAATAAACTCCACTTACTTGGAACTTCTTTCAACTTCAAAGGGGGAGTATCATATTAAATTCCACCTTAGGAACAAGTCCGATAATTTCATTTGGAGCTTGGTTGCTGTATATGGTGCCGCTCAAGATGAATTTAAAGCGGCCTTCCTCAAAGAACTTGTCAATACCTGCAGAGAAAATCCTCACCCCATGCTACTTGGGGGGGGGGGGGACTTCAATATTTTGCGATACCGGCAGGATAAAAACAATGATAGGTTCGACACTCGATGACCGTTTCTTTTTAATGCTGTCATTGACAGTCTTGATTTGCGGGAACTCTCTCTCTCTCTCTCGGGGCGCCAATTTACCTGGGCCAATAATAGATCTATCTCGACGTTTGAAAAACTTGATCGGGTGCTAGTCACCACAGACTGGGAATTTAAATATCCATTAGCATCAGTGCGGGATTTGGAGAGAATTGAGGCCTTATCAGACCATGCTCCATTGCTTACTGATTTTGGTCAAGCAGCACCCACTTCGAACCGCCATCAGTTTAAATTTGAACTGGGGTGGCTCACTAGAGAGGGTTTCCCTGATTTGGTTAAAAATGTGTGGCAACGCCCAACACGAGGTGATACACCAATTCAACGTTGGATCAATCGCATTCGTGCGTTGCGCCAATTCCTCCGTGGATGGGCTAAACACACCGCGGGGATTTATAAGAAAGAGAAGTTGCGTCTATCTGTCTTGATCGACTCCTTAGATAAGACCACGGAGGTGAGGCTTCTATCTGCGGATGAGATTGAACAAAAAAGTAATCTCAATGAGCAGCTAGCCCGCCTCTTACGCGAAGAGGAAATCAAATGGTACCAACGGTGCAAGAGAGACTCGTTGGTACTTGGGGATGATAACACGAAGTACTTCCAAATGTTAGCCAATGGTAGACATAGAAAGAAACGAATATTCACCCTTGATCAGGACGAGGGCCGCATTGAGGGGGACGCCCCGCTTAAGGACTTTTTACAAAATACTATAAAGACTTGTTTGGTCCTTCCTCGGAAACTACGCTGGAGATGGATGAGTCTATTTGTCATGACATCCAACAAGTTTCCGCTGCGGAAAATGAATTCCTAACCTCTGCTTTCACTGAGGAGGAAATACGGACTGCGGTTTTTCAAATGGAGCACAACAAATCTCCGGGACCAGATGGTTTTCCGGCGGAGTTTTATCAATTTTTTTGGGATATGTTAAAGTCTGACCTGGTTCAATTGTTTAATGAATTGCATGCTCATAGACTAGAGATCTCCAAACTCAATTTTGGTGAAATTATCCTTTTACCAAAGATAAAGGATGCCAATCGGATTCAACAGTATAGACCAATTTGCTTATTAAACGTGAGCTTTAAAATTTTCACCAAGGTCGCGACCAACCGGCTGAATGGGGTCGCAGACCATGTAGTCAAACCTTCACAAACAGCCTTCATGCAAGGACGGAACATCTTAGACGGTGTTGCTGTTCTACATGAAACTGTTCATGAGCTCCACCGTAAAAAGTTGAATGGGGTCATCCTTAAGATTGACTTCGAGAAAGCTTATGATAAGGTGAAGTGGCCTTTTTTGCTCCAAACTCTTCGTATGAAAGGGTTTTCTGATACTTGGTGCCGATGGGTTGAGAACTTTGTGTCTGGAGGTAGCGTGGCTATCAAGGTGAACGACGATGTAGGCAATTATTTCCAGACTAGGAAGGGGCTACGTCAAGGCGACCCCGTATCACCTATCCTTTTCAACATCGTGTCTGATATGCTAGTTACTCTCATTGAGAGGGCCAAGCTAGCTGGTCAAATCACCGGGGTCATTCCTCATCTAGTAGAAGGAGGCCTGTCAATCTTACAGTATGCGGATGACACCATTTTGTTTTTGGATCACGACCTAGAAAAGGCTAGAAACCTCAAATTGTTATTATGTGCTTTTGAGAAGCTTTCTGGCCTTAAGATAAACTTTCATAAGAGTGAACTTTTCTGCTTTGGCAAAGCCGCGGAAACTTCACAAGAATATGCTGATATATTTGGATGCCAACTAGGCCAATTTCCGATTCGATATCTAGGTATTCCTATTCATTATCGGCATTTGACAATCGCTGAATGGAAACATGTTGAAGAGAGACTGGAGAAACGGTTGGCGAGCTGGAAGACCAAACTCCTGTCCTATGGGGGCCGACTAGTTCTGATCAACTCGGTTCTTACCAATATGGTCCTTTACATGCTTTCTTTTTTTCATCTGCCAAAAGGTGTTCTCCAACGCCTTGATTATTTTAGATCAAGGTTTTTTGGCAGAGTGACAATGAAAAAAAAAATATCGCTTGGCTAGGTGGAATATATTATGTCGGCCTAAAAGCCAAGGGGGACTCGGAATCCAGGATCTTGAGATCAAAAACATTGCATTGCTCAGCAAATGGGTATACAGATTACTCACTAAGGATGGTGTTTGGCAGGAGATCATCTGTAATAAATACGTTGGGTCCAAAGCAATCTCCCAGGTCTACTGGAAACCAGGTGACTCTCATTTTTGAAGTGGGGTTATGAAAGCTAAAGAATTCTTTTTCCAATTTGGCACTTTCTCGGTTAGGGACGGCTCCCAGATTCAATTCTGGGAAGACACCTGGCTCTGGACTACTCCTCTAAATGTGCAATACCCAAGCTTATATCGGATAGTTAGACATAAGTTTGTCACGATTAAGCAGGTATTGGGACAAGAAAACCCGGATATTTCTTTTCGCAGAACGATTTCTGGACCTCGTCTGACTGCATGGAACGATTTGCTGACTCGTTTGGGAGCTGTCCAACTGTCGGCTGAACCAGACATCTTTAAATGGAACCTGCATCTGAATGGAAGATTTTCGGTTAAATCCATGTATGATGCATTGGTTCATGACGAGGTTCCATCTGATAATAGAAAATTGTGGAAGCGTAAGATTCCTTTAAGAGTAAAATTTTTCCTATGGTTCCTCAACAAAGAAGTTATCTTAACTAGGGACAATCTAGCTCGGCGAAACTGGCAAGGTGCAAAAAATGTGTTTTCTGCAATCATAATGAATCCATTAAACACCTATTTTTTGATTGCAAGTTTGCTAGATCGGTATGGGCAATAGTCCAAATTGCTTCGAATCTATTTCCTCCACGCAGCGTACGGAATATGTTCGGCAATTGCTTTAGGGGAATAGATAAACAAGTGTCTAAGCACATTCTTGCGGGGGCGGCTGCCTTATGTTGGGCGTTGTGGCTCACCAGGAATGATATTGTTTTTAATCATAAAAGTGTTTCATCTCCTATGCAGGTAATTCATATATGCTCGCGATGGCTCAGTATGTGGTCTATCCTGCAGAGGCCGGAGGACAGAGACTTTTTTATGATGGCTTCTACCCGGTTGGAGTGCTCGGCCAGGGACATTTTTTACCCACATGGATGGCGGTGTGACCTTCGGATAGGACCGGCATCACCTTAGGTCTCTTTTATCTTTTTTCGCTTCTGCTGGCGGTTTTGCCTTTTTATTTTGGCTTCTAGTACGTTGAAACTTTGGCTGTGTGCATCTAGCTATGCAGAGGCCGGGTGATCTTTGATGCGGTTGTATCAACTCGATATTTCAATTCAATGAAAAGCCCTTTATCCAAAAAATGAAGTATGAACATCTCGTAAGTGCATTAGACATTTCTGGATATGGAGCACAGGTTTACTTACCACATTGCAAGCTAAAGCTTTGCTTCAAACATAGATCATGTATACATCCTGTATGATTGGCATTATGCCGTTTAGATTTTGCTGGACTCTAGCTACTATTGTCTTAGCTGAAGTTTCAAAGGCATATCCCCAGGAATCGTTCATCCTTCAATGGTTTTCATCACACTCCACTCCACTTCCCCCAGATCAATAGTGAAAAGAGCGACGGTACTGCCACTGCAAAAACAGACTTCACCAAAGCATCAGAGACAAAAGCTAAACTCTACCGTTCCAGTTCATTGGTGTCAAAACAAGCTTTGCTTTGTTAGTTCCAGTTCATTGGTGTCATCTATTGGTGTCACATCTATTGGTGTCAAAACAAGCTTTGCTTTGCTAGTTCCAGTTCATTGGTGCATCTATTGGTGTCACATCTATTGGTGTCAAAACAAGCTTTGCTTTGTTAGTTCCAGTTCATTGACTTCAATCAGTTGATGTTTTTGAAGCCCTCACAAATTACAACCAACAGTTGACGGCCCTCTTTCTAAAAATATGTTTCTGAAGCTCTGCACAAAACACAACTGGTTCCATCTGGAAAAACTTCTGTTGATATCCAGCGTTATGCCATGGGGAGTGAACCTCCCAGCTACCATCATCCAATAATCAGGTAACATAACCCACACAACCATGGTCCACTCCACTTCATGTCACATCATATACATGGAAGGATCATCATCTTGCTATAAACCGCTTGATGCTTCGGAGAGTTTTTATGGCAAAAAACTGAGACCAGTTAATTAAATGAATACAGTTGATCAGAAAACAAGTGCCGATTGGATATTATAGATACGCTATAGCTTGCTATGAATAACTACCTAACACTTGAAGACATAATAGCCACTGAATTGTTCAATGGGAGACGGACCATCCGATTCTTGGCGGTCGACCCCGCGAGTCACCAGCCACCATTCAGCTGCTCGTCACGCCCCTGCCAGTGGAATAGCAGGCACCAGCGCCGACCACTCCACAAGCCCACACGCCAGTTCACTCAATCTCGTCCCTTGGTCACCACTCACCACACTCTCATTCCTCACTTCTCATCCCGTTGGCATCATTTCCGAGTGCTCACCGACACTCCTTCCAGGTTCACGCCACCTCATGCGCCTCCCTCTCCCACTGATCCACCTCAGCTATTCTACCTTCACCTTCCCCTCCGTACGTCCCTCCTTTCCCCAGCCAAATCCGGGCCAATTGATCATTTGCCCCACCTTTGCTCCGCCCTGGCCAAAATGCTCCACCACCCCCCAGGTTGGGATGTGTGCGCCACTGGTGAGAAAGTGGTAGACAATGATGTAGCTGAAGGACATGCCGCGAAACTCCCTTCCCATCCGGGCCAATTGCTGCATCAACACAAGGGAGAAGATCTGGAAAAGAAACTACTCGGAACAAGCGCATCCCTCGCCATAAAATAATTCCGGATGTCTCTCGAGCCTACGCAACTTGTCTAGATACAACACATGCATTTTACTTTCTGGATATATGGACGGTCTCAATTCACCACTGCTAGAGGATTTTGGAACTGAGAGGTATGGGAGGGACTGATATTTATCGGTTAGAAATTGCTGACGTGAAGGTGGCGGCTCACTCGCCCACCGCATTGAATTGCTTGCACATACGCTATTCTTGTTTTAGCACATGGGGCTACACTTCTCTGCCAGCTTTGATTTGCTATCTTCACATTTATGTGTGGCAATACCTTATACTCCCAAGCATAGCTTGATTCAATTGAAAAAACGAGACCAAACACTATTGACTCTCAGCGTAACAAGGAATACAATGAAAAAATGCTTACCTTTTTAAATATTTGTTCTGTAATGAAGTACATATATTCCATTAAGATACACTTGCTTTAGACTTAGTCAGACATGGCTAAATCATTGGTCACCAGACGGGCTACGTAATCTGGTAGGACCATCAACCCAATCTGGTAGCATGGCGTCCCTAGATGGCACACACACGCAAAGACGCGGGGGTGAGCAGGTTCATTGCAATCACGCGGACAAAATTACGATTTGAGGTACAATATAACTAGTCGAGTGGAAAAACTTCAACTGCTTGAACTTTAATCCCAAGGACACATAATCCACCATAGCAGAAATCATTGTGTGGTTCACGCCGTCATGCATTCTATGACAAACCTATTCCGTGCAATGCCCATTTTGATCAGCAAGCATGATGGCACAATAGAGCTCTTGAACTTCAACTTGCAGTGCAGCTTCAAGACCTCATAATTACTTGTGGTGGCACAAATAATGTCACAATGTGGGTATTGACCGATAGCTTTCCAACACCAAACTCTTAGTCTCTCACTAAAAGCACCGTCCAAGATAAGATGAGTACTAACCGTTCGATTTCAATCGAAGAGTTGGAAAGATCACTGACTCAAATTTTTTCCACGCATCGTACGTATCCTAGGGTTGGCTTTGTCAAAGCCAGCCAACCTTATTTTTTTTGTGCTAAATATTTTAAAATACTGTTAAAAATAAATATATTTCATGAAATTGTTCAGTATGTGTTTTATATAAAAGTTAAATTATTGAAAATATCACAGTTTATTGAAAATATATCATTTAATTAAAAAGCCATCAGATACTAAAACATTTTTAATGTATATAAAAAAGTTAATCCTATATTAAGCATTCTTCAATATGTATTTGAAAAAGGTTCACCATTTACTACAAAACTATTGTATTTATTTTAAAAAATCACCATATACTGTAGAAACATTTCACTGTATATGACAAAAAATGTACAAATAAAATGTGCAAAATAGTTGGAAAAACGGCAATCTGATTTTTTTTTTTGAAACAGAACAGCCATTACGTGGGCCGGCCCGTCTGGAGTGAAGCCTCGTCTATGTGACATATGGGGGCATCATATAGGATTCGCTGGCCCTTTTACAGCAAATCCTTGAAATCACAAATTAAGGAGTACTCCTTCCAGTGATGCGTCACTTGTCGCAACCTGAGTGGTTTTCCGTTTTTCATAGATCCGTTTATTTATCATCACTTAAATCGTGCAACCAAATCTCAAATCGTTTTCACCGTTGGATTCTTCGCATCGAGATCCTCAAAACTAGATCTCATGTTGATAGGTTCTGACGAACTTCTTTTTTCACGAAAACACTGAACGAAAATACTAAACTAGGAGAAGTTTTTTTTCCTTTTCGAAAGCCGTTTCCAAGAGCCATGGTCTTGCCTCTTGCGGAAGCAAATCCATACTTCTCGCAGAGGAAATGAAAAAGAGAAAATGTGTTTCTTTTTGTTTACGAGAGGCACGACTGTGTCTCGAAATCATAACCTTGCCTCTCACCGAAGAAAAAAAGAAGAGAAAATGCGTTTTTCCATTTTCGAGAGGCACGTCAATGCATCTCGCGGAAGCAAAAATCGTACCTCTTATGGGAAAAAAAGATAAAACATATTTTTCCGTTTCCGTGTGGCACGGCCGTGCCTCCCGCAGAAGCAAATCCGTGCCTCTCACGAAAGGAAAAAAAGAGAGAAAACGTGATTTTTTTTCGTTTCCGAGAGGCGTGGCCGTGCATCTCGCTGAAGCAAAACCGTACCTCTTGTGAAAGCTAAAAAAATGCGTTTTTTCATGCAATTGTTTTTTTATCTCTTTGTCAAAAGGTTACAACAGGCCGATGAAAAATCAGAAGGCCGGCAAAGAAAAAAAAACTCTCTAAAAACCGAAAACGCATGCGGAAAAAAAAAGGAAAAACCAGAGGAAGCGCCCAGAGCGCGACATATGGTGACGGCTGTGAGCGCACCAAGTGACACCCTCTCGGCCCACCCCAGGTTATTGTTGGGCGGCTCCCTAAGAAGTGCTTGTCAATTAGTTGGTCTCTCAAATCCTACGTAGGCCAAGCTCTTAGCAGTGCGAGATGTGCCAGCCCACTTGTTATGCGTTAGCTTTTTTTTTCATTGATTACAATTTTTTGCTGATAGCTTACCAAGCTGACTGGTTGGTTCTTATGCGTTAGCTGTTTCGTTTCAGTGGCTGGCTGCTGCTGTTTTCCTTGTGTCTTTTAACAAAGAATATTTCTTCCTTCTCTCTTGTAATATTTTTTATTTTTATGTTCAGGTTATGTTTTTCTTATTTTTTATTGCACACATTTTTTATGTTTTATATAATAATATATGGTGATTTTTTTAAAATACATACTAATTTTGTTTAATATATGATTAATAATTTTTGAAATACACATTGATTATTTTTATAAAATACATGAACATTTGTTTCTTAGACAACAAACCGTTATTCAATGTATGGAGGAATTTTTTCCAATTAAGCACTGAATCTTTGAAAAATACTACTTGTATTTTTTTTTAAAAGGGTTGTTATTCATACCTCTAAAAAATCGAACATATGATTTTTTGTAAACTACTAACAACAAAATTGAAGAGGAAAAGCAAAGCAAATGCTAGTACAAAACGAAATATTGTTGACCTCTCATCACAGGCCGGCTACTGGCATATGTCACTAATGAGGTGCAACACTGATCAACATGCTCGGAGGTATCAGTGATGAGCCTCTCGCGACCGTATGAGGTAATCAACATTGGCCATTCAGAAAATGGCTGATCATTGATGAAGTGTTCTTCCACCTTGGGCAGACGAAATTTGATCACCGCTCGTCTGTAATACTTGCTATTAATTTACCACTGACCCTCATAGCTAGTGGCTGGTCATTGGTATACGTTGCAAAGTTAATCAGCCATTTTACTGCGCGGATGAATGAACATGTGAAACTAAGACACAATCACTCATCCTTGATTTTCAGCGCATGCATGGGTTCCCAATGAGCAACATTGAATGGACGACATGTCGACGATGAATGAACATTGAATGGGCAACATTGAATGGATGACACATCAACGATTATTCCCACTGCAACAAACAACATTCTTTGGCTATATAGAAAGGACGCCCGCGCTCTCATTCGCTCTCACCTTCTTTGACCATGTTTCCTCTCTCTATATCTCCCAATACATCCAACAACCACTAGTAGATAAAGGGTCATCAGACCCGGTTCATTTGGGCCTTTAGCCCCGGTTCCAGAACCGGGACAAGAGGGTCGGTACTAATGCTCTGACCCTTTAGTCCCGGTTCAATCCAGAACCGGGGCAGAAGGGTGTCCACGTGGCCTGTGCACCGAGCCCAGGCAGGAGGGGCTTTAGTCCCGGTTGGTGGTACCAACCGGGACCAAAAGGCATCCACGCGTCAGCATTTCTGTGGCTGTGGCTTTTGTTTTTTTTGAAAGGGGAGGGGGGGTTGGAGGTTTTGGGGGGGTTAATTTAGATGTTTCATATTGTGTTAGCTAGCTAATTAATAGAGAGAAGTGTCCTCTCTTATGTCCGTGCTTACTACGTACTACACATACGTATAGAGATGACTAGACACGGTAGCTAGCTAGCTAGCTAGTAAAGCAAACGAAGGAAACAGAAGATCGTATAATCAACATATATACATATATATGCATACAGAGAGAAGTAATATCGACCACCTCTCCTTCTCCGAGAGATTGGTCGAACAACAAGTTCTCGTATATCTATCCGACACTACCGGGCACATATATACAATAATTATCTCTTACAAAAAAAATCTCCTATCATATGGATGCATGGTCCACATAGTATTCTCCGTCTTCAGCGATCACGTGTTCAAGGAAGAATGCCGCCAATTCCTCTTGAATTGCTCGCAGACGATCTGGTGTTAGGAGTTCATCCCGCATCCGAAACATGTAATTTGAAGTAGGGGTCAATACATGAAATGATGCTATAAATTTGTGAATATTATTGATTGCTTACGCACTTCAAATTGTTCTTCAGTGTAGCCCCGCTTACAGGTCGTGTGGAGGATGGACTCGCAAATGTAGTATCCACAATAATCATTCCCGGGTTCCTGCCACAACCACTTTACAAGAAATAGAGGTCAATCAAACTGATAAGTAAGAATGCCAAATTGGTATTGATGAAACTAGCGCTTCAATCAAGATATAGAAGATGCGCGCGCGGAACATGCTACTATATAGTACTTACTTTCGGGTATCTAAATTGTAGCTTCTTCGGCAGTCCCGGAGCTTTTTTGGTGAATTTTCTCCAAACCCCGCCAGACAAAGAAAACAATTAGTGGATATCAGAAATGAAGTTGCTGATATATATGCATGGTGGATAATATTGATCGATTTAACTTACCTGGCTAGCATTTGAGTCATGTCCGCATACTCCTCGGGATCTTTACGTTTAGAGTCCAAGACAGTTACTACTCCCTTCTCAAGCTTAATCTCTAAGAGAATATAGTGGAAGCTGCGCACGAATGCATGAACTCATCAATTACATCACTATAACCTTGACTGATATATAAGGGAAACCAAATATGCACAAGACAGTAACACTCACTTGAAGTTGTAAGGAAAGAGTATTATATCTTTGTTTTCATTTACCACCAACGATTGTAGCAAGTTGGTCTCGGTATCGTCGGGACGCAATTTAACCTCGGTTGCATCTATGAGGTATGTGCTAATAAACCCAATATCACCTACTTGTCTTTTCTTCAATTCGACGATCTTCAATCTGCATAATATAGTGAGGATAATTATAAATACATGCAATGAAGATCAGCTATATAGAGAGACTTAATGACAGAAGTAGTACTACTTACAGACAGTAGCAGGTGACCGTTGCTTTATTGAGGGCCAATTGATTGAAAAACTGATAGAACTCCTCAAATGGAACAAGCAACAGGTCAATTCCAACGAGGTCATGCTCCGGTTTAACTCTCAAATACAAGTTATCCCTCCCCCCAGACTCTCTGCAGATTTTCAAGTACCAATCATGCAATCTTCACATATTCGTTGATAGAGATCTTTCATTTTTGACGAGAGGCTTTTTTTACTCGTATCTTTCTATCTGCACTTCCAAGAAATCATAGTGTACATCGTCGGACGCGTAATCTGCAAGATTGGTATAACCAGGCACCATCCTCGGATCATTAGCGACCATGTCGCTAGACACCTTGAGCGGGGGGCACGATTGGTCCGCTTGTTCGCCGAGCTGGGCAATTTGTTTCCCAGCTCGCCCTTCTGCTAACCTCTGATCACTTTTAGTACTTCCCGACCGCTTCGCTGCTTGATATGACTTTTGTATCATGCGGTCATAGTTGTCCTGCGGCTTACTTTGCACTGGTTGCTTCAGGGCAGCAAGAGTGCGCTTTGCTTTCACCGCATCTATCTTCTCCTCCGGAGGTGGATGTCTCTGTGCTTTCAACCCTTCAAAAAAGTCCTTCACTTCGCCTTGAGCGATCTTCGTGTTTTCCTCGTTGGACCTCTCATACGGTAACTTCTCTAGAAGCGGGAGAGAAGGACCGAATCTGCATCGCCTCCCGCCTCTGGCTGTACTGGTAGACGTCGCCGGACCAGACGAAGCGGCTGTCTTTTTTCCTTGCTTACGCGCCGGAGCAGGAGCAGCCGGAGCGGCGGCAGGTCTCTTCCGCCCTTGCTGATTAGGCGGAGAAGGAGGAGCAGGCTGGCTGCTCGGGCGCGCCGGCGGCGAAGGAGGCGGAGTGCCGCCACGCGCCGGCGGCGAAGGAGGCGGAGTGCCGCCACGCGCCGGAGAAGGAGCCGGAGTGCCCTGATGGTCACTCGCCGGAGGAGGAGGCGGTGGAGGAGGCGGAGTGCCCTGACTCGCCGGAGGAGGAGGAGGAGGCGTAGGCGTCCAGTTGAGAATGTTGATTAGGTCCTTCCGCCATAGGCATGGAGTCTTCAGTGAAGAACCCAGCCGAGTCTCCCCTTCACCGGTAGGGTGGTCAAGCTGGAGTTCCTCAAATCCCTCCGTTATTTCGTCGACCATCACCCTATCATATCCTTCTGGAATCGGCCGGCAGTGAAAAGTGTCGTCGGGTCCAGAAGGATAAACAGAGCCAGCAGCCGCCTTGACCTTCAGATTCATCCACTGCGCCATAAGGTGGCAATTTTGTGCCTGCGTGATAGCATCCACGGGATTCCTGGCAGTAGCCGTCAAGGCAGGCTCTGGCTGAAGCAGCTCGGTGGAAGCCACGCTGCTTCTCCGCTGATATGGCGGGGTAGCTTCGGGGGAAGCTTCGGCAATTCTTTTCTCCCGATTTGCTTCCCGTTCCTCTATCGCTTGTATTCTGGCCCGCAGCGCCTGGATTTCGGTCTGCTCCATTTTCTTCCTCCTGTCGTGGCATTTGTAGCCTCCTGCGTCCGGAAACCCAGCACGCCACGGAAGGGAGCCTGGCGTGCCTCGTGTCCGTCCAGGGTGCTCAGGATTCCCGAGGGCCATTGTCAGCTCGTCGTTCTCTCTGTCGGGGAAGAACGTCCCTTCATGCGCTGCTTTGATACACTGCCGCATCTTCCTGAGTGGTGTTTCCAATTACTTGTCCGTCCAAATGCACCACCCTGTTACAGGATCCAAGGTTCCGCCAGCCCCGAAGAACCAAGTCCGGCAACGGTCTGGCCAGTGCATTGTCTCTGGTTCGATCCCTTTCTCAAGCAGATCATTCTCAGCCTTGGCCCACTTAGGCCGGGCTACGAGGTAGCCGCCCGACCCCGTGCGATGGTGATGCTTCTTCTTCGCAACATTTATCCGGTTTGTCTCCGACATCTTCTGACTCTTTTCCGACTTCTTATGGGCCACAAATGCGGGCCAGTCATCTTTGATCTTCTCATATATGCCCACGAATTCCGGAGTCTTTTTATCTTTGACAAACGTATTCAGTTTTTTCTTCCATGCCCTGAATTGGTCTGCCATCTTCGAAAGTGCAGCAGACTTGATTAACTCCTCTTTAACTGGGTTCGCCGGATCAACCTCTCGCGGTAGGACGAAATTTGACTTCAGCTCAGTCCAAAGATCTTCTTTCTGCATATCAGTGACATAAGTCACCTGAGCGTCGTTTGCAGCCGACTTTAACCATTGATGGATGCTGATCGGGATCTTGTCCCTAACCAGAACCCCGCACTGATTAACAAATGCGTTCTTTGTCCGGATGGGTGCAATCGGCTCGCCGGAGCGCGAGATTTCCGAGATCTCAAACTTTTCATCCGGCCTCAACTTTTTCTTCGCTCCTCGTCTCTTTACCGAAGATTTGCTCGATCCGGAGGGCTAGAAAAAGGAACAAAGACGAGAGTTAATGAATGAATCAATTAACTAGTCAGCACATGCTTAACTAACATATATACCTCCTGGCCGGACTCGGTTCGGTCACCGGAGCCAGCATCACGGTCTCCTTCTTGCACCGGCATTGGGTCACCGGAGCCGTCCTCACGGTCTACTTCTTCCATGTGCATTGGGTCACCGGATCCATCAATATCATAGCCTAGATCTTCCAGCTGCAGCTCTTTTTCGACCTGCTCATCGGTGTCGTTGAGAAACTACAAGACGGCATTTTGTCCGTCTGCGATTATGTCCATCAACATCGCTTCTTGTGCTAGGTCTCGGGTGTTGTCGTCCATTGTTTCTACAAATATTTACAACATGCCAATTATTATTCAAACATGATAGATGGATATATTAATGGCAAACGTAGAACTAGCTTTGACCCTCGACTGCTCGGCAATCCACAAACTCTAGACCCCCTCATGTCACATTTTGTCTAGTGTCAAAGGATTCAACAAAACCAATACTTCATCATTAGGCGGAAGTAACAGTAGCATGATGGTACGAAGCTCTCCAAAGTTGTTTTGGAACGGAGTCCCCGGATAAGATAATTCGTAACAAAAGACGGATTATCCTATCAGGGACTTCGTACCAGAACAACTTTGCATAACTTCGTACCAAAATGCCCCGGTTACTTCTGGCAAATGATGAAGTCATGGAATTCTTCAATACTTTGACACTAGCTAGGCAACCTCTCTCGACCCCTCGACCCCCGACTTCTCGGCGATCCACAACCCTAGACCCCCTCATGTCACCTTTTGTCTAGTGTCAAATGATTCAACAAAACCAATACTTCATCATTAGGCGAAAGGAACAGTAGCATGATGGTACGAAGCTCTCCAAAGTTGTTTTGGAACGGAGTCCCAGATAAGATAATCCGTAACAAAAGACGGATTATCCTATCAGGAACTCCGTTCCAAAACATATTTGCATAACTTCGTACCAACATGCCCCGGTTACTTCTGGCAAATGATGAAGTCATGGAATTCTTCAATAGTTTGACACAGGTAGGCAACCTCTCGACCCCCCCGACTTCGGAGATCCACAACCCTAGACCCCCTCATGTCACATTTTGTCTAGTGTCAAAGGATTCAACAAACCAATACTTCATCATTAGGCGAAAGTAACAGTCGCATGATGGTACGAAGCTCTCCAAAGTTGTTTTGGAACGGAGTCCCAGATAAGATAATCCGTAACAAAAGACGGATTATCCTATCAGGAACTCCGTTCCAGAACATCTTTGCATAACTTCGTACCAACATGCCCCGGTTACTTCTGGCAAATGATGAAGTCATGGAATTCTTCAATAATTTGACACAGGTAGGCAACCTCTCGACCCCCCGACTTCTCGGCGATCCACAACCCTAGACACCCTCATGTCACATTTTGTCTAGTGTCAAAGGATTCAACAAACAAATACTTCATCATTAGGCGAAAGTAACAGTAGCATGATGGTACGAAGCTCTCCAAAGTTGTTTTGGAACGGAGTCCCAGATAAGATAATCCGTAACAAAAGACGGATTATCCTATCAGGAACTCCGTTCCAAAACATCTTTGCATAACTTCGTACCAA
>LR738712.1:769042086-769105638 GCA_902687465.1 Secale cereale
CTAGACCCCCTCATGTCACATTTTGTCGAGTGTCAAAGGATTCAGCAAAACCAATACTTCATCATTAGGCGAAAGTAAAAGTAGCATGATGGTACGAAGCTCTCCAAAGTTATTTTGGAACGGAGTCCCAGATAGGATAATTCGTAACAAAAGACGGATTATCCTATCAGGAACTCCGTTTCAGAATAACTTTGCATAACTTTGTACCAAAATGCCCCGGTTACTTCTGGCAAATGATGAAGTCATGGAATTCTTCAATACTTTGACCCCCGACTGCTCGGCGATCCACAACCCTAGACCCCCGACTGCTAGGCAACCTCTCGACCCCTCGACCTTCGGCTTCTCGACCCCTCGACGACCCTCGGCCCCTCGGCGATCTCTTGACCGGTCCCTCGGTCCCTCGACGACCCTCGACCCCGGCCCCCCCCTAATGTCGAAGTTATCGGGGAGGGTGTATATCGACATAGACATATCCGATAAAAAAAAAGAGGAAGAAGAAGAAAAAAGGAACCGCTAGAGGAGAAGATCGAAGAAAAAAAAAGAAAAAGAAAAGGAGAAGAAGAAAGGAATAGAGGAGAAGAAGAGAAAATTTCTCTTCTTCTCCTCTATTCCTTTCTTCTTCTCCTCTTTTTTCTTTTTTTTTCTTCTTCTTATTTATTTCTCCTCTTCTTCCTCTCCTCTTCTTCTTTCTTTCCTCTTTCTTATTTTCTTCTTTCCTATCCTTCTTTTTCTAAATTTGGAACTTTTGCATATATAAAACTTTCTATATATATTTAGCATATATAAATAAAAAACTATATAGCCACATACACATATATATACTTCACATACACACATCACATACAGCAACTTCCTAAGAAAAAATATATTTATATACACATACATATATATTTAGCAAATTCCTAAGAAAAAAAAATATATACACATACATATATATACAGCAACTATATATACACATGCATATATATACAACAACTATATATACAGCAATTTATATAAACATAAAAAAAATACACATATATACATATATACACAGCAACTATATATATACAGCAATTTATATAAACATAAAAAAAGGGAGCCCTCACATCGCGCGGCGGGGCTGGGCGGCGCGACGGCGACGGGCCGGCGCGCGGCGACGGTGCGGGGCGGGGCGGAACGGGGTTGCGGGGCGGGGCGACGGCGACGAGGCGGCGTCGGGGGCGACGGCGACGGCGACGGGGCGACGGGGGCGACGGCGACGACGACGGGGCGACGGGGGCGGGGAAGGAGAGGGAGGCGTCGGGGGCGCGGAAGAAGGAAACTGCCAAAAATTTCGCAAGTCCTGGTTATATAGGAGCTGTATTAGTCCCGGTTGGTGGCTGAAATCGGGACTAATACACCCTTTAGTCCCGGTTGCTGCCACCAACCGGGACTAAAGGTTCCTTTTCAGCAGCCCAAAGGGCGGGAAGGAGGGGCCTTTAGTCCCGGTTGGTGGCAGCAACCGGGACTAAAGGGGGGTATTAGTCCCGGTTTTATCCACCAACCGGGACTAATGCCACCCTTTAGTCCCGGTTGGTGCCACCAACCGGGACGAAAGGCCTTGCTGCGGTGCGGTGGAAAGTTTAGTCCCACCTCGCTAGTTGAGAGAGGCCAACACCAGTTTATAAGCCCCGCTGCCTCTCTCCTCTCGAACTCCTCTAAACTGTAGGCCTAAGGGCCTAAGCTGACACTGCTTTGCCTGTGGGCTTGCTGGGCTTTCTACGGGCCTGAATCCTGGCCCATGGTTGGGTTTCTAGTCGTATTCAGGCCGTGTGGGCCCAGTAGGTGGCATTTTTTTTATTTTTTTTCTTTGTTGCTTTATTTTTTAGTTTTGTTTCTACTTTCAACAAAATACTTACTGTTGCTATTTTTATTTATTTGTTTTCTTTGTTGCTTTATTTATTTTATTTTGTTTCTACTTACAAAAAATACTTATTGTTGCTATTTTTTCAAGTTTTTTGTTTTGTTTTCTGCATTATTTAATTTCTTTTGTTTTTTGCTTTATTTTTTAATTCTTTCTGGTAAAACCAATTACAAACTTTCTGTTAGTGCAAGTAGTATTCAAATTTGAATAGTTTAAATTTGAAATTATTTGTTTTCTTTGTTGCATTATTTATTTTCTTTTGTTTTTTGTTTTATTTTTTATTTCTTTCTGGTAAAACCAATTACAAACTTTCTGTTAGTGCAAATTTGAATAGTACAAACGGACAATGGTATCATACTCGTTTGTTACAAAGTTGGCATGGTATCATCATAATAGTTGCGGAAAAAACTCTTCACTTTTTCTTCGCTTGTGTCATTTGCTTATTGCGCCGTAACCATGAATAATCTTCATCGTTTATCAGGATGCTTGGGTCAGCCTTGACTTTGAAGGGAGGAATTTCATGAAACTTTTCATAATCTTCAGACATGTCTGTCTTGCCCTCCACTCCCAGGATGTCCCTTTTTCCTGAAAGAACTATGTGACGCTTTGGCTCATCGTATGATGTATTCGCTTCCTTATCTTTTCTTTTTCTCGGTCTGGTAGACATGTACTTCACATAGATAACCTGTGCCACATCATTGGCTAGGACGAACGGTTCGTCAGTGTATCCAAGATTTTTCAGATCCACTGTTGTCATTCCATACTGTGGGTCTACCTGTACCCCGCCTCCTGACAGATTGACCCATTTGCACTTAAACAAAGGGACCTTAAAATCATGTCCGTAGTCAAGTTCCCATATGTCCACTATGTAACCATAATATGTGTCCTTTCCCCTCTCGGTTGTTGCATCAAAGCGGACACCGCTGTTTTGGTTGGTGCTCTTTTGATCTTGGACAATCGTGTAAACTGTATTCCCATTTATCTCGTATCCTTTGTAAATCAATACATTCGAAGATGGTCCCCTGGACAACAAGTACAACTCATCACAAATAGTGTTGTCACCTCTGAGACGTGTTTCCAACCAACTGCTGAAAGTCCTGATGTGTTCACGTGTAATCCAGTCGTCGCACTGCTCCGGGTGTTTGGAGCGCAGACTGTTCTTGTGTTCATCGACATACGGGGTCACCAATGTAGAGTTCTGTAGAACTGTGTAGTGTGCTTGAGACCAAGAATATCCGTCCCTGCATATTATTGAGTCCCTTCCAAGCGTGCCTTTCCAGTCAGTCTCCCCTCGTACCGCGATTTAGGGAGACCTATCTTATTAAGGCCAGGAATGAAGTCAACACAAAACCCGATGACATCCTCTGTTTGATGGCCCATGGAGATGCTTCCTTCTGGCCTGGCGCGGTTACGGACATATTTCTTTAGGACTCCCATGAACCTCTCAAAGGGGAACATATTGTGTAGAAATACGGGCCCCAGAATGACAATCTCGTCGACTAGATGAACTAGGACGTGTGTCATGATATTGAAGAAGGATGGTGGGAACACAAGCTCGAAACTAACAAGACATTGCGCCACATCACTCCTTAGCCTTGGTACGATTTCTGGATCGATCACCTTCCGAGAGATTGCATTGAGGAATGCACATAGCTTCACAATGGCTAATCGGACGTTTTCCGGTAGAAGCCCCCTCAATGCAACCGGAAGCAGTTACGTCATAATCACATGGCAGTCATGAGACTTTAGGTTCTGGAACTTTTTCTCTGCCATATTTATTATTCCCTTTATATTCGACGAGAAGCCAGTCGGGACCTTCATACTGAGCAGGCATTCAAAGAAGATTTCTTTCTCTTATTTCGTAAGAGCATAGCTGGCAGGACCTTCATACTGCTTCGGAGGGATGCCGTCTTTTTCGTGCAAACGTTGCAGGTCCTCCCGTGCCTCAGCTGTATCTTTTGTCTTTCCATACACGCTCAAGAAGCCTAGCAGGTTCACGCAAAGGTTCTTCGTCACGTGCATCACGTCGATTGAAGAGCGGACCTCTAGGTCTTTCCAGTAGGGTAGGCCCCAAAATATAGATTTCTTCTTCCACATGGGTGCGTGTCCCTCATCGTCATTCGGAACAGCTAGTGCGCCGGGGCCCTTTCCAAAGATTACGTGTAAATTATTGACCATAGCAAGTACGTGATCACCGGTACGCATGGCGGGCTTCTTCCGGTGATCTGCCTCGCCTTTGAAATGCTTGCCTTTCTTTCGACATTGATGGTTGGTCGGAAGAAATCGACGATGGCCCAGGTACACATTCTTCCTGCACTTGTCCAGGTATATACTTTCAGTGTCATCTAAACAGTACGTGCATGCGTGGTATCCTTTGTTTGTCTGTCCTGAAAGGTTACTGAGAGCGGGCCAATCGTTGATGGTCACGAACAGCAACGCCTTTAGGTCAAATTCCTCCTGTTTGTGCTCATCCCACGCACGTACACCGTTTCCATTCCACAGCTGTAAAAGTTCTGCAACTAATGGCCTTAGGTACACATCAATGTCGTTGCCGTGTTGCTTAGGGCCTTGGATGAGAACTGGCATCATAATGAACTTCCGCTTCATGCACATCCAAGGAGGAAGGTTATACATACATAGAGTCACGGGCCAGGTGCTGTGATTGCTGCTCTGCTCCCCGAAAGGATTAATGCCATCCGCGCTTAAAGCAAACCATACGTTCCTTGGGTCCTTTGCAAACTCCTCCAAGTACTTTCTCTCGATTTTTCTCCACTACGACCCGTCAGCGGGTGGTCTCAACTTCCCGTCTTTCTTACGGTCCTCACTGTGCCATCGCATCAACTTGGCATGCTCTCTGTTTCTAAACAAACGTTTCAACCGTGGTATTATAGGAGCATACCACATCACCTTCGCAGGAACCCTCTTCCTGGCGGGCTCGCCATCAACATCACCAGGGTCATCTCGTCTGATCTTATACCGCAATGCACCACATACCGGGCATGCGTTCAGATCCTTGTATGCACCGCGGTAGAGGATGCAGTCATTAGGGCATGCATGTATCTTCTACACCTCCAATCCTAGAGGGCATACGACCTTCTTTGCTGCGTATGTACTGTCGGGCAATTCGTTATCCTTCGGAAGCTTCTTCTTCAATATTTTCAGTAGCTTCTCAAATCCTTTGTCAGCCACAACATTCTCTGCTTTCCACTGCAGCAATTCCAGTACGGTACCGAGCTTTGTGTTGCCATCTTCGCAATTGGGGTACAACCCTTTTTTGTGATCCTCTAACATGCGATCGAACTTCAGCTTCTCCTTTTGACTTTTGCATTGTGTCCTTGCATCGACAATGACCCGGCGAAGATCATCATTTGGTTCCTCTTGATCTTCAGCAGCTTCACCCGTTGCAGCATCATTGGGCACATCGTCTGGTTCCTCTTGATCTTCACCAGCTCCCCCCATTGCAGCATCACCGTATGAGGAGAGCACATAGTTGTCATCGTACTCTTCTTCTTCGCCGTCTTCCATCATAACCCCTATTTCTCCGTGCCTCGTCCAAACATTATAGTGTGGCATGAAACCCTTGTAAAGCAGGTGGGAGTGAAGGATTTTCCGGTTAGAGTAAGACATCGTATTCACACATTTAGTGCATGGACAACACATAAAACCATTCTGCTTGTTTGCCTCAGCCGCATTTAGAAACTCACGCACGCCCTTAATGTACTCGGAGGTGTGTCTGTCACCGTACATCCATTGCCGGTTCATCTGCGTGCATTTATATATAATTAAGTGTGTCAAAAACCATTACAAAACATCATAAATAGATAATTAAGTGACCAAATGGATAAAAGTTCATCATCACATTAAAACCAAAGTACATACATATATAGTTCTCATCTAACAACATATAGCTCTCCATACACATCGAAACTATGTAAAACATTTCAACGCGAAAACAAATGCTATCATAATCGCAACCAAGGTAACAATTGATCCAACGGCATAATGATACCAAGCCTCGGTATTAATGGCATATTTTCTAATCTTTTTAATCTTCAACCGCATTGCATCCATCTTGATCTTGTGATCATCGACGACATCCGCAACATGCAACTCCAATATCATCTTCTCGTCCACAATTTTTTATATTTTTTCCTTCAAGAATTTGTTTTCTTCTTCAACTAAATTTAACCTCTCGACAATAGGGTCCATCTTGATCTTGTGATCATCGATAACTTCCGCAACATGCAACTCCAATTCCATCTTCTCCTCCTCCATTTTTTCCAATTCTTTCTTTAACGAAATGTTTTCCTCTTCAACTAAATTTAACCTCTCCACAAGAGGGTCGGTTGGAATTTCCGGTTCAACTACCTCCTAGACATAATAAAACATCTTTGCATGTCAGGTTGGTCGGCATAACTATCATAAACACTAAAACAAATAGTTATAAATTAAAGATAATATACCACATCCGAATCGTAGACCGGACGAGGGCCCACGTGGGCGGATATCAAAACCATCGCACTATATAATAACAAGCAATAATAAACGTAAGAAAATTAGACAAATATCTATCTAAAGCAATAATAAAAGTAAGAAAAGCATGGACATAACAAGAGGCTCACCACGGTGGTGCCGGTGACGAGATCGGCGGGGGCGATCGACGGCGGCGAAGACGGGGACGGGACGTGACAGACCGCTAAACCTAGACAAATCTCGGAGAAAATAGAGCTTCGAGAGGAGAAAAGCTTAACTAGTGTGGCTCGGGCATTCCACCGAACACGTTGTGTGCATAGGAGGTGAGCTAGAGCACCACTAACCCCTCTCCCCCTCGGCCAGAAAAAAAACAGAGCAGTGAGCTCTGCTCTTGAGTGAGGGGGTATATATAGGCAACTCACTGGTCCCGGTTGGTGCTACAAACCGGGACTAAAGGGGTGTCTTTGGTCCCGGTTCATAACACCAACCGGGACCAATAGTGGTGGGCCAGGAGCAAGAGCCATTGGTCCCGGTTTTTAGCTCCAACCGGGACCAATAGGTCCAGACGAACCGGGACCAATGGCCCACGTGGCCCGGCCGGCCCCCTGGGCTCACGAACCGGGTCCAGTACCCCCATTGGACCCGGTTCAAGATTGAACCGGGGCTAATGGGCTGGACCAATGCCCTGTTTTCTACTAGTGAACGTCTCCATGTCATCCCATGTAACACCCTGGATTTTCTCTTCTCAACAATTCTTTTCAAGTGTTGCCTCCTATCTTTTTCATTTGGTGTTCTTTGATTTCATTTACACTCTTGTTTTTAATTTAGAGTAATGACTTGACTAGTTACATGGGATTAGGGTTTTACCTCCCCAAAACCCTAATTGCCCCCCTCTGCTAACTAAAATCCTAGGACACCATTGCACTAAAGCAACCTTTTTCCTTCCACATCAATTCACCATTAATTGGCGAGTTTCTCCTACACATATATTAACCATTTCGAACTTCACACACCCGCACTTAAGTCAAATTTTCCCCAGGAAAACTCATCCAAGTTTCTGCCAGATCTGCCAGGTTACAAAGGAAGCGCATTATAACTTCATTCTAAGATCTGAATTTTTGCATGCATCAACATCCACTGATAGCATGCTACTACTTCTCGAGCTTGCGTTGTATTCCCTCGAAGAGGAAAGGGTGATGCAGCAAAGTAGCGTAAGTATTTCCCTTAGTTTTTGAGAACCAAGGTATCAATCCAGTAGGAGACCATGCTCGAGTCCCTCGCACCTGCACAAACAAATAAGAACTTCGAAGCCAACACGATAAGGGATTGTCAATTCCTTTACGGTTACTTACGGAAGTGAGATCTGATAGATATGATAGTTTGATATTTTTGGTATTTTTGGATATAAGAACAAAAAGTAAAAACGGTGAAGTAAAGTAGATTGTAGATTGATATGTCGAGAATAGACCCGGGGGCCATAGTTTTTACTAGTGGCTTCTCTTATGATAGCTGAATTCTATGGTCGGTGAACGAATTACTGTCAAGCAATTGATAGAAAAGCGAATAATTATGAGAATATCTAAGCATGATTATTATATATAGGCATCACGTCCGTGACAAGTAGACCGAAACGATTCTGCATCTACTACTATTACTCCACACATCGACCGCTATCTAGCATGCATATAGAGTATTAAGTTCATAAGAACAGAGTAAAGCCTTAAGCAAGATGACATGATGTAGAGGCATAAACTCAAGCAATATGATATAAACCCCATCTTTTTATCCTCGATGGCAACAATACAATATGTGCCTTGCTACCCCTACTGTCACTCGGAAAGGACACCGCAAGATTGAACCCAAAGCCAAGCACTTCTCCCATTGCAAGAACTATAGATCTAGTAGGCCAAACCAAACCAATAATTCGAAGAGACTTGCAAGGATATTATAATCATACATAAAAGAATTCAGAAAGAAACCAAATATTTCTCATAGATAATCCTGATCATAAACCCACAATTCATCGGATCTCGACAAACACACCGCAAAAAGAGATTACATCGAATAGATCTCCTCGAAGACCGAGGAGAACTTGGTATTGAGATCCAAAGAGAGAGTAGAAGCCATCTAGGTACTAACTATGGACCCGAAGGTCTGTGGTAAACTACTCACAACTCATGGTGAGGCGATGGTGTTGATGTAGAAGCACTCCGTGGTAGATCCCCCCTCCGGCGGAGCTCCGGAACAGGCCCCAAGATGGGATCTCACGGGAACAGAAGGTTGCGGCGGTGGAATTAGGGTTTTCTCTCATCTTCTGATATTTTCGGGGTACATGGATATATATAGGAGGAAGGAGGGCATCTGCGGACCAACATGGGGCCCACGAGGCAGGGGGGCACGCCCTGTAGGGGGGGAGGGCGCCCCCACCCTCGTGGACGCCATGTGTGCCCTATTCCGTGGTTCTCAAGTCTCCCGTGAAGATATCGCTCCAAAATATCTCTCCCGACGGTTTTTCCGTTTGGACTCCGTTTGATATTCATTTTCTGTAAAACTCTGAATAGGCAAAAAAACAACAATCTGGACTCGGCCTTTGGGTTAATAGGTTAGTCCCCAAAATAATATAAAAGTGTATAATAAAGCCCATTAAACATCCAAAACATAATAAATAATAGCATGGAACAATAAAAAATTATAGATACGTTGGAGATGTATCAAGCATCCCCAAGCTTAATTCTTGCTCGTCCTCGAGTAGCTAAATGATAAAAACTTAATTTTTTATGTGGAATGCTAATCAACATAATTTTCAATGTAATTCTTTTTATTGTGGCATGAGTGTTCAGATCTGAAAGATTCAAGACAAAAGTCTATATTGACATAAGAAATAATAATACTTCAAGCATACTAACAAGGCAATCATGTAATCTCAAAATACCATGGCTAAAGAAAGTTATCCCTACAAAATCATATAGTCTGGCTATTCTCCCTCTTCATCACACAAAATATTCATATCATGCACAACCCCGGTTTCATCCAAGCACTTGTTTTCATACTCAATTCTTTCAAAAATTTCAACTTTCACGCAATACATGAGCGTGAGCCATGGATATAGCACTATGGGTGGAATAGAGTGGTGGTTGTGGAGAAGACAAAAGGAGGGAGATAGTCTCACATCGACTAGGCATATCAACGGGCTATGGAGATGCCCATCAATAAATATCTATGTGAGTGAGTAGGGATTGCCATGCAACGGATGCACTAGAGCTAAAATGTATGAAAGCTCAACAAAAGAAACTAAATGGGTGTGCATCCAACTTGCTTGCTCATGAAGACCTAGGGAATTTGAGGAAGCCCATCGTTGGAATACACAAGCCAAGTTCTATAATGAAAATTCCCACTAGCATATGGAAGTGACTAAACATGAGACTCTCTATCATGAAGGACATGGTGCTACTTTGCAGCACAAGTGTGGAAAAAGATAGTAGCAATTGTCCCTTTTTTCTTTTTTCTTTTTTCTTTTCTTTTTTGGGCCTTTCTTTTTCTTGGCCTTTCCTTCTTCTTTTTTTCTTTGTGACAATGCTCTAATAATGATGATCATCACACTTATATTAATTTACAACTCGATATTACAACTCGATACTAGGACAAAGTATGACTCTGTATGAATGCGTCCGACGGTGTACCGAGATGTGCAACGAATCAAGAGTGACATGTATGAAAAATTATGCATGGTGGCTTTGCCACAAATACGATGTCAACTACATGATCATGCAGGGCAATATAACAATATGAAGCGTGTCATATGAACGAAACGGTGGAAAGTTGCATGGAAATATATCTCGGAATGGCTATGGAAATGCCATGATAGGTAGATATGGTGGCTGTTTTGAGGAAGGTATATGGTGGGTGTATGGTACCGGCGAAAGTTGCATGGTACAAGAGAGGCTAGCAATGGTGGAAGGGTGAGAGTGCGTATAATCCATGGACTCAACATTAGTCATAAAGAACTCATATACTTATTGCAAAAATTTATGACTCATCAAAACAAAGCAATCAACGCATGCTCCTAGAGGGGAGGTTGGTAGGAGTTAACCATCGCGCGCCCCCGACTGCTACTTCTCGAGCTTGTGTTGTATTCCCTCGAAGAGGAAAGGGAGATGCAGCACAGTAGCGTAAGTATTTCCCTCATTTTTGAGAACCAAGTTATTAATCCAGTAGGAGACCACGCTCGAGTCCCTCACACCTGCAGAAACAAATAAGAAATTCACAGCCAACGCGATAAGGGGTTGTCAATCCCTTTACGGTCACTTATGAAAGTGAGATCTGATAGAGATGATAGTTTATATTTTTTGTATTTTTGTTTATAAGAACAGAAAGTAAAAGCGGTAAAATTAAAGTAGATGTAGATTGATAAGTTGAGAATAGACCCGGTGGAGCCTGTTCTCTAGTGGCTTCTCTCATGATAACGATATTCTACGGCGGGTAAACAAATTACTGTTGAGCAATTGATAGAAAGCGAATAATTATGAGACTATCTAGGCATGATCATTGTATATAGGTATCACGTCCGAGACAAGTAGACTGAAACGATTCTGCATCTACTACTATTACTCCACTCATCGACCGCTATCCAGCATGCATCTAGTGTATTGAGTTCATAAGAACAGAGTAACGCCTTAAGCAAGATGACATGATGTAGAGGGATAAACTCAAGCAACATGATATAAACCCCATCTTTTTATCCTCGATGGCAACAATACAATACGTGCCTTGCTGCCCCTACTGTCACTGGGGAAGGACACCACAAGATTGAACCCAAAGCCAAGCATTTCTCCCATTGCAAGAACTATAGATCTAGTAGGCCAAACCAAACCAATAATTCGAAGAGACTTCCAAGGATATTATGAGCACACATAAAGAGTTCAGAGAAGAACCAAATATTTCTCATAGATAATCTTGATCATAAACCCACAATTCATTGGATCTTGACGAACACACTACAAAAAGAGATTACATCAAATAGATCTCCTCGAAGACCGAGGAGAACTTGGTATTGAGATCCAAAGAGAGAGAAGAAGCCA
Source organism: Secale cereale (assembly GCA_902687465.1). Classification (NCBI taxonomy): domain Eukaryota; kingdom Viridiplantae; phylum Streptophyta; class Magnoliopsida; order Poales; family Poaceae; genus Secale; species Secale cereale. The sequence continues at coordinate 769,053,523 of LR738712.1, forward strand.
TCTAGATACTAGCTATGGACCCGAAGGTATGTAGTAAACTACTCACAACTCATGGTGAGGGCGATGTTGATGATGTAAAAGAACTCCGTGATGGACCCCCCCCCCTCCGGCGGAGCTCCGGAACAGGCTTCAAGATGGGATCTCACGGGAACAGAAGGTTATGGCGGTGGAATTAGGGTTTTCTCTCTGTTGCTGATGGTTTCGTGGTACGTAGACTTATATAGGAGGAAGGAAGTCATCGGGGGAGTCACGGGGGCCCCACGAGGCAGGGGGCGCGCCCCCACCCTCATGGGCAGCCCGTGGCTCTTCTGACGTGGTTCTCAAGTTCTCCGTGCGTCATTTTCTCCAAAAATATCTCTCGCGAAGGTTTCATTCCGTTTGGACTCCGTTTGATATTCTTTGTCTGCAAAACCCTGAAACAGGAAAAAAAACAGCAATCTGGACTGGGCCTTTGGGTTAGTAGGTTAGTCCCAAAAATGATATAAAAGTGTATGACAAAGCCCATTAAACATCCAAGACTTCATAAATAATAGCATGGAACAATAAAAAATTACAGATACGTTGGAGACGTATCAAGCATCCCCAAGCTTAATTCCTGCTCGTCCTCGAGTAGGTAAATGATAAAGAAAGAATTTTTGATGTGGAATGCTAACCAACATAGTTTTCAATGTAATTTGTGTCATGAATGTTCAGATCTGAAAGATTCAAGATAAAAGTCTATATTGACATAAGAAATAGTAATACTTCAAGCATACTAACAAAGCAATCATGTCTTCTCAAAATACTATGGCCGAAGAAAGTTATCCCTACAAAATCATATAGTCTGGCTATGCTCCCTCTTCATCACACAAAATATTCATATCATGCACAACCCTGATTTCAGCCAAGCACTTGTTTTCATACGCAATACATGAGCGTGAGCCATGGACATAGCACTATGGGTGGAATAGAGAGGTGGTTATGGAGAAGACAAAAGGAGGGAGATAGTCTCACATCAACTAGGCGTATCAAAGGGCTATGGAGAAGCCCATCAATAGATATCAATGTGAGTGAGTAGGGATTGCCATGCAACGGATACACTAGAGCTAAAAATGTATGAAAGCTCAACAAGGAAACTAGTGGGTGTGCGTCCAACTTGCTTGCTCACGAAGACCTAGGGCATTTGAGGAAGCCCATCGTTGGAATATACAAGCCAAGTTCTATAATGAAAATTCCCACTAGTATATGAAAGTGACTAAACATGAGAATCTCTACAATGAAGAACATGGTGCTACTTTGAAGCACAAGTGTGAAAAAAGATAGTAGCAATTGTCCCTTTTTCTTTTTTCCTTGTTTTTTTTTTGGCCTTTCTGTTTTTTCTTTGGGCCTTTCTTTTTTTTCTTTTTTTTGCGGAGGGGCTTTATTTATTTAGCCTTTCCTCCCATGGGACAATGCTCTAATAATGATGATCATCACACTTTCATTACAACTCGATATTACAACTCGATACTGCAACAAAGTATGACTCTATATGAATGCCTCCGGCGGTGTACCGGTATGTGCAATGAGACAAGAGTGACATGTATGAAAAGTTATGCATGGTGGCCTTTCCACAAATATGATGTCAACTACATGATCATGCATGGCAATATGACAATATGATGCGTGTCATACGAACGGAACAGTGGAAAGTTGCATGGCAATATATCTCGGAATGGCTATGGAAATGCCATGATATGTAGGTATGGTGGATGTTTTGAGAAATAATATGGTGGCTGTTTTGAGGAAGGATATATATTGGGTTTATGGTACCGGCGAAAGTTGCACGGTACAAGAGAGGCTAGCAATGGTGGAAGGGTGAGAGTGCGTATAATCCATGGACTCAACATTAGTCATAAGAACTCATATACTTATTGCAAAAATCTACGAGTCATCAAAACAAAGCAATCAACGCATGCTCCTAGGGGGGAGGTTGGTAGGAGTTAGCCATCCCGCGCCCCCGACCTCCATACAAAGGTCGGCACTTTACAAATACCTCATGCTCTAACTTCGTCACATAGCGGTTCACCATATGTGCATGCTACGGGAATCACTAACCTTAACACAAGTATTTCTCACTTTTATAATAACGCCACTAGCATGACTCTAATATCACTGTCCTCATATCTCAAAACAATTATCAAGCATCCAACATCTCATCATATTCAATGCACTAGTGTGGAAGTTTTTACTACATTGACATTGGATGTCTACCATGTGAAGACTAGTTTTTTTGCCTAAACACATTACCATGCTGTTTTAATAGACTCTCAAAAGGATATAAGTGAATCATGAGAGATCAACAATTTCTACAAAATATAATCACCACCGTGCTCTAAAAGATATAAGTGAAGCACTAGAGCAAAAAATTGTTCAACTCAAAAGATATAAGTGAAGCACATAGAGTGTTCTGTCAATTCCTAGGAGATATTTAACTCTCTCAAATAGGTGTGTCCAGCAAGGATAATTGTGGAAAACTAACAAGCAAAGACTCAAATTATGCAAGACGCTCCAAGTAAAACACATATCATGTGGTGAATAAAAATATAGCTCTGAGTATAGTTACCGATGGATGAAGACAAAAGAGGGGATGCCTTCCCGGGGCATCCCCAAGTTTAGGTTTTTGGTTGTACTTGAATTTTACCTCGGGGTGGCTTGGGAATCCCCAAGCTTAGGCTCTTTCCACTCTTTGTTCCATAGTCCATCAAAGCAATACTCAAAACTTGAAAACTTCAGAACACAAAACTTAGACAAAAATCTCGTGAGCTCCGTAAGTATAAGAAAGCAAACCACTACTCAAAGGTACTGCAATGAATTCATTCTTTGTTTATATTGGTGTTAAACCTACTGTATTCCAACTTCTCTATGATTCATACTTCCCAATAATACTCATAGATGAATCGAAATAAGTAAACAACACACGAAAAAATAATCTGTCAAAAACAGAACAGTCTGTAGTAATCTGCAGTTTTCGCATACATCTGTAACTCCAAAAAATTGAAATAAATTGGTAAACGTGAGGAATTTGTCTATTATAATCATCTGCAAAAAGAATCAACTAAATAGCACACTCCAGTAAAATCCGATGACCATTCTAGCGAGCGCTAACGATTCTGTTTTTCACAGCAAGATCATATAAACTTCACACAAGTCTTCCAAAGGTTCCACTTGGCACAAACACTAATTAAAACACAAAAGCACTTCTAAATAGAAGCTAGATGCAATATTTATTCCTAAACAGAAGCAAAAATAATAATATAAAATTGGGTTGCCTCCCAACAAGCGCTATCGTTTTACGCGCCTAGCTAGGCACGATTTTAGTGATGCTCTCATGAAAGACAAGAATTGAAGCACAAGGAGAGCATCATAAAGCACATGGCACACACATCTAAGTCTAACATACTTCCTATGCATAGGCATTTTATAGGAAAACAAATTAGCAAGACAAGCAAGATCTAGCCTATGCAAGGAAGAAGAAAGATACAATAGCAATCTCAACATAACGAGAGGTAATTCAGTAACATGAAAATTTCTACAACCATATTTTCCTCTCTCATAATAATTGCATGTAGGATCATAAGAAAATTCAACAATATATCTATCACAAAACATATTCTCAACACTATCCACATGCATACGAAGTTGACACTCTTCCAAAATAGTGGGAGCAATATTAACTAAAGTCATGACCTCTCCAAACCCACTTTTATCAAAAAATTCATAAGATTGATCATACTCCAAATATGTGGGATCTAAAGTTGACACTCTTCCAAACCCACTTCCAATATTATTGCAAACATTAATCTTACATTCATCACGGGGATTAAATAAATTTTCAAGATCATAAGAAGAATCACCCCAATCATGATCATTGCAACAAATAGTAGTCATAGCTAAGCTAGCATCCCCAAGCTTAGGGTTTTGCATATCATTAGCACAATTGACATTAATAGAATTCATAATAACATCATTGCAATCATGCTTTTCATCGAAGGAACTATCAAGTATGGGTGCAATTGCAACAATCTCATGTTTAACATAAGGAACTACAGCAAATTCATCTTCATAAATATTGGCATCATGGCCACAAGGATAGAAAGCATCATGTTCATCAAGGGATATTTAAATCAAATCATCGGAATCAAAATTATCTATAGATTCATGCATATAATTATTTTCTTTCAACGCAGCAGTCATTCTTTCAATAAATTCTTTGACATAGGCGTTATGAGCATAGTTTTCAAAGCAATATTTAAGTATGTCAAAATTTTCAGATTCGTAGAGAGTAATATCATACTTTTTAATCAAAGAAGCAACTTAATAAGCACCCTTAAAAGCAACAAATTCTTCAATTTGTTCGGTATCGTAGTAACTACAAACACCCTTTACATAAGAAGATAAGATTTCATTATCATTAAACTCACATAGGTAGGGTAGGTGTTTTTTAGGGTTCTTAGAGCAACAATTAAAATCACAAATTTCACAAAGATTCCAAGCATAACACAACAATCTATTTATTTGATCCCATAAGAGTCTCCCTTTTTTAGACAAACGGTGACGCACAAAATGAGCATGCTCATCTAAAGATTTCCCATCAACTAGGCTAGTTGGGGTTTCAGCACGAGAGCATAGGGATCGAAGATGATCCAAGTAGAACACTTTAAGGTGATCCATAACAATAGATTTTTAGCAAGAAAAGATGCAAGCACATAGAAGGCACATGGAGACACAAGCAAACAAGAAGCAAGCGAACGGTAAACACACTGCAGAAGAAGGGCAAATGAAACGGCAAGGGTGAAGTGGGGGAGAGGAAAATGAGAGGCAAAAAATGTAATGCGAAGGATAAGGGTTTGTGATAGGTAGTTGGTATATGACTTTTGTGTAAGCCTCCCCGGCAACGGCGCCATAAATTCTTCTCTCTACTTCTTGAGCTTGCGTTGTATTCCCTGGAAGAGGAAAGGGAGATGCAGCACAGTAGCGTAAGTATTTCTATCAGTTTTTGAGAACCAAGGTATCAATCCAGTAGGAGACCACGCGCGAGTCCCTCGCACCTGCACAAACAAATAAGAACTTCGCAGGCGATGCAAGAAGGGGTTGTCAATCCGTTTACGGTCACTTACAAAAGTGAGATCTGATAGAGATGATAGTTTATATTTTTGGTATTTTTGTTTATAAGAACAGAAAGTAGAAGCGGTAAAAGTAAAGTAGATGTAGATTGGTATGTTGAGAATAGACCCGGGGGCCATAGTGTTCTCTAGTGGCTTCTCTCATGATAACGATATTCTACGGCGGGTAAACAAATTACTCTCGAGCAATTGATAGAAAAGCGAATAATTATGAGACTATCTAGGCATGATCATTGCATATAGGCATCACGTCCGAGACAAGTAGACCGAAACGATTCTGCATCTACTACTATTACTCCACACATCGACCGCTATCCAGCATGCATCTAGTGTATAGAGTTTATAAGAACAGAGTAACGCCTTAAGCAAGATGACATGATGTAGAGGGATAAACTCAAGCAACATGACATAAACCCCATCTTTTTATCCTCGATGGCAATAATACAATACGTGCCTTGCTGCCCCTACTGTTACTGGGAAAGGACAACACAAGATTGAACCCAAAGCCAAGCACTTCTCCCATTGCAAGAACTATAGATCTAGTAGGCCAAACCAAACGAATAATTCGAAGAGACTGGCAAGAATATTATGAGCACACATAAAGAGTTTAGAGAAGAACCAAATATTTCTCATAGATAATCTTGATCATAAACTCACAATTCATCGGATCTCCCCAAACACACCGCATAAAGAGATTACATCGAATAGATCTCCTCAAAGACCGAGGAGAACTTTGTATTGAGATCCAGAGAGAGAGAGAAGAAGCCATCTAGATACTAGCTATGGACCCGAAGGTCTGTAGTAAACTACTCACAACTCATGGTGAGGGCGATGCTGATGATGAAGAAGAACTCCGTGATGGATCCTAATCCGGCGGAGCTCCGGAACTGGCTCCAAGATGGGATCTCATGGGAACAGAAGGTTACGGCGGTGGAATTTAGGGTTTCTCTCTGTTGTTGATGGTTTCAGGTTACGTAGACTTATATAGGAGTAAGGAGGACACCGAGGGAGTCACGGGGGCCCCACGAGGCAGGGGGCGCGCCCTGGGAAGGGGGGCGCGCCCCCCACCCTCGTGGGCAGCCCGTGGCCCTTCTGACGTGGTTCTCAAGTTTTTCGTGCATGATTTTCTCCAAAAATATCTCTCGCGAAGGTTTCATTCTGTTTGGACTCCGTTTGATATTCTTTTTCTGCAAAACCCTGAAACAGGCTAAAAACAACAATTTGGACCGGGCCTTTGGGTTAGTAGGTTTGTCCCAAAAATGATATAAAAGTGTATGACAAAGCCCATTAAACATCCAAGACTTCATTAATAATAGCATGGAACAATAAAAAATTATAGATACGTTGGAGACGTATCACCGACCTCCACACAAAGGATGACACTCTACAAATACCTCATGCTCTAACTTCGTCACATAGCGGTTCACCATACGTGTATGCTACGGGAATCACAAGCTTTAACACCAGTATTTCTCAATTTCATAATAACTGCACTAGCATGACTCTAATATCACTATCCTCATATCTGAAAACAATTATCAAGTATCAAACTTCTCATCATATTCAATGCACTTTGTATGAAAGTTTTTACTACATTCATCTTGGATGCCTATCATGTTAAGGCTAGTTTTATAGCCAAAGTACATTACCATGCTGTTCTAATAGACTCTCAAAAGGATATAAGTGAAGCATGAGATATCAACAATTTCTACAAAATAAAATTATCACCGTGCTCAAAAAGATATAAGTGAAGCACTAGAGCAAACTATTTAGCTCAAAAGATATAAGTGAAGCACATAGAGTGTTCTAACAATTCCTATGCCATATTTATCTCTCTCAAAAAGGTGTGTCCAGCAAGGATAATTGTGGCAAACTAACAAGCAAAGACTCAAATCATACATGACGCTCCAAGTAAAACACATATCATGTGGTGAATAAAAATATAGTCCCAAGTATAGTTACCGATAGATGAAGACGAAAGAGGGGATGCCTTCCCGGGGCATCCCCAAGCTTAGGCTTTTCATTGTCCTTGAATTTTACCATGGGGTGCCTTGGGCATCCCCAAGCTTAGGCTCTTTCCACTCTTTGTTCCATAGTCCATCAAAGCAATACTCAAAACTTGAAAACTTCACAACACAAAACTTAGACAAAAATCTTGTGAGCTCCGTTGGTATAAGAAAACAAACCACCACTCAAAGGTACTGCAATGAACTCATTCTTTGTTTATATTGGTGTTAAACCTACTGTATTCCAACTTCTCTATGATTCTTATCCTCCAATCCTACTCATCGATTCATCAAAATAAGCAAGCAACACACAAAAAACAGAATCTGTCAAAAAGAGAACAGTCTGTAGTAATCTGTAACTTTCGCGTACTTCTGTAACTCCAAAAAAATTGAAATAAATTGGTAAACGTGAGGAGTTTGTATATTAATCATCTGCAAAAAGTCAACTAAATAGAATACTCTAGTAAAATCTGGTGACTATTCTAGTGAGCTCTAACGATTCTGTTTTTTACAGCAAGATCATATAAACTTCACACAAGTCTTCCCAAAGGTTCTACTTGGCACAAACACTAATTAAAACACAAAACCACATCTAAACAGAAGCTAGGTGCAATATTTACTCCTAAACAGAAGCAAAAAACAAAAAAAATTAAAATTTGGTTGCCTCCCAACAAGCGCTATCGTTTAACGCCCCTAGCTAGGCACGATACAAGGATAGATCTAGGTATTGCCATCTTTGGAAGGCAATCCATAAGTGGTTCTCATAATAGATTCATAAGGTAATTTAATTTTATATCTAGGAAAGTGTTCCATGCCTTTCCTGAACGGAAATTGGAATCTAATATTTCCTTCCTTCATATCAATAATTGCACCAATCGTTCGAAGGAAAGGTCTACCAAGAGTAATACGACATGAAGGATTGCAATCTATATCAAGAACAATGAAATCTACGGGCACATAATTCCTATTGGCAACAATAAGAACATCATTAATCCTTCCCATAGGTTTCTTAATGGTAGAATTCGCAAGATGCAAATTTAAAGAACAATCATCAGGCTCATGGAAGCCTAACAAATCACACAAAGTTTTTGGGATAGTTAAAACACTTGCACCCAAATCACACAAAGCAAAGCATTCATGATCTTTAATTTTAGTTTTAATAGTAGGTTCCCACTCATCATAAAGCTTTCTAGGGATAGAAACTTCTAATTCAAGTTTTTCTTCATAAGATTGCATCAAAGCATCAACTATGTGTTTGGTGAAAGCATTATTTTGACTATAAGCACGCGGAGAGTTTAGTACGGATTGCAACAAGGAAATAAAATCAATCAAAGAGCAATTATCAAAATTGAATCCCTTGAAATCCAAAGTAGTGGGTTCATCACTATGCAAAGTTTTAATCTATTCAATCCCACTTTTAACAATTTTAGCATCAAGATCCAAAAACTCCAAATCATTGGGACACCTTTTAATTAAGGTAAACTCATCTCAAATCCCATCTTTACCAAGATTCATACTAGAAAACAAGGATCTAATAGGAGACACATCAATAACTTTCAGATCTTCATCTTTATTTTCATGATAACTAGAAGAACACGATTTTATATAACTCTCTTTTTTAGCGCGCATCCTAGCTGTTCTTTCTTTGCATTCATCAATGGAAATTTTCATGGCTTTGAGAGACTCATTGATATCATGCTTAGGTGGAATAGATCTAAGTTACAAAGAATCAACATCAAGAGTAATTCTATCCACACTTCTAACCAATTCATCAATCTTAAGCAATTTTTCTTCAAGCAAAGCGTTGAAATTCTTTCGCGAATTCATAAACTCCTTAACACTAGTTTCAAATTCAGAAGGCATCTTTCCATAAGAGTTATTGTAGGAATTACCATAATTATTAGAGGAATTACTAGGAAAAGGCCTAGGATTAAAGTTTCCTCTATAAGCATTGTTACCAAAATTATTCCTACCGACAAAATTCACATCCAAAGATTCATTATTATTTTCAATCAACATGGATAAAGGCATATCATTAGGATCAGAAGAAGCACTCTTAGTAGCAAATAATTTCATAAGTTCATCCATCTTTCCACTCAAAACACTAATCTCTTCAATAGCATGTACTTTTTTACTAGTAGATCTTTCAGTGTGCCATTGAGAATAATTAACCATAATATTATCTAGGAGTTTGGTAGCTTCTCCTAAGGTAGTTTCCATCAAAGTGCCTCCTGCGGCCGAATCTAAAAGATTTCTAGAAGTAAAATTCAAGCCAGCATAAAAGTTTTGAATAATCATCCATAAGTTCAAACCATGTGTAAGGCAATTACGTATCATTAATTTCATTATCTCCCAAGCTTGTGCAACATGCTCATGATCTAGTTGCTTAAAATTCATAATATCGTTTCTAAGAGAGATGATCTTAGCAGGAGGGAAATACTTAGAGATAAAAGCATCTTTGCACTTATTCCATGAATCAATACTATTTCTAGGCAAAGAGGAAAACCAAGTTTTAGCACGATATCTAAGTGAAAATGGAAATAACTTCAATTTAACAATATCATTATCCGTATCCCTCTTTTTTTGCATATCACACAAATCAACAAAGTTGTTTAGATGGGTAGCGGCATCTTCACTAGGAAGGCCAGAAAATTGATCTTTCATAACAAGATTCAACAGAGCAGCATTGATCTCACAAGAGTCAGCATCGGTAATAGGAGCAATCGGAGTGCTAATAAAATCATTATTGATGGTATTGGAGAAGTCACACAATTTGGTATTGTTCCGAGCCATAGTGACAAGTAAGCAATCCAACACACAAGCAAGCGAACGGAAAACACACGACAAAAAGAAGGGCAAATAAAACGTCAAGGGTGAAGTGGGGGAGAGGAAAACGAGAGGTAAATAAATGTAATGCGAAGGAGAAGGGTTTGTGATAGGTACTTGGTATATGACTTTTGCGTAAGCCTCCCTGGCAACGGCGCCAGAAATTCTTCTTGCTACTTCTCGAGCCTGCGTTGTATTCCCTCGAAGAGGAAAGTGTGATGCAGCACATTAGCGTACGTATTTCACTCAGTTTTTGAGAACCAAGGTATCAATCCAGTAGGAGACCACACGCGAGTCCCTCGCACCTGCACAAACAAGTAAGAACTTCGTAGCCAACGCGATAAGGGGTTGTCAAACCCTTTACGGTCACTTACGAAAGTGAGATCTAATAGATATGATAGTTTGATATTTTTGTTATTTTTGGATATAAGAACAGAAAGTAAAAACGGTAAAGTAAAGTAGATTCTAGATTGATATGTTGAGAATAGACCCGGGGACCATAGGTTTCACTAGTGGCTTCTCTCATGATAGCAGAATTCTACGGTGGGTGAACGAATTACTGGCGAGCAATTGATAGAAAAGCGAATAATTATGAGAATATCTAGGCATGATCATTATATATAGGCATCACGTCTGTGACAAGTAGACCGAAACGATTCTGCATCTACTACTATTACTCCACACATCGACCGCAATCCAGCATGCATCTAGAGTATTAAGTTCATAAGAACAGAGTTACGCCTTAAGCAAGATGACATGATGTAGAGGGATAAACTCAAGCAATATTATATAAACGCCATCTTTTTATCCTCGATGGCAACAATACAATACGTGCCTTGCTACCCCTACTGTCACTGGGAAAGGACGCCACAAGATTGAACCCAAAGCCAAGCACTTCTCCCATTGCATGAACTATAGATCTAGTAGGCCAAACCAAACCAATAATTCGAAGAGACTTGCAAGGATATTATAATAATACATAAAAGAATTCAGAAAAGAACAAAATATTTCTCATAGATAATCTTGATCATAAACCCATAATTCATCGGATCTCGACAAACACATCGCAAAAAGATATTACATCGAATAGATCTCCTCGAAGACCGAGGAGAACTTGGTATTGAGATCCAAAGAGAGAGAAGAAGCCATCTAGGTACTAACTATGGACCCGAAGGTCTATGGTAAACTACTCACAATTCATGGTGAGGCGATGGTGTTGATGTAGAAGCACTCCGTGGTAGATCCCCCCTCCGGCGGAGCTCCGGAACAGGCCCCAAGATGGGATCTCACGGGAACAGAAGGTTGCAGCGGTGGAATTAGGGTTTTCTCTCCTCTTCTGATGTTTTCGGGGTACATGGATATATATAGGAGGAAGGAGGGCATCGGGGGACCAACGTGGGTCCCATGATGCAGGGGGACGCGCCCTGTAGGGGGGGGCACCCTCGTGGACGCCGCGTGTGCCCTATTCCGTGGTTCTCAAGTCTCTCGTGAAGATATCGCTCCAAAAATATCTCTCCGGAAGGTCTCATTCCATTTGGACTCCGTTTGATATTCCTTTTCTGTAAAACCTTGAAATAGGCAAAAAACCAGCAATCTAGACTGGGGCTTTGGGTTAATAGGTTAGTCCCAAAAACAAAATAAAAGTGTATAATAAAGCCCATTAAACATCCAAAACATCATAAATAATAGCATGGAACAATAAAAAATTATAGATACGTTGGAGACGTATCACATGCATACCCACCAATTTTTATCATGATCCAACACGCATTGCTCCATCCACTATTTTGCCAAATTTGCATCCACTTGGTCAAGTTGTGAAGGTAGTATGTTTTGCATCCACCCACTTGAGCCCAAATTTATCGTGATGATTAAACATGACAAAAAACCACTGCCACTCCATTTGCATCAAATTCCATCAAACCATTTGATCCCACCATCATCCCAAAGTTTCTATACATAATTTCACTTTGTACAAGAAGTACTAGCTACACTCATCTAAATAGGATGAAATTCTACATGCATATGCAAACTCATATAAGACTAGGCTCCACCATGTGTTATCCTCATTAGCCATACCATATGACCACAACCACCTCCCAAAGTTTCTATACAAACTGTCAAGTTGTACAGGAAGTACCATTTAGGATCCTCCACTTGCCACCAAAATTTAATGGATGTGCATCACCATATTATATGACCCTACACAAAAAAAAAAACAGACCAAATGGCCTAGCCATTTGACCATAGCAAGATCACAAACTTTCTATAATGGTTTACACTTTGTACGGGAAGTGCCACATATATGCATCCATTTAGCCCCAAGTTTTGCATACATAGTCAACATCATATCAAAACACACTACAACAAAAATTAGATGCATTCACAATGCCATTTCCATTTGGCAGCTATCAAACACCTTCTCGCATAAATGGAGATATGAAGCTCGACACAACAGTTGAGCTACCAGGACCCCTAAACGCTCTCACACACTCTAACCACACTTAGTTACACCAACTAGAAATGCTTTGATTGGCCAAAGCACCCACGACCTTCTAGAAGCCATGGTGACCACATCCATGGCTAGTCAAGGACGCGCTCTAGATGCGGCAGAGCCTCTGCGTCATCCAAGGCCAAGCCCCTCCCTCCCCGGCTTGTCAACTAGCTCCAGAGGACCACCGTGAGTCCAGGCCCCCTCCCCTGCCAGCTCCGGTTGTCGAAAACTCCAAAACTCTCATCGTCGTCGTCGCACTGTTCATCCGTGCTTGGCCTGAGCCCCCTCCTCTTCTTTCTCATCCTACGCCTGCCTTCTTCTGCCCTTAGCCGCTAAGCGCCGCGCCGCATGCTAGCCATAGCCCTACAACACACTAGCGCCTCGCCCACTGAGCACCGAGGCCCCGCCATGGCCGCCACCCCGACCGAGCTTATCCTCTCTGCTCCGCCCTATAGATAGGCAGCCCCCGACAAGTAAGTCAATTTCTCTGATGCAGACCCTAACTCATTTTTATTCTTGCATGTTTTTGGCTTGTCTGTCGGTTTCTACCGACCCATTTTCTCAGTCGGTTTACTTGTTGTTATTTACTTCAGTTGTACCATAAATGCTTATTATTATGCTTTGTCTTACTTGCTAGTAGTAGCATTGCTGAAGATAGGTTGTTCTAGATTATCACCGTTGCTTGTTTACTTTCTGTGCAAGACTAACGTTGCAGGTGCACACTATTATATTAATAAACTAATTAACAACCTCCTCCAGACAGATGGGATAAAGTGCCACATAAACAAACTAACCCGTACGGAAACACTTGCCTAAGTGGGAACGGCCTATTGGGATTGCAGGTACGCCTCTTTCGCATGTCATCCAAAGGGAAGGTTGGAGAAAGAAATGCCTCTGATCCAGGATTACTATCAATGCTTTGAGGGCCTGGGTTGGTAAGGGTACCTGAAAGTTGATAGAATCGCGGAGTGGATTAATTGTGCCACTTGGTGGCAAGGATTCAAATCCCCTCTCCCATGAGCTTCTTGCGGGATGCTCGGTAATGCAGTAAGAGCGTCATGTCTGTGAACTGGATTTGTCGGACAGGTGTCCGTAGTGTTGGTAAAGTGTACAACCTCTACACTGTGTGTGTTTGGAATCTATTTAAATAGCCCTGTCCTCCGTAATGGACATATTTTTCGGAAGTCACATAAGGTTTTCTAGTCGGAGGTATTAACTTAAATAATTTGAGAACAAAAGTTGTGAAGGCAAGAGATTGGTGCAGGTGGCCTACAGCGTGGTTGTCAAGACTTGACCATTTCTAAGAGCATCTCCAGCTGCGCCCCCAACAGGCCCCCCAAGGCCGTTTTAGCGCCGACGTCGAAAAATCGGCCGAGTCGCGCCCCCACGAGCCTGTTTTTCGCTGGATTGGGCCGAAATTGGCGCCGGCGCTCCTAACCAGAACCCGGCGCGCTGGGGGGCGCCCGGGGGTGCCAGCGCGAACGTTTTGGCACGAAAGAGTGGCGGGACCGGCGCGTCAGCGAGACGAAGGCTGGTCGTCCTCATCGTCTCGGTTTTCCCGCGAGGAATCAATGGCAAGGCTGCCGCCGGTCAGCCTGTCATTGATTCACGGGCGGCGCAGTGCGGCGACGCCACCCCGCCTTCCGCCACGCGTTCGCAATACGTTGCCGCCCCCGAGACGCTATAAAATGCGCAGCTGGCTGCGTCGGTGATGCACCCATCCATCGGCAGTCCTCCCCCTCCTCGCCGCCGCACTTCCTCCCCTCTCTCCGCCGTTCAAGCCCCTCTCTCCCCCCGGCAACCATGAGCGCTAGGTACCCCGGCGACACGGCGGCGGCCAACGGTTTCGGCCGCTTCTCAGTACATGAGCGGGAGGCCTACCTCCTCCACAAGCCCAACTACCGCGCGCCCACTACAAGAAATATGTCAACTAGTGACCTTCTGTCAGTGACCCTGGAAGAATTGGTCATAGATCTATGACCATTTCAGACCAATTGTTCAAAAGCTGTTCGGGGGGCTCCAAATCCTAAACTATAACGACCATTTTGGTCAGAAAGGTCGTAATTTCCTTACATGAAATGGTCATAAAGCAGATAGCACTAGTCCGCTGCCTTATTTCTAGCTGATCATGACCAATATAGATGGTCATAACCTTGTAAATTGAGGTGGGTTGCTACGACTAGGCACCACCTCATCAGTTTTGCCTATGTGTCATGTCCATGTCACAGTTTTTGCCCTAGGTTGTGAAGCAACCTATATTTCTGTCATTCCCAAAATTCCTCAAAAAATCTCATAAATTATTTGGGTCATATCTTCGTCAAATATGTAAAAAACCTTCCTTTCCTAGTTCAAAAATATTCATTTTCCTATTCTGTTCAAAAAAACACTTTGTGAAGGAAGTACCACTTTGGCATCTCCAAATGGTATCCATTTTCTATAGTGCTTTCCTATGCCCAAATAACTATCCTCCACAAAATGCCAGCTCAATCCATTCATTATTTTGAGCCCAGCTTCAACATTCGTATTTATGTCCAGTGTGGTACTTTGCAAAGCAAGTACCACCTAGACTCCTCCTTTTGAGCTGAAAATTTGTGAAGACGGTCTTCTTAGTAACTGGTCATCCTCAACCAAAACTCACGCCCATTAGCCATGTGCATTTCCCGTACCGCTAATCAAACACTTGGCTGCTAATTCATGTTTGAGCATCGATCAGTCTCCTCGTGAGAATCTTATGTTGTAATTTTCTTCCTAGCACCTACCTAGGAAGTGCCCAACCCACTAGACATGCCTAGGCCTCCCAGAACACATGGCAACGCCACAATCACGCGGTGACCACACGGCCGAAATTTGTCTTTTTCACGAGAGGTGGATCAAAACATTTTACACCCAACCATTTGGTCAAATGTGCATTAAATATGGCATGGTAATTTATAAAAATTATTTGGTCCAATTTTGCAACAATTATTTAGGAGGTCCTTCACAAAAAAACCTCCTTTTGGGCACTCGAAAAATGGAAAATGAATTTTTCGTCCAAAGAAAGTGAAAACTCCCTTAGGCAACATTGTTTGACATTCCAAGATGCACCCTTGTGCACAATATGAGATCATTTGAACAAACTATGCCATGAATGTGGCCATAAGATTGATCATTTGGCTTGAAAGCCATGAATCTTCACGCATGATAGCTCATTTATGAGAACACTTTTTTAAAATAATTTCTGTTTTACAAGTTTATTATTTTTTATGGTAACTTGGTCACATATAATGACACAATGAGAAGGTTTTCCAATTTTTTGATTTTTTTTGAATTTTTTATGCCCGTTTCAAAATGCGGTCAAAACGGTGGGCATGACCGGTCCCAGCTAGTGGTTGAATCTTGGAAAAATTATGATGTTTCTATGACTAAATAGATACTTATGTACCTAGAAATGATTTTCGGAAAAAATAAAGAGCAAACTATAAAGCAGCTGTAGTTCAAATTTGACCCGCTTCCATCTGGATCGGCCGAAATTTTTCTTTTACACCAGAGGTGGGTCGAAAATTTTGACACCCAACCATTTTGTCAATTGTGCATTAAGTATGGCCTAGTATTTTAGAAAAATGATTTGGTACAATTTTGCACCAAATATATGGTATGTCCTTCACAAAAATACTCATTTTGGACACTCAAAAAATGGAAAATAAATTTTTCGTCCAAAGAAAAATGAAAACTCCCTTAGGAAACATTGTTTGGAATTCCAACATGCACCCTTGTGCATAATATTAGATCATTTGAACAATCTGTGCCATGAATGTGGCCATAAGATTGATCATTTGGCTTGAAAGCTATGAATCTTCATGCATGATAGGTCATATCAGAGAACACTTTTTAAAAATAATTGACATACTACAAGTTTATTATTTTTCCTGAAAACTTGGTCACATATGATGACACAATTCGAATTTTTTGATTTTTTTTGAATTTTTATGCCCGTTT
Organism: Secale cereale; assembly: GCA_902687465.1. Lineage (NCBI taxonomy): Eukaryota > Viridiplantae > Streptophyta > Magnoliopsida > Poales > Poaceae > Secale > Secale cereale. The sequence continues at coordinate 769,069,968 of LR738712.1, forward strand.
CGAAATGCCGTCAAAACGGCGGGCTTGACCGTTCCTAGCTAGTTGTTGAATCTTGGAAACCTTTTGATGTTTCTCTGATTAAATAGATAGTTATGTACCTAGAAATGATTCTTGGAAAAAATAAAGAGCAAACTATAAAGCAGCTGCAATTCAAAAAATGACCCGCTTCCAGCTAGAACGGCCAAAATTTGTCTTTTTCACCAGAGGTGGGTCGAAACTTTTGACACCCAAATATTTTCTCAATTGTGCATTAAATATGGAATAGTATTTTAGAAAAATGATTTGGTACAATTTTGCAACAAATATATGGTATGTCCTTCACAAAAAAAACTCATTTTGGGCACCCAAAAAATGATTAAATATAGCTAGAAAGATGAGAAATGCATACAAATTGGTGCTCATCCATAAAATGTGGTCTAACTCTAGTGAAAATTTGTGTGGTGCCCTTTTGCAAAATATTTTTAATAGCTGCTTCATGAAATCCCCCTATTTTTAGCACTTGGAAACTATCTTAAATCACGGACTTTTTGAACCAATCAGAACTCTTCTCATGGATCACCCCCTAGCCAATCTGAACCGTCCACACATACGAATCCAACGTCTCATGGATCACTTGGTCTCAGCAATCCAACCAAAACCCTAGCAACCCTCGTCTGCCTCTCTCTTCCCCTCTCCCCGAGAACACACCCACCGCCGCCTCTCTCTCCATCTCTCCCTGATCCAGAATCCAAATCTGCTAGTCGCCGCCCCATCCCAGTCCCTCCGTCGCCGCCCCATCCCAGTCGCAGCGCTCACCATCCCTCCCCCAACCCGCCAAACTTCCTCCTCCTCTCCCGATTCCCCACCTCGCCGCCGACCAACTCCTCTCCCCAACCTCCCAACCCCAGCCCCGCCGCCACGTCAGCATCTCCGCCATGGGTGGTTGGTTGGATGCCCTCCGCAACCAGGCAGCGCAGCGGTAGAGGACCCCTCCTGTGACCAACCATGGAGATTTTCCTAGGGTTTCGGTCGGCGCGTCTCCGGCTGGCATTCTCCGGCGAGCCTACAACTTCTCCGACGACCCACATGGTACGCCCTCCTCCTCCAGCCGCTCGACTCCCCTATCCTGCTCTTCCTCTTATTCCCTTTCATCATCTTATTTTTCTGGATCTACTGATATGATTCTTGTGGTTGGTTTGTGCTGGCCATCACCATCACCATGCAAGGTGCTAGTTTCGGCTGTGATTCAAGGAGATGAGCCCGGCATGGCGGTGGCTGGTGGGGCGGACGCAGGACTCCAAGCCCTTCTTCTTCACCTTCGCGGCGGCTACAACGTCATGCAGCTCACCAGCTCCCGCAACGACAAGCTCGAGGCCCACCTCCGCTCCAACACTCGACCGAAGACCACCGTTCGTGCCTCCCCCTCCCCCTCTCCCTCCCCCTCATCGTTTACCAGATCGCGCGTCGTGCTTGATTTGATTTGTCCAGGCGAGTAGAAGAAATGTCACCGGAAAGGGGATCGATATGATTTTGAGCCCCTAGTCGTTTAGCAGAATCTGTGCCTTGCTTGATTTGAACATAATCCGGTAGTCCCTGCTCTGGATTGTAGTAACTCGTCGTTACAGTATATGAATCAGTTACTTTTAGTAGTATTTGCCATTTGAACAAGCTACCGTTATCCGAAACATATGGACTGGTCAATTGCTTCTGTTGTGTAGTTGAATGGATTGGATATAAGGGATGATTTTACAAGTAAATGTGAAAATTGGAACTATGAATTATTTTTGCAACTTGTTTCTATTATCCATGTGCATGTTTGCAGCATCAGTTTTGCCACGACAAAATGATGCACATTGTATTGAACATTTCTGATCATGTTTTCGTGGGCTATAAGTCTACGTTAACATGATTTTTAGACATGGAACACGACCTAGTGGTCATCTCTAGATGTGTATTTGATGTAAATACTTACAGTTATGTGTGCGTCCCTTAGTTGATGCCTTTCAATAAACTAGCAAACGTAGCATCATGCCTTTTCTCACTGTCAAACTGTTTACTATGTATGTATGTATTCTGGACATGCAGTTAGTCTGAATCTGTTTTGGCGGCTAACATGCCTCGTCATTCTGACTACCTGCTTGCTCACTTCATGGCACTTGAGAACATTCATGTTATGTTTTATCCATTCTTACATTCTGGCATCTAGTACTTCAACGATCTCACGGTGCTCCGTGGCGGTTTAGGACATGCTTATCCTGGCAAACAAAATTGAGCTCAAGCAATACTAATGTTTATATCTATCATTCAGTACTACTGTTTATATCTAAACAAGACCTTATGATTTACACAGGCCGGGTTGTCGCAGGTTCCATGGAGCCCCCCTCCCCCCGTCAAGCTCGGCGCCGAGAGCGAGGAGCTGCTCTTCGCCTCGCCTCGCCTCGCACAAGCGACATTGTCAGGTTGCAAGCAAATATTCCTGTCTGCTCTTTCACTAGTGTCAACCCTTGCTTTCGTTGTTAATAATACACGCATGCTCCACAACTAATACACAAGATGCATTTCCATCCCATCTAGTAGGTGCTGACTCGATGCAAACAAATAAAATAAAATTAGTAGGTGTTGACTGCTCACAGCCCATATATGCTGAACGATGCTAGCTGCTGTACCAATGTGATGTTGCTTGCTTGATTGATGACTAGTTGTCATTAACTAAAAAAGAGAAGAAAACGTTGCCAATTTATTCATGTATGTTTATAGAATGACATGGTTGGCTAATTAAGCCCTGTTCGTGTATCTTTTAGAATTTGCTTCATTGGTAGCACATTCAAATATATTAATTAATTTTGTGCATGTTGGAGAATTTAGACGACGATAACAAACTGTAATCACGAATACTTGCATAGAAACTTGCACGACCATCTTGTTTAATTTTGTGATATTCCTCCATACTAGGAGCTAATCAACTGCACTGTTATTTAGCTTTCATTGGCAATTTTAATTTAACTGAAATCATATTTTCTTTTCTATGCTCATGTTCAAGCCTGGTAGTATATTTTTTCCAAATGGTTTGTTTACTTGATTTATCTGTTGTTTGATTTTGCTCCATCAGCTTTCCTGATGTCCTTCTACATATATATGTTGGTTGTAATCTTCTTGAAGAATGCAAGTACTTGATATTCCATTCTGTTCTTGTAGGTGAATGGAACTTGTGTTGTTGGTAGAACTCCGTTGAGGACTTCTACCCATGTTGAAGAGCATGTTCTATGGTATCCAAGAGTAGCTAGCTTTTGTACTGGCAGAGCGGTCTATTTGTAGATCCCAATATTTATGATTGTGTGGATCTGGGTGAAGTTTGAAGTTCCTGGGTATGCAAGATTCGATGGTTAAACTAGTTGATGTGATTTGAATGAGTGTATGGAAACTGGTTGTTGTGATGTGAATGAGTGTATGTAGTTTCACGTGTTCTGTTCTGTATAGCATATTGTAATAAACTTATTTTAGCTGTTATTTGAAGATTTTCATATGTTTTCTCCCTTCTGTCTGTTTGATATATACATATATATTGCTTATTAACAAGCTGTGAAAAATCTGACATTTGGGACCCATCTGTAAACTGGAGGTGGGAAAAAAAACCTAGAAATAAAAAATAAATTGACTGCAAAATGTTGTGCGCTAGAAAATAAAAAGGCCAAATTGTAGGCCAGGCCCATGTAGCTAACCGAAATTAACATAAAATACATATATTAAAAGGGCTTGCCTAAAAAATAATACATGGGCCGAATTACTGGGTCAGATCCATGTAGCTAATAAAAGCACAGGGAAAAAAACATTAAAAATGCTTAATTGTTGGGCTAGGCCCATGTAGAAAATCGAATTGGACCGGGCTGATTCCTGTGCCATATCAGATTGCCACGTCGGATGCCTACATGGCCTGGGGAGGCTGCTAGTGACCAAAACATAACAATAGGCATATTTTGGTCGTAAACATCTACGTCCTTCTCACAGAGAAGGTCGTTAATTTCAGTTTACGACCCTCAGCTTTTGACCATCAGTTTTTGGTCAAAAAAGGTCACAAATGAAAAACAATGACCTTTCAGTGACCAATAGTCAAGGTCACAAGTTGACATATTTCTTGTAGTGCCGCCCGACGTACGCGCTCCGTCGCGGTGGAGGCTCAGCGCCAGCGGGGTCCCAGTCCCCCCTCTACCCGTCCCTGAGATGCCCTATTTCCACGCCGAGATCGACCGTGTGCGGGCGTCCCTGACGGTCGCGGAGCAGGCGCTCCCGGAGTACGTCGCCGACAACCACGCGGCGTGGGCGGCGTACTTCGAACGCCGGCAGCAGGAGCGGCTCGTCTCCACCAACAACGCGCCGATGCCGCGCGGCCGCAACAACAGCGAGGGCCACCGCCTGTGGTGGGGCGTCCCTGGCCGCACGCTCAGCGGCGTCCTCGCGTACGTCGAGGGCGGCAACGACCCGCCGCTCGAGTGAAGCAGCGCGCCGGGGCGAGGGGTTGAGCAGCGGCCGTGTCAAGGAGGAGAAGCATCGGCCGTAGTTTAGGTTTTTTTTTTCGTCCCTTTATTCGTGTAAAAAACGCCTAAATTTCGCCGAAATTTGGCCGTGTTTGTTGAAATTTGGCCGTGTTTGCTGAAATTTGGCCGAACTGTGGGGACGTCTGGGGCCTGACCAGGGGGCGACGGCTGGGGACGTGCTCGCCCCCACGCCGAAAAAAACGCCGGCTCGCCCCCAAGCGGCGATTTTCGGCACGTCTTGGGGGCGCAACGGCTGGAGATGCTCTAAGGCCTTGATAAAGATGGTCCTATAACCACAAGATAGTAGCATGCCATGTTTATAATGTTGTGCTTACGCTTGTTGTTGCAAGCGTTTATTAAGCTGTTGCATGTATCACATCGGTGGACGGACTTTAGTTTAGTAAGTGATCACGTTGAGGACAAGCTTTAGCTTATCATGGTTACACTAGTTTTGTTGCTAGTTCAAGCTTTGCATGTGGATTACTTTCTTACTTCAGTAGATAATAGTTGGTAGAAGTAATTACTAAGTAGTTGTTGATATTTGTTGTTGTGTGAGCAATTTCATGCTTGAGTAACTTGAAGTGTTCCTTTGGTGCGACCACGAGATACTTTTGACTTGCGAGTACATTCAATGTACTCATGGCCTTTAACATGGCCAGGTAGGAAGCTATTAAGAAGACTAAGTTGAGACGAAACTAGGCGAGAGAGCAACTGGTCATATCCCTATGGAATGGAGCCATGCTAGGACCGTGCCACTACCATTGTAGAAGTTTCCGTTGTGGTCATCTCTGAAGTAGTCGCCATGACTACTCAGACTGTTCCGACCTCCACATAATGTTGAGACTTGGAATGCTATAATTCGACGTTGTAAAGTGTGTAGGTCAATAAAGCATTCCTTATGTCGAAGGGCCCGTACATTGTTACCCATGGATTGTAAAAGCATGCGCTAGGTTAATTTCCTGGGCTGGCGTATGCTGCCTCCCAGCTAGATACAGTGGTCGTCCACTGTATTCAAGAGGGGGTGCCATATCCCACCACCCCATGAGCGCACAGGAAGCAAAGGAAGAGGGCGACATCATGATCGTGACCCACGGTGTCTACTTGGAGAAGGAGACTATCCTAGGGGTGGAGGCCGTAAAAGTTAAAGAGGAATGGAGAAGCGCTACATTGAATAAGACAACGCTGATGGGTTGGTGAAGGTGATGGCCGGTATGTCCATCGCCACTAAAGTCCCTCTCGTATGGTTGTCAAAAATGACGAAGGCCTCCACCTATCTGGGCCGTCCGCGCAAGCAAGACTAGTTAGGAGTTTTTTGAGTTTCATTCAATTGCCATCGATTACGTGTCATTAATTGTTCATTGAAAATATTTTATTTACACATTAATTGAACTAAGTTCCAAATTATGTATGAACTATAACAAAAGTAAAAGTGCATTGTATTAATTCATCATTAATAGACCACACAAATGCCCAGTCAATGATTTCAAGTAGCCTTTCAATTTTCTCTCTCTAAATTTGATGATTGCACAAATTTTTCAAAAGGTCACGTGGCCTTAACATGATCTGATCAATCTGTCCTAGTTACGTTGTAATTTTGCGATGATGAAATGGTATACCTAACTTGTAAACACATGATACTACCCTACATGAAGTGATAAATATATATAGTAGTACATATTCTACATACCTGGAGAAAGATGCCAAAAATATAATAGAAAACTTTATTATGATTTCACAGCTTGCAATTTCTCAAAGGGGTTGGCACTCATATTTTATTTTGTATCGTAAAAAATATAATAACAAATGACCTAGATGAATAACACTGATAAGTCTGATCTAGAAACCGGTCAGTGTCGTCGTCGTCTTACTTGCTGGTTTTGGAAGTTGGACCGTCAGTGATTAATACCCTCTCATTATATAATAGTGCACTCCCTCACCCTCTCAATGACGAACACCCTCACCAGGCCCCTTCAAATTTGGAAGAGTTCACTTGTCCCTCCATCCCAATCCTCCTCATCCATATAAGCCCCACCACACCCCTACGGTTTGAATTATTTTAATAGACAAAACAATGTCATTGGGGAGCTTCAAATCGCACACGTGTGCCTACACCCATCTCCATCAAACCAATTAGCGACAAACTCACACTGTTTCGAATGACCAAGTTTACTATAAGTAGATGTCAGTGCTCCCATGGTTGTGCAGTTACGCCGGTGCACTGCCACATGCTTGTTTGAGTTTTCATTTGCAGTGTTTTTTTAATAACGACACCCAAAGGGCATATTAGATTTGATTAATAACGAGGAAAATTATGGCCAATACAATGGATAGAGAACTGGATGTCGAATGACCAGTAAAATGTAAAATTGCATTAAAAACATACTAGTCTTCTTCTTCTTCCTCTTATTGTACGCCACCTGCTAGGGATTTAAAATTTCACTGAACCAACAACAAAGAAAAGCGATGCCTACGAATCCCCTCGCGGTACTAGGCTTTGAAGACCAGTTCTAAAAATTGCTGAAGCAATATCGGTTAGAGCATCACCCCGTGCAGAACAGGCTTGCAATCCATCACCACCAGCATAGTGGGTCGAAGAAACCGAGCCAAGCCATCGAACAACACAAAAGAAGAACACAACTGCTGGACCTCGCAGCTGCTGGACCGCCGAGGTCTCTTCCCGTCTAGAGGAGTTGCTGAGAAGAAACAAGGGACAAGATGAAGTGAAACAGTTACTCGTGTCAAAGGATCTTTCAGCGGTAAAATAATTCCCAGTGCCTTCCATGTCTATGAAATTGATTGCTCCAAAATAATTCCCCCGTACATTTCAAGCCTATGAAACTGATCATAGATATGACATTTGCTTTGTACTCTTTGTATATGACGTTGCTAGGATTGGGAACTGAGAGGCACAGGAAAGGCCGATATTTATCGGTTCAGTTGGCAACTGGTGAAATGTAGGTGTCGTGCTGGCCCGCCACATTGCACGGCTTGTGTACTCTTCTCGGCTCAATATTGATTAGTATCTTCACCATTATGTGTGCTATAAAGGTATATATACTTTATGTATCGTAGGTTCTCGTTGGTAGCATGCCTTCCAAACTAAACCAACATTTTGCATATAGTGGACACATGATGGCTAGCCTGACAATGTGCTTGAACCTACAACCAGTCACCATATCATGTTGTGCTGAGTTGGTGGGAGGGGTACTTCTGTTTGAGTTTGGATGACCATCTTATTAAAAGCAAATCACTCTTCTACCTACACATATTAGTACGTGCACAAAACACACCCGATATTTTCGTCAAGAAAAGAAAATGCTCACAGGTTCGTACCCAAATTTGGAAATGCATTATTTTTTTTGGAAAATGACTAACCTGGAGGTAATTAAACATGGCAAACTAGCTTGTTTTTTCAGCATCAGAAATTTGACTTATATATGGAGATTAAACACAAAACTACATTTTTCTGCGATAAGAACATAGAACAACATGATCTAGTGCAACGTATTAGTAGTTAGGTTCGGACTGCAAAATCCACCTATTTATGCTACTTTGAACAACGGGAAATACATCGACTTCTCTATAAGTTCAGGGTTATTTTATGGGAAACGTTACCATTCTACCGGCAGATGACTCACACATATCCGTCGCCTCTGTGGTCATCGGATTAGATTTTAATCATACGACACGTAGGGCCACGGGAGACGAGCCAACAAGTTTGCAAACTGGGCATGTTGCAAACACAAGTTTGTAACACAAGCTATGTTACAAACATATGCAGTCCCAACAAGTAGCCAGTGCGTTCATTTTTTTTCACTAAAATATATTCCGCAACATCATATTTGTTGCAAAAATCCTTCCGCAACATCATCTTTGTTGCAAAAAACATTCTACAACATCATTTTTTTTGCAAATATTTTTCTACAACATGACCTTTGTTGCAAAAATAACACTTATAAGAAAATAGCGCGTCACGCTTCGGTTGGTTTTGCAATGAAGCTACTATTGCACAGTGAACATCGCAACAACCAGCTTCTTGCAATTCACGACACACACGGTTGGAGAGATCCAATGCCTATTTTTCGTCAACTGGATGGCTCCAGAGGCAGCCGATGTTTTTGTTTTATCTGTTGGCGGACGCATAGCGTCACCCTTATTTTATTTTTGGATGTGGGTGTCTCGTGTCAGAGATTGACCGGGCCAAATTTTTTTGCGCCTGCACTTGTCTGCCGTCGTTGCAGGACTGCAAATGTCTCCTTCCATCCAGCCAATCACCACATTGACAGAAGTGAGAGGATGTAGAAGAAAAATTCAACCTAAAAAATGGCCACCTAGCCATAAATTAACTCTCGGTGCCTATCAAGCCTATGCAAATTGTATAGATGCAACACACGTTTTCTTGCATTCAATATATCACCTTTTAGATGATTCATGAAGGGCGAGTTTGAACAAATTGGAGACTTCTTTTTTTGCTTTGTTTAAGTGGTACATTGAACTGATAGTAATGCTTGCGTTGTCACTTTGTCCCCAAGATCATTGTCTCCATATGCGTTCGTGCTTTGGTGCACCCTGTAGAGCATGCTCAAACTCACCCGATACGTTCGGCGGATAGTCTGGTCACAAAATATTGATCCAGCCGGACTCCTTGTACTGGCGCAATACGTTCGACTTGACCGACAACCCTCATATGCAACCTATATCTGTGGCAGATTTAAGGATGCCCGTCCACGCCCTAGCGTGCCCGCCATATCGGACTGTTGGGAAGGATCCACACAGACACCTGTCTAAACGCAAGCCTGATGAGGACGCATTCATGCCGCTCCTCCACCGCGCCGCTGGAAGGGCCAAATCCGGCTAATTTAACACAATGGCGGCACCACAACCCAAGCCAATCCCATTTCCACCCTCTCCCTCCCTGCCGCCATCGTTCAGTCCGCTTGTGGTCCACCTGTAGTCATGGCCCTACAATGGATCACCAAGTACACAATGCTCACTCCGGAGCGGTGATTGGATCGCTTTGAGCAGATCTAGGCTAGGCGCGGAGCTCGTACTGCAGCCGGCCTGCCTCCGGACTCACCGGAGTCGGACTAGGAGGCGAAGTAGGCGCCATACGCGGACGTGGAGGATCCGAACCCGGTAGAGGAGGAAGATGATGCAAGCGAGGCAGATTCGGTGCCTCCGGCTGCCTGATTTGGCATGGGCGATGCGTTGGCGGAGTTTGAAGTCGCCCAAGCGGAAAAGGCCGCAGAGCTGCAAGATATACTTGACTCCATCCAGTTGGAACTCGAGGAGGAGGCCAACCGCCGCTTCCTCTGCCAAGTGGACATGGAGCGACAAACTCTTCGTGGACGTGAAGTCCGACGAGGAATTGGAACTGCTGGAAGTGGCCAGCCACCAGGAGGCCGGTCCGTCCAACACCACTAGCATGGAGTTCGTCTACATCTGGGACGACAAGTAGTAGTAGGCTAGTTCATCTATTTATATTGTAGTACGTAGCTTATTTTGTGCCTGCATGGGTTATTATGAATTCGAGGGTGTAAATTTGAGGCATGTGGTTGTAACGGACAAAATATGAGAGGTGACCGGACCCTACCAGCGGAAGCATACCGACGCGTCTGTGGACATATGAGGTGACAAATTTGTCATGTGCGGCTGTAGATGTTCTTAGTCCTTGTAGTTTGCAACTTCAAACTCCCATCCTTCCCCCATACAAGCGATTTTGATGCCTGCCATCACCAGTGCAATAAAAATAGAATGTTATTCCGTCAACTTGTTGTGCTCCTTATAACTTGTCTATAACTGTTTCCCTAGCCGCAAATCCGCAGAAGCTCGCAGGTGCAGATGCACACACCTGCGAAACCCTGCCCGGCCGCTGGATTGCCCCGCGATTTGTGATGTAGTTAGATTTCGCACGAGGGCACACTAAGTTTAAGTTTTAGTTGTTTAAACTTATGATTTTTTTTTTATCTGAAACTTCTAATTTTCTCACTTGATTTTACCAAGTTTCATAGATGAAAATTTTAAGATATTTTTTTGTTGGTCATAGGCAAAAAAATCGTAATTTTATTGTTTGCGTGTACTAAGTTTTAAGAGTTGAATCTTTAGATTTATTTTTGAAGTTCATCAAAACGTATTCAAATGGAATCTTATTTGAAAACTCTCGTCACGAGAAACACAAATATGAAAACATAACTTAATTTGGACTTTTTGTTCAAAAGATATAAACGTTTGAAAACCGGAAGCCAAAAATAGAAGTAGGCCAGAGGAACTACGCCCCGTGAGACCTGCGTGCCACCAATTCCCTCCCTTTCCCTAGCTGTCATATGAAATAACAGTGTGGTGTGTTGAGTGTTCTTGGAACATCTCCAATAGAAGATGCAAATTTAGAAGTGTAAAACAGGGGATTTAAGACGGAGATGATGCAAAAAAGGGCCAACTCCAAAAAGTGCCTTTTGCATCTCTAAAAAAGGGGGCCAACTCCAAAAATTGCCTTTTGCATCTCAAAAAAAGGCCAACTCCAACAGATGATACAAAATGGAGATGTAAAAGTGCAAGTTCAATAGGTGATGCAAAATGCAGATGTAAAATCTGCCGACAGCCACGTGCCCGCTCTGCAGCTGCTGTATAGCTGCTATTTAGTTGCAGAAATTGAAAATAAGTATCAGGAAAAAACTTATTAATTTCACATGTCCAGAATATCAAATTATTACATAACTCATCAAATCCACAAGATCAAATGCAACACACATACAACATAGTTGTGCACAATACGACAAACAAATAATGAAACTAGACGGTTCTTTCGCCATGCCATTTTCAATACTCCTCCATCAAATCCTTCTGAAGTTGAGTATCTAATTTCATTGTACACCTTCAAGAACCGTTTGATTCGCTCCTCCCTTCTCATCGCAAGATCCAAACATCCCGAAATATGAATGTGAAAACCATGTTTCTTGATCGGCAATGGGTCTCCCGAGCATTGGTAGCTCTCAAGTAATCTGCACCAAACACTCCTACCATAGTCTTCGCAAATTGTTTGACATAGAAGATAGAAGTGCTCTCTGCCATCGCCAAGTTTTCATCATGTAGTCTGCCAGAACACAATAGGCCAGCATGCGCAAAGCGGCGGTGGCCTTCTGCTCGGTGATATGTCCAAGAAACCCGGCACAATTCCTCTTCGGCTCAAAGGATCGGTCATATTGCTTCACGGAATCGCAAATGTGGATGAACAAGTCTTTGGACATTCTGAACCGGCATCGAAAGTACCTCTCCGGAAAAAACGGGCAGTGAACCAAAATAGCTGCGCATCAACCTTTTGTGCTTCTCAACCCGTCCTCTCCGAATGAACGCACAACCATACACGGAACCGCCATGCTTCGGCTTCTTCCTCTTGTGCATCACCACCAGCATACAATGTCCTCTTCTTCGTTCAAATCAAATTCCTCATCCGACGAGGAATCGTCCATGAAAGAGGAGTCACACGAGCTCGTCTGCAATGCGGAAAATCACTGTCAAACTACAACCGCGACACCAGTAAAAGAACTGTCATGTTTCATCGATTGTTTACCTTGGGGAATTTTGTTGAACACCTTGCTAGCGGGGTGGACGAAATCGGTCGGCTACGGGTTGGGCAGCCATTCGTCGGTGGCGAGTGCGGGCGATGGCGATGACTCGGCAAAGGAGATGGCCGCAGCCCGACAGAGAAGAGAGTGGGAGCACGGCACTGTGGGCAACCGACTTTGCGCGGCTGGAAGAACGTCTGAGGCGGGCGGCGTGGCGTGCCTCCCCTACCTCCGGCGGGTAGTCTTGGCTAGGAAGAAGCCTAACCCAGCCACGACCTTGTCGCGGAAGGCATTACGCCAGCCAGACCACCGGATAAGCTTCTATTCGAAGCGGCGGCCGAAAGGGAATCGGCGTATGAGGGCATCGGCCTGGCGAGGCATGCAGTGGGGAAGAGGGGGAAGTCATGACGGGGCAAAATACTGTTAGGCGGGCAGCGGCAATGTAGATTTTGGACAAAATTGCACGGCATCAAAGTTGAGCGGGTGGCGGGTGGAAGGAAACAGAAGGCAGTTGAGCGGTTGGTGCGCGGTTGCCCTTTTTACATCTCCGGGAGCGGAGATATAATTTTTTTCATCTAGATCATCTGTTGGAGAGGGGGTTTTGGGTTTTGAAGATGCAAAATGTAGGTACTTTTGCCTTGACATCTTCTATTGGTGATGCTCTTACTAGCTGTCATATGAAATATGAAATGTGGTTATAGCTATACCCAGCTCGTCGTAGGAAATATGAGCGAAGTGTCATGTTTGTTACTCTGATCTTACAAAGCGGTAGAAGACACATAGTATCAATTTCATAGTGAGAGCGTTGCTCGATATGGTTTGTGCATCTCAGTGCAGTCTCGTGTATGATCTCTACCAGAGCCACAAAATTTGGAATCTCCTTTATAAGTTACAGGTCATAAGTGCCTAATCATAGAGATGAACCCATGTCTCAACGAAGGTGACCCCATTGGACTTCATTCCTAGCTTTGTTCTGCTGGCAAAGGTGGCGGCGGGGTTGGTTCTCTTTGGCCTGCTTGGATCGCGCGGTGGAGGGTCACGATTCGGCTGTTGAGGCACGCGGCGGCGGCTGGGGGTGCGTCGTCCGCGTTCATTGGGGTTGGAGGTGCTGGCATGTGTTCGCGGCTGGTGCTGCTTCCTGCCCTCGCATAGATAGGCATGCTGCTCGCATTCGCGGTTTGCTAGGTTTGGCGCTTCCCAGATCAAGCAAGGTTGCAGCGTGTGGTGCAGTGCGATGTCCTGGTGTGGCTGCTTCGGCACGGGCCCGTGTGGTGCTAGGCTGGGTCATGGTGGAGCCCTCGGCTGGGGCGGCGGCTCTGCCCTGATTCCATTCTATGGGCTGGTGGTGGTTGCATCGGTCGACGGCACGGCGCCAGCAACTCCGATGGTGGCGGTGGCTGGTGTTCGATAGCGGAGTGCGGGCGATGGTGTCTGACCTAGGGTTCGTGCTCGGGCGGGCCAGATTTGGGCCCATGGCAGGGACTTTTGTTCCACGTAGGTGAGGATGGGCTCGGTTTAGGTGGTTGTTGCTGGCGGCGTTGTCATGGGTCCTCCGGGCGGTGATGGGGCGGCGTGACTAATGTGGTTTGGCGGTGATGTGATCCGGGCCGCTGACATCTTTGGCGTGCGGCAAGGATCTGGTTCGTGGTGGTGGGCGACATCCGGTGGTGCGTAGGTACCGAGATCTAACTTGATCCCCATTGGTTTCCTTCGTGTTGTGCTATTATTGTCTATTTCCTATTGGTGAGATCGGTTCGAGTTGGGCTCTCCGAGTGCTGCCAAATGATCGAATGGATCGACACCGGTGGCCATGGGCATGGTGGCATTCGAGTTTGCTTGGCGGTGGCCATCGGCAGTCCTTGTGTTGTATCACCTCTGGTCCGCCCGGACCGGTTGGGGAGGCAGGTGTGAGCGCTTCCTACCGTGGAGGTGCCAAACTATTCCCAATGACCGATGTCGGTTAAGGTGTGGAAGGAGGAGCCTTTCGTTCCTCTTACCGTGGTTGAGTGGCCGTGACGTGAATGGTTGGTGATGTCTAGGGGCTTGGATGTCGCCGGCGGCTCCGAATGGTGGTTTGTATGTTTGGCTCTCTGGCAGGCATCATGGTGGGAGGATCGGACGCGTTCTCTGTCGCAGGCAGTGGCATCGCCCTCTGATGGCTTGTGCTTGTCCCGACGATTCTGGGTGCATCGTGGTGGGAGGGTGAGCTGCAGAGTGAAAGCTCCGCGCTTTGGCAGTGACGACGGCAACACCCGGGTGTGGTGCTCCACTTGAGGATGTCATTATATATGGTTCTTCTCTCTATGACAGGGTCTCGGGTGAAGACCCCTGTCCGTATCAGAATAGACAGCGGCGACGGGCCGCTCTGTTTCCCCTCCCAAGGGCATTGTCGTGGAACTTAGATGTCCTAGGTTGTGTTTTGACGTCGTATTTAGGCCTATCTGTATGATCTTTCGGCAACAGAATCATCTGCGTTTAGGTTATCCGGCTATCCCAGGATCTGCTGTGTTTGACAGCTCCCTCGGCACCTTGTATGGTTCTATCGTGTACTTTTTGTTTATACTTTCTTCACAAAATGGGGCGTAAGCCTGTTTCAAACAAGTACTCTTAGAAGTATATGTGGCCAGCTGCACACCGGTGGCCTTCACTGGATGAAGATGGAGAGGGAGGGGTCATCCTATACAGCTTACCTATTCTAGTTAGAGGAGCGGAAACGAATGTATTATCCACATTGTCAATTTGTTTGACATGTTCCTAGCTCAGAACATGTACATGTCTCGCGTCACAAAGTCAAACAGCTCCGGCAAGTAGTGCACGTACTTATTTTCCGCAACCGCAAGACCGCAAAGGCCTCTTCCCAACTTGGCTAATTATGTTGGCACTGGGATAATGATGTCCGAGACATAAAAATGGTCACGAGATTCTGCCCCATGTCTGTATAATCATTCCTGACGCCTTTCAAGCCTACACAGTTGTTGTAAATTTTGGATAAAATCTATGTTTAGCGTTAGTAGAGGAACTGCAATTGGAATTGAGAGGCACGGGGAGGGACCGGTATTTATCGACCAGGAGCGTGTGACATGATGGTGCCTCGCTGGCCCACCGAGGTCATGTACTAGTGTGTATTGCTCTTACCCCCCGGACCATCTTAAAACTACTCATGTATTGAGTGAACAGACACACTAAAAATATGTCAACATACATCTCAAAGAAAAAAATGAGAGCGGGTCGGACAATATAGACGTGGACAGAAAAACCTGGGTAGACCGCAGTTTTTTATTGCGTTTACTAGATTTTAAACTCTTAAGCTTTTGGTTGCAGGTTGTATGAACCTAAACAGTTCATGCATCCTCTCGCAAAAAAAAAAAGTTCACCCGTCAGCCCAAACTATGAGAAGGCCGGTCATTATACTCCAACAAAAGCAAGTTATAGTTTGAACGGACGAAGTAAGCATTGTAGCAATAATAATACGCATAAACCGGCGCACGGGCCCAGGTGTTGCAAGACAACACTCGCGAAATTCTCTCTCCCCTTGCTATGTTTTCCAAGTGACAAGCCACCAGGTTATCTATCAATCCAACTGAAAAAGCACTATAACACCGCTCGCACGCAATAGCGTGTGGAGAATTGTTTTGCTAAATAAATTAGTGTACAATGTCTCAATAATAGCACACTATAACACAATATACATGCTAATCAAAAATGCCTTTTGGAGCTCGGCCTCCATGAAGGCCGATTTTTGAAAAACACAAAATTCATGAAAATTCATATTTTTACAATTCGAAAAAATCTGAAAAAAATAAAGATATATATGGAGGCATAACACACATGTGTATAAATTTTTGGACGAAATACATTGAAATGAAGGCTGTGCAAAAAAGACAAATCTGAGGATTTTTAACACATGATACTATTCATCCTCAAAGTACAGAAATTTGTCTTTTTTGTATAGGTCGCATTTCGAAGTATTTCATCTTGAATTTTTACACACACATATATTTCATCTTTGTATAGTTGCATTTGTTTCAGATTTTTTTTGAAGTCGAAAAGTTTTAATTTTCAAATTTTCAAAAATAAAAGGCTCAATGGAGCTCGGTCACCAAAACACACTAATCCATGCTAATAGCGTATATTATGGTTGGCGCTACTTTGCTATAGCACACTATTTTTTTCATACTTTTGTTTTTCTAGAATGGAAACTGGAGCATAAATCTCTGACTTCCTCAGTCAGGAATTTGTAAGATGGTATTGATGGCATTAATAGTCGCAGAGAGATCAGACTATATGATCGAATGATCAGTTGCGTGAGAATATACGACACAGGGCCCGAACGCAGAGGCGAACGCCTCAGCCTCACTAACATGATGGCATCATGGCGAGCTGCTCCAGGCCGCGAGAAGAGGATTGAGGCATTGAGCCATCGAATTTACTGCAATAGCACCCAGGCCAAGAACAACCATCGAGAAGAGGACGGGCAGCGTGCAGGTGCGGCCTTTTTTTATGTTTTAATTAATGTTTAATTATGTTTTAAATGAACTTTGGTCGACGGTTGACCGGCCACTTATGTTTAATTAATTTTATATTATGTTTATTTGTGCCATGTGTTTATCATAACCTTCTTTTTTTGGATGTGGAAAATTTTGGATCAGCCTCCCGTTGGACGCACCAGCCGACCTATATGAAAAAGCGGACGCGCCCGTCGGCCTGGCCGACCCCAACGGACAAAAAAAGAACAAACCGCGCATCCATTTGGATCGCCCGATTGGAGTTAGTCTTAGAAATTTACATGCGCACAGCACTAGCGTTCATTCGATGAAGATGGAGAGGGAGGGACCATCCTATATACTCCCTCCGTTCCGAATTACTTGTCATCGAAATGACTAAAAATGGATGTATCTAACACTAAAATACGTCTAGATACATCCATTCTTCCGACAAGTATTTCCGGACGGATGGAGTAGTATATACCTTAGCTATTATCCTTCGGGTCAGAATTCAGAAACGCTTGTGGCTTGAGGAGCGGAAACGAATGTACTATCCACATTGTCATTCTGTTTGACATGTTCCTAGCTCAGGACAGGATGTACATTTTTATTTTTATTTTGAAAAGAAAGGGGTTTCCCCTCTGCCCCAACTTTTATTAAAAAGCAAAAGCGCGACACTCACAAACCAGGACATTGTACAACGTTTGGCAACTACCAAAGTAGCTGCTATAGATAAACGGGTCCAAACCTAACCCTGTTACACAGTAGTTCGAAGGAAGAACTACCGACGCGATACAAATATTTTTAAGGACAGAGGCTGAAAAGCGGTAGAAGATAGCGCCCAAGCAAGCTCCAAAATCTGCAAACTTCAGTCTTCTGTTTTAGTTCCCATGCCAGGCTAATCGCGTGAAGATAACTATAGCAAGTAGAGCATGTACTTGTTTTCCGTAACTGCAGGATCTCAAAGGCCTCTTCCCATCTTGGCTAATTACAATGTCATTGGGACAGTGATGTCTGAGACATAAAAATGGTCAAGAGACTCTGCCCCATGTCTGTATAATCATTCCTGGCGCCTTTCAAGCCTACACAACTGGTGTAAATTTTGGATATAATCTATGTTCAGCATTCATAGAGAAACTGCAATTGGAATTGAGAGGCACGGCGAGGGACCGGTATTTTATCGACCAGGCGCGTGTGACGTGAAGGTGCCTCGCTGGCCCACTGGGGTCATGTACTAGTGTGCATTGGTCTTATCCCCGGGACCATCTTAAAACTGCTCATGTAGAGTGAACGAACGCATTAATAAGTGAACAGTAAAAGCAGGGTAGATCATAATTATATATTGTGTTTATTAGATTTTGAACTCAACCTTTTGGTTGCAGGTTGTATGTACCTAACCGGTTTATCCATCGGTCTAAACTATGAAAAAGGGTCGGACATTATACTACAACGAAAACATGTTATAATTTGGAACGAACGAAGGAAGCATTATTACAGTCTTTGTCTTTATGGGCATAAACTGGCTCACCGGCCATGCCAGCATTGCCTGGCCAGTGTCGGCGGCGGCGGGGCCGTCCCCCTCGCGCGGTGGTGGCGATCTCCTGTCGGCGGCAGCGGCCCATGGATCGGCGGTGCACCGGCGGCAAGGAGCAGCGGGCGCCCGGCGGCGAGTATGACGGCAACGACTGCGTAGGCGCGTTCTCCCCGCGGCCGAGGAGCACCCGTGGCGGCGACACAGATCGCGGGCCTCGTCCGCGGGCCGACAGATCTGGAGGGCGTCTACAGACGGGCATGGTGGGCCTGAAGGCGCCGGCTTAGGCACCGCGGTGGTGCCGTGGCCGGTCAGGCGGCGGCGGCCTGGATCCATCATCCAGTCCGCGGCAGAGATGGCGGCGATCCGTGCATGAGATGCTTGATGGAGGTCCTTCGAACAGATCCGGGTGAAAACTTGCTTTCAGCTTACTGCCAAAGCCGGCGGTGGCGGCGCTATTTTGAGACATTCCCTTCTTGAAGGCATCGCCGAGGAGAGTTTCAAGGTCACTATCTGCTACCTCCGGGGGAAACCCTAGATCAGTTGATCGGAAGACGGCGGCGTTCTTATGTCGTTTCCCCCTTGGGGGCGTCGTCCTTGGAGGTGTGCACTGGCTCGAGGAACCAGTGGACCGCATCTTAGGTGGAGCGATGCTTCATCCTACACATTGATGGTGACCGATCACGATGACGTGGTGCAGTGCAGATTTGGCGTCCGATGTGCGAGGATGGACTCACGCAGGAGGACGACGCTGTCTGGCGTCGTGGTGGCGTCGATGGCAGAGAGACCTGGCACGGTAGATGCAACAGTACAGCTCTGAAGATGGATTAGTGGCAGGCGGCTGCGGCGGCCTCATAGCCGGCAGGCATCTGGGTTGAAGAGTGCGCCGGACTGGTGCGTGCCCCATACCCGGCAGGCGTCCTGGTTGGGACCTCAGGTCATAGATGTTAGGTTTGGCTGCGAGGTCTGTTTGGTATTATGCCAAGACTATCAACATCCCTACATCAACTGGATAGGAGTAGCGGCAGATGATGCCTAGACGGTGGCTTTAATCTTACTGTTGTATGACTTTGTAAGGTCTTATGTGAATAATTAATAAAGTGGCTGCATGTATCGTCCAAATGCAAAGGCCGGGGGTCCTCCTCCATTTCTAAAACTCACCAGCCGTGTGTTGCATAACAACACTCACGAAACTCTCTCTCCCCATGCTAAGTTTAACAAGTGAGGAGCCACTAGGTTAAAAAAGAACTATAATGCCGTTATAGCATGTTGAGAATTATCTTGCTAAATAAATCAGTATATCAGTGGGCAGCTTCCTAACAAAATCTGGGCGGGCCAGAGAGTAGAAACACCGCTATCAATCTGAAATTCAGTATATTGTTGTAAGCTGGGCCTCATATAGAACTTTTTTTTCATCAACCCTGGGCGGGCCACGATTCATCCGGCCTTGCCGTGGCTCCGCCAGTATACAATGTCTCGCTAATAGCAAACTATATGGCGATATAGCATACTATGATATATCATGCTAATTGCGTATTTTGTGATCGGCGCTATTTTGGTATAGCCAGTGGCGCTCTATTGTTTTCATTGATCAATCCTCACTGCTTCTGTAGAGTGGAAACTGGAGCATATGTCTCTGATTTCGATAGTCAGGTATCTGTAACATGGTGTTGATGGCATTAACAATCACAGAGCTATCAGACTGTAGGATCAGATGATCAGTCGCTTGAGAATATAGGACACAGGGCCCGAACGCAGACGCAAGCACCTCAGCCTCATTAACATGATGGCATAACGGTGAGCTGTTCCAGGCCGAGAAGAGGATTGAGGCATCGAATTTAGTGCAACAGCACCCAGGCCAAGAACACCGATAGAACTGTAGCAGGATCAACACTCGCATCAACATTTAACTCAATGCAATTCTTCTGGGGCTTAGAGCATCTTCAGCCGTTGCACCCCCAAGACGCGCCGAAAATCGCCGCTTGGAGGCGAGCTAGCGTTTTTTTCGGCGTGAGGGCAAGCACGTTCCCAGCCGCCGCCTTCAGGCAAAAATTCAGCAAACACGGCCAAATTTGAACAAACACGACATATTTCTGCTAAATTTAGGCGTTTTTACACAAAAAGGGGCGAAAAAACCCTAAACTACGGGCCGAAGTAGGCGCTGAGCAGGGCGTAGTCGTCGACGGCGTCGACGTCCTCCTCCTGCTTCTCCTCCTTGACACGGCCGGCGCCGCTGCTCGACCCCTCGCCCTGGCGCGCTGCTTCACGGCGGCGGCGCTCGGCGATCTCTTCCTTGCGCCGGCGGTCGGTGATCTCCTCCAGGGTACGGCGCTGGCACTCCAGCTCCATGAGAGCGTAGTCCTCGCGCGCCCACTTCAGGGCGGCCTCTTCTTCGTCGGTCTCCTCGGCGAGGCTAGGCTCCGGCTTCACGGCGGCGAGCCCCGGCTCTGGCTTCACCGTCGCCAGTCCTGGCTCCTTCTTCGGCTTCACAAGGCAAGTGGGAGCCGGCGAGGAGGCACGGCCGCCATCTTCGTTGATGGTGAGGCCGGCACAGCACGTGCGCCGGCCGAGCGGCGTTTCATCGGGCTCAGCTTTGACGGTGACGAACGGCGTCGCCCCGGTGGAGTGGGAGGAAGAGCCGGCCGAGGAGGAGGAGGACGAGGACCAACCCATCATCCTCCTCGGCATCCACGCGGCGCCGCTCCGAGCGGTCGGGTACTCGAGCGGCGGGCCGTTGCCGCCCTCGAGGTGCGTGAGCACGCCGTTGAGCGTGTGGCCATGGACGCCCCACCACAGGCGTCGGCCCTCGCTGTTGTTGCGGCCGCGAGGCATCGGCGCGTTGTTGGTGGAGGCGAGCCGCTCCTCCTGCCGGCGTTGGAAGTACGCCGCCCACGACGCGTGGTTGTCGGCGGCGTACTCCGGGAGCGCCCGCTCCGCGAACGTCAGGGACACCCGCGCACGCTCGATCTCGGCGTGGAAATAGCCGGGCGTCTCGCGGACGGGCAGAGGGGGGACGGGGACCCCGCCGGCGCTGAGCCTCCACCGCGACGGAACACGGACGTCGGGCGGCGCCGGGTAGTTGGCCTCGTGGAGTAGGTGGGCCTCCTTCGGGCAACGTTTTCTCCGGGTACCACCGGCTTACCACCGGGTTGAAAGAAATCCCTTACTTCGGTACGACTTAAGGCTACTGGATTGACTTTCTTTAATGCTGCATCTGCTTTCAACTATTACATAGCCTCCCGTCCCGAGCAAACGTCGAGAGCAGGTTGTTGAGCCAAAAAGTAAAATCCATAGAGTTGGGGACTAAAGAGACACTTTTTTCCCACTCATGCAGCGAGCGGCGGCCGAAACCGTTGGCCGCCGCCGCGTCGCCGGGGAACCTCGCGCTCATGTTAGCCGGGGGGAGAGAGAGGGGCTCGAACGGCGGAGAGAGGGAAGGAAGTGCGGCGGCGAGGAGGGGGAGGACTGCCGATGGATGTGTGCCTCACCGGCGTGGCCAGGTGCGCCTTTTATAGCGGCTCGGGGGCGGCCGCGTGCGAACGCGTGGCGGGAGGCGGGGCGGCGTCGCCGCACTGCGCCGCCCGTGAATCAATGGCAGGCTGACCGTCGGCAGCCTTGGCATTGATTCCCCGTGGGAAAACCGAGACGATGAGGACGACCAGCCTTCGTCTCACTGACGCGCCAGTCCCGCCACTCTTTCGCGCCAAAACGTTCGAGCCAGCGCCCCCGGGCGCCCACCAGCGTGCAGGGTTCGGGTTGGGTGCGCCGGCGCTAATTTCGGCCCAATCCGGCGAAAAACAGGCTCATGGGGGCGCGGCTGGAGATGCTCTTAGTCCAGCTGGATGAATTTCTTCAGGTGAACGAAACCGCACCAGGAATAGGCTCTGGCTAAACTTTCTATTTACATCTATTGTCAGCTTTCGAAATAGGAACAGGGACAACATTTTTGTTTGAAATAGAGAGTTGTATTAATTTAGTAGAGAAAACATAGTTCGTACAATCGCGCAAGGCCACACTGAACAAGCAGGTTAGAACTGTACCTTGCATAACCCCACCACGCAACTCTCTACGTCCCAGCTGGGCAAGACGATGAGCTAACCTATTGTTGCTTCTATCTACTTTGCAAACTCTAACTTCCCTGTTCCCTTTGATAGGTTAAAACACCTTTGCAATTGCTCCAACTTCCGATCAGTGAATAGATGAGAGGATGAGTGTCTTTGTCACCGAGCTGCATTCCGTCTCGATGATTAAGTGTAGATCCGTCCCCGACATTGCCTTCTGTAGTCCTTCTAGGCAAGCCATGGCTTCCGCGCAGTCCGCTCTATTGCACCGCGGTATATAATCTCAAGCTGATAAGATAATTCTTCCATCATGATCTCGAATCACAGTTCCTCAGGCTCCACTTCCATCAACATTCCTTAGCCCATCCGAGCTCTAACTTTTGCCATCCTTTTTCCCTTGTATTATCATGTTGTTGCACAGTTGGTAATTTAACCATCGGACTTTTCCCTTTTCGATCTATCTTGGAAGTTCCGTCCGCAATCAAGCAGAGGTTTACAAGGTAATTTTGCAAAAAACGAACAGGGGTAGCATGAAGGGACTTGTAAACACACGAGACATCCCGGGTCATATTCGATACAGTACATATTGTACATATGTGGATGAAGATGGCTAAAATAGAATAGAAACAACTATTATGATTGCACAACTAGCAGTTACTAAAGGGTTGTTGGCACTACAAATTTATATTGTATCACCAAAAGTAATAATTACCAAATGACCAGTGTTATCTAGAAATCGGTCAGTGTTGTCATTGTATTGTTGTCACTATATCGCTGGGTAGTTCTGGAAGACCGCCCATCAATGATGCATGCCCTGGGATGTTGTTGTTAACCCGTTCGCTCCCTCTCTCCCACCCACCCCCCGCCGCGATGGGCGAACCCCCAATTCTCCCTGTCCTCCAGCCCCCTCCCTATCGTTCCCTCCTCCCGCTGTCGACCGCATGGTCCGCCGGGCCCTGCTCGCCCAGCCCTGGTGGCGGCGGGACGACCTTCACCCGCGCATGCGTTTGGGGGCGCGGCGGCCTTCTGACAGCGGCGATGCTGCTTGTCCGGTGGCGGTGTGGCTAGGAGGCTTGGATCCCGCGGGCCGCAGGTGCTCTTGATGGAGTGGCACGACCATTGGTCGCGGGACAACATGGCAGTGCAGGTTGCCAGCAGTGCCCACACTACCCAGATCTGGGTCCTTTCGGTCTTCATATGGGTTGGGGGGGGGGGGCAGGCAGGTCGGCGTGCGGCGGCGCTGCTCCTTGGTGGTTGTGGTGGCGAGGAGGCAGTGGTCGCGGGCGGTGGTGGCTTCGTCGGTCCATGAGCTGCAGCGTAGCGGCTGTAGGATCGAAAGTATGTCTAGAGGTGGGGTGATTAGAGTACTTGACCAAATAAAAACTTATTATTTTCCCAATTTTAGTTGTGGGAAAGTTTTAGCAATTCTACCAATTCAAATACAGCCTACACATGCAGGTCTAACAGTTGTGCATCAGAAATTAAAGACTTTGCATATGAATGTAAAGGATGGACTGGAGATTTCAAACGCAATGAAGACACAATGATTTTTGACATGGTTTCGATAGGCGGTGCTATCGTACGTCCACGTTGATGGATACCTCAACCCACGAAGGGTATCTGTTGCGCAAGTCCACAGAGGGCTCCATCCACGAAGGGTCCACAAAGAAGCAACCTTGCCTATTCCACCATGGCTTACGTCCACAAAGGTCTAACCTCACTCCGAGAAATCTTCATGAAGTAGCGATCTCCTTGTCTTTGCAAACTCCTTGGTTCAACTCCACATGATCTTAGAGGCTACCAAGTGACTCTAACAAATCTAGGAGACACCACTCTCCAAAAGGTAATAGATGTTGTGTTGATGATGAACTCCTTGCTCATGTGCTTCAACGGATAGTCTCATCAACACTCAATCTCTCTCTCACACACATATTTGGCTTGTGTAGGAGAAGGATTGGAGTGGAAAGCAACTTGAGGAGGGTAGAAATCAAGGTTCAGATGGTAGGAATGTAATCTCTTGATTTCAACACATGAGTAAGTGGTTCTCTCTTAGCAAATGAATGGTAGAAGTTGTGTTTCGTTCTGATGGCTCTTTTAGAGAGTAGGTGGGGGTGGAGAGGTATAAATAGCCTTCACCCAAAATTCAACCGATACACACTTTTGACCCAAATTGGTGAGACCGAATATAAAACTCGGTGAGACTGATTAGTGTAGAAGATATGAACGTTGGGCTGTTCGGTGGGACCGAAGTGGAAGAAGTCGATGGGACCGAGGTGCAATGGCTAGGGGAAAAACCAGTCTCCGAAATATTGATTGTTTCAACTTGGTGATTCCGAAGTGAAACAATGTCATCACGGAAACTTGGCAATGCCATCTCGGTGGGACCCATATCCTTTTTATTCAAACTACATTGCTAGGGTTTTGGCTGTGGCAATCGTAGTGGTTATCTTGGTTGGTCCAGATGGAAGAATTTTCGTGGGACCAAGATAGGGATTGAGGGTTTGCACGAATGAGTTTTGAGAAATTGACTTAGGGCTTTTGGAGCAATATCACTAAACACTTGGGCAACAACCTCGTCAACAATACCTCATTCCCTTTTAATAGTATTTGCATTCCTAAGGGAGTCAATGTGATCTTGGATCACTAAACCAATAATGTAGAGTCTTGGAGTAGCCAATTCTTATCCTTCACATTTTGAGGGGTCCACACCCATTAGTACTTGCCATGCCGATCAATGAATATTAGATCAATGACGTATATGTTATTATTAAATACCAAAACCACCCGGGGATTAGTTGCCCATTCAAGCTGCCATTTTTTGGTAATTGATGAGAGCATATACAACAAAGTTTTGACAAAGAATATAATGAATAAAATACATCGTCACTTTGAGAAGTATGTGATAAGCAAGAGCTCCCCCTAAATTTGTGCATTATTATAAAATTTGTGTTTGAATGCAAATGCACAATCTATTAGGATGTTGGGTTACTCTTCCATATCACATACAACTTGGTGGAACGCTCAAAATGATATGATTGCAAAGTAATTAGCACTCATCAACAAGCAGACAAGTGAATGATCATACATGGAGCATATGAATGGATATATAAGCATAACATCATCCAAGTATGGTGTGATCAACCACGAATAAACATAGTACCAAACAAGCAACGGGCAAAAGTAGCTTCATGACATGCCGTGAAACTCTCTTCCCATCCGGGACAATTGCCACATCAACACAACAGAGAAGAATTGGTAAAGAAGCTAGTCGGACCAAGAGCCTACCTAGCCTTAAAATAATTCCGGATGTCTCTCAGGCCTACGTAACTCGTCTAGATACAACACATGCATTTTACTCTCTCGATATATGGACGGTCTCAATTGATCACTGCTAGAGGATTTTGGAACTGAGAGGCACGGGAGGGTCCGATATTTATCGGTTAGAAATTGGTAACGTGAAGCTCACTGACCCACCAAATTGAATTGCTTGCACAAGTGCTACTCTTTGTTTTAGCACATGGGGCTACACTTCACTTCCAGCTTGGATTTGCTATCTTCACATTTATGTGTGGCAAAACCTTATACTCCCAAGAATATCATGATTCAATTGAAAAAACAAGACCAAACACTCTAGACTCTCAGCTTAACAAGGAATACAATGAAAAGTACATACCTTTTTAAATATTTGTTTTGTAATGAAGTACATATGTTCCATTAAGATACCCTTGTTTTATACTCAGTAAGACACGGCACAATCATTGGTCACTAGACGGGCTACGCAATGTGGTAGGACCATCAAACCAATCTGGTAGCATGGCGTCCCTTGATGGCACACACACACACACGCAAAGACGCGAGAGTGAGCAGGTTCGTTGCAATCACGAGGACAAAATTATGATTTGACCTACAATATAACTAGTCGAGCGGAAAAACTTAAACTCACTGAACTTTAATCCCAAGGACGCATAATCCATCATAACAGAAAGCATTGTGTGGTTCACACTGTTATGCATTCTATGACAAAGCTATTTCGTACAATTCCCTTTTTGATCAGCTAGTATGATGGCACAATAGAGGTCCTGAACTTCAACTTGAAGTGCAGCTTCGAGACCTCAATATTAATTATTGTGGCACAAATAATTTCACAATGTGTGTATTGCCCGTTAGCTTCCCTAGACACAACTCTTAGTCTCTCACTAAAAGCATCGTCCAAAATAAGAAGAGCACTAACCGTTTGATTTCAATTAAGAGTTGGGAAAATCGTCTTACTCAATTTTTTTTAGGCATCATACATGTCCTGCCCCATATTATGTGTAAGGCTGTCTTACATCGGTTAAAAGATGTAGCAGACTGCTTCACTTGGAAAAATGAAAACAAATTAAACACTTTTAATGTTGAAGCTGGAGGGCGATTGTTGAGAAATTAAGCAATTGTTCGATTAATTTAATCCAAGAATAAATCATGAACATGATATAGACAGTGCTAATGACATACTGAAAATTCATGATGTACGCACATACTAGACATATAGTAGAAACATCTACGCAAACCACTAGTACTGCACACATGGAAATAATCAGGATAAGGGTAAGCATGTTATACCCTCCAGTAGGCCAGTTGGCCGGATCAGCAGCAGAGGCGGCGGCCTCGTCGGCGATGCGCTTGTCGGAGGCGGCCTTGTCGCCAGCAGCCTTGTCAGCGTCGGTGCTGGTGCTCATGGTGAAGGCGAAGGCGACGCGGACGAAGATGTAGTCGACGTAGAGGAAGCAGTCGAACCGAGGCGAGCAGTCGCGTAGAAGACGCTCCCCAAAAACCTAATCGCCGCTCTCCCGTACAGGATCTGGAGAGGCGGGGTTTCGGAGGCCTGCTCTCCCGTCGGCCGTGTACGCGGAAGACGGGATGGAGTCACCGGCGACAGCAGCAGCGAGAGGAACGACAGAGGTGGTGGTGGCAGAGCAGATGTGATCTGTGTTGTTCTCTGGAGAGGAGCGACCTCTCTTATATAGGCGCAGAGGAGGAGACAAGCGGTTCAGCATAAACGCACATAATGAATTCTGGTAACGGCCGTACTTAAGACGAAACGTTTCAGCTCGTATTCATTTTCCATTGATCGTTTTCAGTTGACTGTTCAAATTCCAATCCTGCGTGACAAAAAGAACACATCGGCTCGGCGAGATTCCCGCAACCCGCGGCGCGTCGTGACGAGACGGGCGGGCGGCGGAGGAGGAGCGCGCGTGTGGAACACCTCTTCTTCCTTCACACCAACTCATACTAGTGGGAGAATGTCTCACCTTATAAGTTGGTGTACATCTCTCTTAACTAGCAATGTGGGACTAAACTCCCACCACTTGCTAGGTAGCATGGGCCCTTAGGGATTTTTCTGTAATTGCTAAATGGGCCCAAAGCCCATCTCATATTCAGCAATCCCCCACCAGATCCCAAAGGCCCATGGTGTTGTCCTCTGTTCCAAACTCTGTTTTGATATACCAGTATTTCAGTGGAGACCCGTTAAGATTGAACATCCGCCTAGAGCAAATAGCTACACCCCTCCACAACTGAACAATGGACTAAGCCTTGAATTGTCAATTTGGCGTGAAGGGGTTTCACCAAGTGTCTTACCAGTACTAGGCTGCCGAAGGCTGACCCCTCGGGTGGAGCATATTAGTCACTCCTGGCCCATTCATGAACTTACTAGAGATCACCCTAATCTCATAGACTGTGACCAGCAGTCGGGCTCATATAGGTGTGTTCCTCCAAAGATCGCTCTGTAGGATAGCATCTTGCTTATACATATAAGCCTTGGAACACATTAAGACAGTAGTCATCCTCCCATACAGTATTGAGAGTATTGCATCTCCAGCGGAGTGGGTTAGTATAGTTACTCTCCTCAGTTCACCACTGGCTTGTTTTCCCAGGTCCTACTTCACGGGATCTCCGATCACATAGGTTGGGTTACCACCATGGCAACTCATGTGGGTCTCATGCCCATCTCCCTCGATGCATTATCTATCACAACACGTGATAGCCCTTTTGTAAAGGGATCTGCCAGATTCTTAGCCGTATGGACATATTCCAACGCTATCACTCCGGAGTTTCTCAATTTTCTGACAGCTTTTAATCTCATTCTTATGTGTTTGTTGGACTTCATGTTGTCCTTTGAACTCTTCACCTTGGTGATGACGGTCTCATTGTCACAGTTCATAAGGATAGCCGGAACCGGTTTATCAACCAATGGCAAGTCCATCAAGAGATCTCGAAGCCATCCCGCTTCGACACCAGATGTGTCTAATGCTGTTAATTCTGCTTCCATTGTCGATCTCGTTAAGATCGTTTGCTTGCAAGACTTCCAGGAAACAGCGCCACCTCCAAGAGTAAACATATACCCAGTTGTGGCTTTCATCTCATCAGCATCAGAGATCCAATTCGCATCACTATACCCTTCAAGTACCGACGGGTATCCGGTATAGTGAAGTCCATAGTTCATAGTACCCTTTAGATAACGCATAACTCTTTCAACAGCATGCCAATGTACATCACCCGGTTTTGATACAAACCGACTCAGTTTGCTCACAGCAAAAGCGATGTCAGGCCTCGTAGCGCTAGCTAGGTACATCAGTGAACCAATGATTTGAGAGTATCTCAATTGATCTATAGCCGTGCCTTTGGATTTTCGAATCAAAACGCTAGGATCATATGGTGTTTGAGATGGTGTGCAGTCCGAGTATCCAAAACGACTCAACACCTTCTCAACATAATGGGATTGCAAAAGTGTAATCCCACCCTCATTATCTCTCAGTAGCTTGATGTTCAAGATAACATCAGCCACACCAAGGTCTTTCATCTCAAAGTTCTGAGATAGAAACGACTTGACCTCCTCAATTACTTTGAGGTTGGTTCCGAATATCAGTATGTCATCAACATACAAGCATAGTATAACTCCTTCGCCCCCACCATGGCGATAGTATACACATTTGTCAGCTTCATTAACGACGAAGCCAACAGATGCCAGTGTTGTATTAAACTTATCATGCCATTGGTTAGGTGCTTGTTTCAGACCATATAAAGATTTTATGAACCTACACACTTTTCCTTCCTGACCATCTATCACAAAGCCATCTGGCTGTTGCATGTAGATTTCCTCGTTTAGCTCTCCATTCAGGAAAGCTGTCTTAACATCCATCTGGTGGACGAGAAGACCATGCGAGGCCGCCAACGAGAGTAATACTCGAATGGTGGTCAGTCTGGCCACAGGTGAATAAGTATCGAAGAAATCCTCATCTTCTTTCTGGGAATAACCCTTGGCCACAAGTCTAGCCTTGTATTTTTCAATCGTACCATCAGGCCTAAGCTTCTTTTTGAACACCCACTTACATCCCAATGGTTTACAGCCATAGGGACGTTCTGTGATTTCCCATGTCCCATTAGCCAAGATGGAGTCCATCTCGCTACGGACCGCTTCTTTCCAGTAGTCAGCATCCGGAGACGCATAAGCTTCTGAAATAGAAGTGGGAGTATCATCCACAAGGTACACAAGGAAATCATCACCAAAGGACTTTGCAGTCCTCTGTCTCTTGCCCCTACCAAGGGTTTCCTTGTCCTCCTCCTCAGGATTTTCATCATGTGTTTGTTCATAATATTCCATCGGAATGGCAGGTTCAGGAGTCTCATCAGATTCCAGTCTAGAAGTGCTTTGCATATCTCTCATAGGAAAAATATCCTCAAAGAATGTAGCATCTTTAGACTCCATAATCGTACCGACTTTCATGTCAGGTACCTCAGATTTCACTACCAGAAATCTATAGCCGACGCTATTCTTAGCGTAGCCCAAATTAACGCAATCCACCGTCTTTGGTCCAAGCTTACGCTTTTTGGGGATCGGCACATTGACTTTCGCCAAACAGCCCCAAGTACGTAAGTATGAGAGTGTTGTTCTTCTCTTTTCCCATTGTTCATAGGGAGTGATCTCATTGTCTTTTGTCGGAACTTTATTCAGGACATGACATGATGTCAATATAGCCTCCCCCCACCATGCCTTGGATAAACCCGATGTATCTAACATGGCGTTAACCAAATCAGTTAGAGTACGGTTTTTCCGTTCGGCAACCCCATTTGACTGAGGTGAGTAGGGAGGCGTCCTCTCATGAATAATACCATGTTCCGCACAAAAGGAATCAAACTCATTAGAGAAATACTCTCCACCACGATCTGACCGGACTCGTTTTATTTTCTTTTCAAGTTGATTCTCAACTTCTGCCTTATAGATTTTAAAGTAGTGTAGAGCCTCATCTTTAGTGTTTAAAAGATATACATAGCAGTATCTAGTAGAATCATCTATCAGTGTCATGAAGTATCTCTTTCCACCTTTAGTCAACACACCATTCATCTCACAAAGATCGGAATGTATGAGTTGTAATGGCGCCAAGTGTCTCTCCTCCGCAGCCTTATGGGGCTTGCGAGGTTGCTTTGCTTGCACACACGAATGGCACTTAGAACCTTTGGCTAAAGTGAAACTTGGGATTAAATTTAACTTTGCTAACCGCGTCATACAACCAAAACCAATGTGACAAAGACGTGAATGCCAAACTTCTGTTTCATTAACATTTGAATGAATATTGTTCACGACTTTATTACAAAAATCAGCGAGGGAAAAGCGGAATAGACCTCCACATTCATAACCTTTTCCAACAAACAGTCCATATTTCGTAACAACTACTTTATTAGACTCGAATACCAGCTTAAACCCTTCTCTACATAGAAGGGAACCACTAACGAGATTCTTCTTGATGGCGGGGACATGCTGCACGTTCTTCAGTTGCACGATCCTTCCCGAAGTAAACTTCAGATCGACCGTGCCAACACCATGAACAGAAGCACTCGCGCCATTCCCCATCAGTACGGACCCGTTTCCTGTGGCCTGATAAGAAGAAAACAATGAAATGTCAGCACACACATGAATATTTGCACCTGTGTCAATCCACCAATCGGTAGACTGGCAAACTGAAAATACAGTAAACAAATTACCGTACCCAGATGGCCCACTCTCATTGTTGCTCACAATCATGTTGACAGTCTTGGAGTCCTGTCCTGGCTTCTTGAACTTGTGTGGGCACTTTACAGCCCAATGTTCATCAGAACCACAAGTGAAACAGCCACCCTTCTTCTTATCCTTCTTGAAAGGCTTCTTGCCCTTCTTCTTAAACTCGGTATTCTGTTGGACACCAGTCTTTCCCTTGGGCTTGTGGGGGTTGAAGTTCTTCTGCACCATGTTGGCGACAGAGGTCCCTTCGTTCCCTTTTACATTCGAGTCCTTTGCTCTCGAGTTCTGCTCAACACTCAGATGGCCAATGACATCCTCAACTGAGAATTCACGCCTCTGATGTTTCAGAGTGGTAGCAAAATTCCTCCAGGAATTGGGTAGCTTAGCGATGATGCATCCCGCGACAAATTTTCCCGGCAGCACACACTTCAGAACCTCAAGTTCCTTAGCGATGCACTGTATCTCATGAGCCTGTTCCAATACAGGACGGTTTTCAACCATCTTGTAATCGTGGAACTACTCCATAATATACATCTCGCTTCCAGCATCGGTTGCGCCGAATTTAGATTCGAGCGCCTCCCACAAGTCCTTGGCAACCCGCATATGTAAATATGCATCAACCAACTTATCTCCGATCACGCTCAGAACGCATCCAACAAAGACGACGGTGGCCTCCCTGAACGCCTTCTCCTGTTCAGGAGCAATCGTTCCCGTGGGAGTCACACCGGCGACCCAGAACATGTTCATCGCCGTGAGCCATAAGACGGTTTTGGTCTGCCAACGCTTAAAGTACGTCCCCGTAAACGGGGCAGGTTTCAGTGCAGCAGCAAAACCATGGATCGAAAATTGCCTACACAAATTAGGTTTTTGGATTGTTGAGAAATTAAGCAATTGTTCGATTAATTTAATCCAAGAATAAATCATGAACATGATATAGACAGTGCTAATGACATACTGAAAATTCATGATGTACGCACATACTAGACATATAGTAGAAACATCTACGCAAACCACTAGTACTGCACACATGGAAATAATCAGGATAAGGGTAAGCATGTTATACCCTCCAGTAGGCCAGTTGGCCGGATCAGCAGCAGAGGCGGCGGCCTCGTCGGCGATGCGCTTGTCGGAGGCGGCCTTGTCGGCAGCAGCCTTGTCAGCGTCGGTGCTGGTGCTCATGGTGAAGGCGAAGGCGACGCGGACGAAGATGTAGTCGACGTAGAGGAAGCAGTCGAACCGAGGCGAGCAGTCGCGTAGAAGACGCTCCCCAAAAACCTAATCGCCCCTCTCCCGTACAGGATCTGGAGAGGCGGGGTTTCGGAGGCCTGCTCTCCCGTCGGCCGTGTACGCGGAAGACGGGATGGAGTCACCGGCGACAGCAGCAGCGAGAGGAACGACAGAGGTGGTGGTGGCAGAGCAGATGTGATCTGTGTTGTTCTCTAGAGAGGAGCGACCTCTCTTATATAGGCGCAGAGGAGGAGACAAACGGTTCAGCATAAACGCACATAATGAATTCTGGTAACGGCCGTACTTAAGACGAAACGTTTCAGCTCGTATTCATTTTCCATTGATCGTTTTCAGTTGACTGTTCAAATTCCAATCCTGCGTGACAAAAAGAACACATCGGCTCGGCGAGATTCCCGCAACCCGCGGCGCGTCGTGACGAGACGGGCGGGCGGCGAAGGAGGAGCGCGCGTGTGGAACACCTCTCCTTCCTTCACACCAACTCATACTAGTGGGAGAATGTCTCACCTTATAAGTTGGTGTACATCTCTCTTAACTAGCAATGTGGGACTAAACTCCCACCACTTGCTAGGCAGCATGGGCCCTTAGGGATTTTTCTGTAATTGCTAAATGGGCCCAAAGCCCATCTCATATTCAGCAGCGATGAGGAGACTTCCTAGTTGACGCCAGCGGATTGGTGGTAGAGGCCATTGTCCCGACCTTTCGATGAGATGATAACTATTGATTTGGTGGAGTCAACTTTGACAATCCGACTACAAACATGCACGGCGTTGCGCCTTAGCAATCTCTAAACCAATCTTCTGGGGTTACTGACGATCCCAGAAGCACAATCAGCCTGACCACAAAGGTCTATTCCTGCATGCAATCGAAGAACAAGCAATAATATGATAAAGGTGGGGATCCGTAAATGGTCTTGGTCTAGTCATTGGACAGAACGTAGTTGCAATGGCTATCTTTTGACTAAACAAACCCCAAAGTCTAAACGATGCCCTAAGGGCTGTATATCAAAAAAGAAGAAACGAATCACCCATCGGACGCTGGGAGAGTTTAGTAACTAGTGGCCGTCGGATTGTTTCCTTAATGCGGTTTGGACCGTCCGATCTCGCTCCCGGACGGTCTTGGCCGTCGGATCAAAACCGAGGCCGTTGCAATGAACAGTGTGCGCCATGGTCGTGCCACCGCGCGTAAATAGCTTGCCCCGCCAAGGGCATTTCCATCGTTTCGCATATAGGCGTATAGATTGTCGTGCCGCCCGTGGAGAAACCCTAGCCGCTCCCCATCCCGAACTCACGCCCCCTTCCCCAGGGCCGGCCCTGAGGGGGGGCA
Source organism: Secale cereale (assembly GCA_902687465.1). Lineage (NCBI taxonomy): Eukaryota > Viridiplantae > Streptophyta > Magnoliopsida > Poales > Poaceae > Secale > Secale cereale. Next base: position 769,103,725 of record LR738712.1, read on the forward strand.
GAAGGGGCGGCCGCCCCGGGCCCCCGAAATCCAGGGGCCCCCACCCAAATGCGCAGTATCCCATCGCCCAAGTCCGGACGTCCTAGCAGCCTCGATAGCGCTCGGTAGCGCTCCGTACATAGAAACGCTATCCATGCAAATCGTTATGCTCAAAACAAAAATGGGTACGTAGATGACCCACGATTCTAGGAGATCGTTGTTTCCTTCTGATCGTTAATTGCGATCTTTTATTATAACAAAGATCTCTACAATCCCTAGTTTCCTATTTAGCTTTTCCATTGGAGCCCATCACTTCGATCTCACAAATTCGTGAACAGCGAGCGCCGCCGCCACCGCCGCCGCCGACAAACTCCTTGACTCCCGTCTCCAGGTGCTAAACTCAGTCACGCATGGCTAGAACACATCTTCAAGCGTCTCCCATCAGAGGATAATCCAGCCCCCACTGCGTCACCATCCAGCGCCGGATCATCGATCGACCTACGTCAATCCAAGGTATACCAACCATGTTACCATTCCGAAATTCAGCCACTTCCGAAGTATACATGACCGTCGTCGTACAAGTAAATTCAACTTCTATTACAAATAATTAATTGGACCAGTCATGAATGATTAGCTTTTAGTTTATAGTATCGTGGTATATCTAGATTTTGAAGGCGAAGGCTTCTTAGATTTGATTGAAATATTTATATACGAATTTTTGCAGGACATTGGCTACCACTTATATTCATTTGAGTTTAGAACTCTCATGGATTGTCTTATATGATTGCATGCGCATTCACACACATCAATGCAAATTCAAGATCTTTGGATTCCTACGAAATTAAGAAAGTCATGGTATGTGAATCATATGTTTCCTAAATTTTTTGTGCCTTTTTTAGAATCAATCCTTCCAAAAAGCTATGTTTTTTTGTGAAAACTGACCTACAAATTAAACACTGAGAAATAATTGTATAGTTTTATGTGTGCAAAGCATGCATCTCCGGTTTGTATTAAGAGGGTGTTTGGATCACTAGTGACTAGAGACTAGTAGTAGTCACTTTTAGTCAGTAAAACTCCAAACACCCCTGACTAATGGGTGACTAAAACTAGTTTAGTCTCTAGTCACCCCACCCCCAACTAAAAGTGACTAAAGTCTCTCCTCTAATTAATTGGCGGGCCCATCCCATCTCTCATTGGGTGGTTGCCTAGTCTCTGAATAAACAAAAGATAAATTATGGAGAGAGAAGAGAGATAAATGGAAGGGAGAGAGAATAATTTAATACTGAGACATTTAATGCTGACTAATAGTAGTCACCTTCCAAACAGGGCCTGACTAAAAACTTTTAGTCTGACTACTACTAGTCACATGACTAGAGAGTATCCAAACACCCTCTAAGGGCCCCTAAATTTTAGTTTCGCCCCGGGCCCCCAAAATCTTAGGACCGGGCCCTGCCCTTCCCTCGTTGTCCTCCTCCTCTACGCCGCCCCCACCCAAACCCTAACGCCGCCGCCATCTCCGCCCACTTCCCCGGCATCGTCGTCATCGTCCACCACCACCGCCACCGCACCCCCACCCTCACCCCATCGCTGGCCCCACCTTCTCCCAATCCCCTCTCTTCTCTCCTGTGGCCGGTGGATTCGCCCCTGGCGGGATCGATTCCTCCGAGCCGGCGGTCTGCAGGGCCGGACGGGAGCGGCGCATCCCCCATCTACGCGTCGATGGCGACAGTCCCGCGGGTCAAGGCTAACCCCTAGCAGTGCTGGCGCTGCATCAAGCTGTCGCACACTTTTGCTCATGGGTCAACGACGGCTAGCACAAGGGCGGAGCTATCAGTAGCGGCGGCGGACGGGCTGATGTGGACACTGCTGTGAGCTCGACGTGAGGCAGCGTGAGCGACGAGCTCACCAGGCTCTCACACCGCGCCTCCTGGACTT
>LR738712.1:769110893-769131167 GCA_902687465.1 Secale cereale
ACAATATGAAAATGCAAAAAAAAAATCACCCTATGAAAATGCACAAAAAAAAAACAATATGAAAATACACTAAAATAATTTACACTAAAAAGATAATAATACGTACGAAAATAATATACACTAAAAATATATTTGAAGACAGTTGATGCATAGTGGAAACATAATTTTTTATAGAAAAAGATCAATGTTGATGCATAAAAAAAAATATACATATGCCTACGGCTTAGCCGTCGGCATATATGCCACGTGGCATGATTTATATATGCCGACGGCCAAGCCGTCGGCATATCTGGCCACCTTATCCACTCACCAGGCCCGACCCGACCTTATCCACTCACCAGGCCTGGCCTCCACTCATACTATCGCACGCCCGTCGCGCCACCACCCGCCCGTCGCGCCGCCACCCGCCCGCCGCGCCGCCGGCCGACCCGCCCGCCGCCCCGCCCGCCGCGCCCCCTCCGCCCGTCCCCCGACGCCCCCTCCCGGTGAGCTCTCTCTTACTGTGAATGGATGGGTGGATTTGCTGTTTTGCTAGCTCGTGTAGTGGCTGCGGACCGAACTTGGATGGATGGATTTGCTTCATAGCATAAGTAGTGTAGTGGCTGTGGACCGAACTTCATACATGTAGATGTGCATGTGGGATTGACCAGCAAGTCAAGTTTTTTTTACGGGATTGACCAGAAAACACGTCGAATTAGTTCCAATGAGGGCAAAAGTCAATTGTTTTCATGTGGCTGCTGAACGAGGGCAGTGATACGGAATGGTCAAGAGATCGATCGATGCAGGGACTACGTACCTAGCTAGTAGCTAGATATAGATATGGTCGTCACGTTCAAACGACATTCTTCATGCAACTGAACTCCCTGCTGTCCGTGCAACCATGCGTGCGTGCATCTCGGTCATCCACATCGTCGTCCCCTTTAGTTTATTCTCATCCATCTCACCGGCAACTAGTGGTATTTTGGCTAGAGAAAACTGAAATGAGTGCTATATTAGCAAATTGTATATACACAAGTCTTTTTTCGATGATGTTAGTCTCATACATTTTTTTTTGCAATTTGAGATGTTGTTTCATGTTGGCTCATAATATAGTGTCAATGCTTTATGTGATATGGGATGAGCTAAATTTTTTTCACTCGGTCAATTTTACAGGAGTTGTGATCTTTGATGTTGGAGGTGTTGGTCCACGGTCATCCCTCCTCTAACCGACTACATCCTCTACATCCGAGGGTGAGCAACAATTCCAGCACCTCGTTCGCTTTTTTTCATTTCACTAGATTAAATTTTCACATCAAGTCGCGTAACCTAGGCCTCCCGTCCGAAAGGGTTGCATCGATAAATATGCATTCGTCATCTGCGTCCGAAAGGGTTGCATCGATAAATAGTTTTGTGATTGCTGGATGAATATAGATGAATAAAAGTAGGATTTGAAGTATCATGATGATCTAAAACCTTGACTAGATGTCATTAGCAATATGATTTTTTTCATAGTTTGAAGTGTCAATGCTTTATGTGATGTTTTTTTGACTCGGTAAAATTTACAGGCTTTGTGGTATTTAATCTCCCTGGAGCCTTCGTCATCTGAGTTTGGTCCATGATCCTGCCGTTGCTCGACTACTTCCTCTACAGCGAAGGGTGAGCTACGAATTCACCTTCAACTCCTAGCCTCTTTTAACTAGATTAAATTTTCACATCAAGTCGCGTAACCTAGGCGTCTCCCGTCCGAAAGGGTTGCATCGATAAATATGCATTCAATTGCATATTTATCACCGCAGCTCTTTCGGATTGTCCAGCGCTTTCCACGGACAGCCCGAGGATGTGTAGATTGGGTACGTTGTTCATGCTCTACCCCGTTCCGAGACAGGATTTCGGCGGCCCCTCCCTGTTGTTCTCCGGATGCACATTCTCTCGGCAATTTGCCGAGACGTGTATTTGGAGAACAGCGGGGAGGTGCTGCCGAAATTTCGTCTCGGAATGGGGTAGAGCATGGACAACGTACTCAATTTACACATTCTCGGGTGGGATTAGGACCCATCTTTACCTATTAGAGATGTAGGTGGATTAAATGTCGTTTCTCGTCCATACCCTAAAAAATAAAATATTGATGTGATGAATTTAAATAAATCCTTAATTATGTTGTGTGGCTTCCAATAAAGCAGAGATGGCAGATAATCAGTGGATGTATAGTGGGTTTTTCCGTCGGAATGAAGTAACAACAGAGTGGGTCGAGAAAACTGATGTGTTTTTGAAAGAGATATTCCGTAGACCAATGAGGATGGTGCCAGAATGCCCGTGTGCCAGATGTAAGGGACGTATCCGTAGAGATCGGAGTGAGATGACTAAGCACCTTCGCACGAATGGATTTATGCCCAACTTTAATATGCCGATAAACTTTGCCCAGAGGGACCGTGGTAGAGTGGAGGTGATACGACAACGCGTCGCTGGTCATGAGGACGATGGGGTTAGAGACATGATAGATGATGTCTTTGCTGCACAGCCGACACCTCCGTCACATTCAGCGAATGAACCGGAGGAGCCGGAGGAAACCGCAAAGGCCTTCCTGGAAATCTTGGCCTCGTCAAAGAAACCTCTCTATGAGGGTGCCAAGCTGTCTGTGCTGGATGCCATCTCGCAACTGATGGCAGTCAAGGCTGAGTACGGTTGTAGCCGAGGTTGCTTTGAAGCATTTCTGGGAGTATGGGCTAACAGCCTGCCTGAGGGCCATGAACTGCCGAAAACCATGTACGCTACGAAGAAAATCATGAAGGCGCTCTCCATGGACTATGAGAAAATACATGCTTGTCCAAAGAATTGCCTTTTGTTTAGGCATGAGTATGCGGATGACAACTACTGTAGGAAGTGCGGTTCCTCTCGGTATATTGAGGTGGTCGATAAGCATGGTCTGAAGCGGCAGCTAAAAATCCCTGTGAAGGTTCTTGGGTATCTTGATTTTATAAAAAGATTCCAGCGCCTTTTCATCACCGAGGAGTCTGCCAAAATGATGAAGTGGCACAAGGAAGGGAAAAGGTACAATCCAAACAAAATTGTACATCCATCAGAAGGTGAAGCATGGAAGTCATTCGATATAGAGTACCCGGAGGAAGCAGCCGAGGCTGGGAATGTCAGAATTGCTATAACAGGTGATTCCAGTCCTGCATGTTGATGTAGAAGAAGCATAGCCCGGGGGCGCGGTGCACGTCCGGTCCTGCGAGGAGCTCACCGAGCCGCTCGAGTGTCACCTTGTTCGCCATCTCGTATTCCGCTTTCCTCTGTCGGCCGTAGTACCAGCCGAACATGATCAGCGCCAACAACAATGACACTGCAAACGGCATCCACCCGCCTTTGAGGATCTTGGTGCACACTGCGCTCACGTAGGTGCCCTCAAGGATCAGGAACGGCACGAAGTAGAGCGCCACCAGCACCACGTGCGTGTCCCAGATGATGAGCATCACCAGGGAGAGCAGGACGGTGGTGATCAACATGACCATGATGACTACCACCCCGAACGCGTTTCCGATGTCCTTGCCATCGCCGAAGCCGAGGATGGCACCAACACAGAACAGCATGAGTATGTAGTTGGTTTCTGGCGAGTATACCTCCCCTTCCTTGTTCCTGGAGGTGTGCACCACCTTGACACGGGGAAAGTAGTCGAGGGCTACCGACTGCTTGATGACGGAGAAGGTGGCTGAGATCAGCGATTGGCTTGCCACGATCGCTGCCAGCGTCGCAATAACGAACATGGGCCAGTACACAGGACGCGGCACAAACTTGTAGAACCCGTCGCTGAAGTCGTCGACGTTGTTGATCAGGTACGCCGTCTGCCCAGCGTAAGTGAGCACGAGGGAGGGGTATATGCTGGTGAGGAACGCGATTTGGATAGACCTCTTGCTAAAGTGTCCAAGATCCGCAAACATGGCCTCGGCACCTGCATGAATCAAAACGGTAAGTCTGTCAATGGAGGACATTACAACTGACCGTGAAAAAGAGAAAAGCTTAATGTACATGCCGGTGATGCAGAGAACGGTTCCACCGAGCAGCTGCCAGCCCCGTTTCTGGTTGGTCATGAAGAACATAACGATGTAGTGTGGCGACAAGGCCTTGAAGATGCCAGGGTAATAGCGCCAGATGCTGTAGATGCCGATGATCGGTGTGGTGAACGTCCACGCCGCCATGATCGGCGAGAATATGAAACTCACTTTCGACGTGCCATACTTCTGCAGCAGGAAGAGCCCAATGAGGATCCCTGCAGACAGAGCCTCCACAACAGCTGCAAAACATTAATTCCACACACACTATTAAGCACGATCCTTTGTCACAATGAAGAAATTCACAACTTTGGATTAACTGCATACGTTTACTGACGGATGGGAAAGGGCCTCTCAGTCCATCTATTGCAGACAAGACTGAAATAGCAGGTGTGAGGATGCCATCTCCGATTAGCATGCACATGCCTAGTATAGCAGTGAGGAGCAGCAGCCTCCTGGCGACAATGCTGCCCTCGATGAATCTCCTCAGCCTGCTTGGCCTTCTGGTCATAACAGGCTGAGTCGAGACCCGATCCTCTTCTTCGATATAAATCTTCTTGGACGGGAGGATACCGATGTTGGCATGCTGGCACAGCAGAGAATACATGGCAAATGTGCCACCTGCATGAGAAAAATAACTCCAATCAAGTTAGAAATCAAGAAATATATGGTCTGACCTATTTATCACTGAAAGCTTGGGAGAATCCCTGGTTAATTCTATCACCTTCACCGTGATCATTGGCATTGAGAGCTATGCATATGTACTTGATGACACCGATCAAGGTCAGGGTCCAGAACATGATGCTGTATATCCCCAGATAGTCTTCCTCGGTGGGATTGGTCAGATTCATCGAGGGATAAACATAAAGAGGTGAAGTGACGAGGCCACCGAAGACGACGCCCAGAGTCTTGTAAGCTAGGACCAGATCTTGGTAGAACCCCTTCTTCTGCAGGAAAGACAGAGTTAAACCGAGTGGTATCAAGACATACAACTATTATTGATTACTGTTTAAAAAGTAACAAATTAATCCTTAAAAAAGGGAACAAAATTAACTCGTATCGTATTGCTATCTTACAGTTACATACCTTGTCATCTCTTCCCGCTTCAACGTCCATTGAGACTGTTGCCATTGCAATCTGTGTGAGACAGCAGAGCTTGGACGAATCCTTGGAACCTTGGCCCTTGGAGGCAGTGCGGTGAATAACAACATTGAGAGCTTGCAGTACTTATAGAAAGATAGACATAGAGAGCACGATGCTCCATAGCTCCTGTAAAAAAGAAGGAAAAAAATCAAAAAGGGGTGGAGGCGGGGCCTGCAAATTCCCAGACAAATTATGCCCCCACCAGCAGATGCCACAAGCCCCACTGCTCCACTAATAGCTAAAAGCTGGAGTATATTTTAGTTTGTAGTTACAGCAGATTGCTATGAACAGGATGGCAAACCCTGATGTGGAGCTTCCAAAATGCACCTGAGCATCGAAGTCTTGGATTCTCCGTGTCGTCCATGATGTATATGAAGATTAGATCTATATATAGTATATCACCTCGCTGCTCAAATCTGCCTGCGCACACCTTCTTAGGTTCTGTCAACATAACCTGTCCAGCATGAGTATCAAGAACAAGGATACAACATGCATCTACCAATTCATCGAAGAAAATCATATATTAATGATAAAAATCAAGATAGATTAATCATAATCACATAGCGGTCTTTAGAAAAACAGAGTGCAATTGTGTTGTTGCTTATGCAATCCAGAAGAGGGACTACTTATACTTCATCGTAGCAGTAGAATATATGATTAGAAGCAATACCTATTGAGCCATAGTGGTATCCTGAAACTCTTCAGCAATCCCATCCTCTTTTTATCCCCTGCTATATCATTTTCTTCAAGCATGATCATTTTGATCCAGACTTGTTTTTCTTTTTATTTCCTCCAACTATAAGAACATGTCGCTGTTGATTTTGCCAAAGGGATTGACAGCTGACTTGTATTAAAGCAGGTGACCGAACTGACTGCAAAGCACTAACACAAAAATCCTAGAGGATAAATGCGAAAGCATTTGTTGGGACACTTGTCAGTTCACCATTGCTCACCCCACATCATGTGCAACACGAGGAAGACAATGAGCATCGTTAATTCGTTATTGACATAACAAAAGGTTTTCCTATGGGGATAAAACTCGCATATCGCATATAAACACCTATAGTATCATTTTTTCCTACTTAGAATTAGATGTGATATCTTTGTTTAATGGTGGAATAAAGTGACCACACTAACACTGGCAATGATATGTTACAAAATATAGATATGATTCCAGACCTATTTTGCACAGGCAAATATATATTCTTTGCTCTTGCTAGGTACTACACCCAACTTCATACGCTGGTTCTATTACACCTAAAGTAGCATATCTTCCGAGGACCTGCAACACCTAAACTGGCTTTCCACTCTGATTTGTGAAAATTGAAAACCTGTGGTACCATATTGCAGCATTGCAAATTTGCAATGCACCAAAAGCTGGAAACAGACGGGTAACGCCCTTGTGCCCACAATGATGGAGATCAATGTAAGCACGCACAATCGAAAAGTTAAAAAATGATTCTCCTTTCAACTCTTCAAACTCTAACTGGGTTCATACTTTGATCAGGATGCCCACACATACAGATTCATGCCGATCAAGACACGTGTGCGGAGTGGGCAGAATTGCCAATTTCCCGTGCATTTTGATATAGCTGATCAGATTAAATCTTGCAAATTTAGGGAATATAACCTTTGAAGTGGCAACAATTCTGGACTCAAACAAAGTTCCATTAGCCTGGTGTACTACAATGATGAACATAAGTGGTACATATTAAGGACTGAGCACCATACTGTAACTTTAATTAGCAAAAAGGACAAGGGTTTGACACATCTCATGCATCAGATTTTTAGAACTAAACCGGAAAATGACATATCCCCTGTATTCTGTGGTCGTTTATAGCCACAGAAACAGACTGTTAACATATTGATGCAAGTGTTTTCACGACAAACCTGCAGGGGATGCATTTGGGATGTGCTTCTGAGTTCCGCAATTAGATCCTTTGGGAGCCTCCAAATGTGTTACCATGTAAAGAAAAAGAACATACCAACTTCAGTAGAAACAGTAAAACACCCCATTCCAGCTATCAGGGAACTAGACTGACAGTATTTATGGTCAACAAGCTAATTACTGATCGTATTACTGAAATCGTTTGTTCGTTTAAAATAGCAAGGAGAATAAATTATATTTCAAAATATAACAGAATAGGCCAGGTTTAATACATCAAGGAACCCAATTAAGCACTGCATGGATTTACATGAAGGGGGGAAACTGTATGTCTAATTGTCTATTCAAGTATTCATGTACAATGACAAAAAAAGCTGGGGAACAAATGAGGCTGCACAATAAGAAGTACCAAGTACTAGTGGACTGGGATCATTGAAATAAATTAATAATAGCAGGAACATAGCATAAATTAAGAGCAACGCCTGACATCTACCATAATCAATCACAACAGACTGATTTATCACAAGCGAGCCTCTGAAGCTGGCTTGCAGAAATATTTACCAGGAGTGAGCCTCTGAAGCAGCATTTGGGCAAGGGCAGCCTTATCTTCAGCTTCTCCATGGATGGCTACAGACTACCTGATTTAGCCAGGCGTGCGCCCTAGCCTAGCTTCCTCACGGGATCATAATCAATCAATCACTGAAACCAATTCGAGCATCCATTCTGCAGATTAGCAATCCCGTCTCGTGAAAGTTAATTCAAGATTTAAGCGAATCAAAGGAGCTGATAAACATCCTTTATCGCAACAGTAGACCACCAATCCCAAATTCAAACGCCAGAACGAATGGGTAATTCTCAAGCCCCAGCTCCCAATTTCCCAGATCTAAACGGCCGGCGGCGGCAGCATCTACAATTTCCTTCGTTGGAATCGCGGGATGGCGAACGAGCCCACCGCCTGCAGCGCTGGTGGCGGGGCGGCGACCGCCTCCTCCGCCTCGACGAGCAGGGGCAGCACGCGACGGCCCGCGTCCCGGCCGCCCGTACCATTTCACTGCGCGCACCCACGAACAAGCAAAGAGACGGCGTGAAGGACTCGGACAGAGAGAACAGATACGCGGCTCTTTGTCGAGCTCGTCGAGGAGGAGGTCGAGCGCGTCCTCCCCGGCGCCTGCCGGCGGGAATGCGGCCGAGGAAGGCGGCGGCTACGTGTTACTACTGGTTTTTTTTTTTTGTTAGGCAACGTGTTATCCGACGCGAACTTGGAGGACATGCGGCCAAGCGAGGTCGTTATCTCGTGGGTCCGCAGCGCGTCTCCTGTCCACTAGCAAATAGTGCACAATGTTTTCTTTTCACAACGGAGATACGCCCACTATATGCATGTGGGCCAACACGCATTTATTTTTGTACAAATACAACGTTGCCCTGACGTCTTCTGCTCCGCTGCAAGCCGTGTTAATTGGAACAATCAATTCATCATGGGTGTGGTTATTTCGGTGCAGGGGGCTGGGCGTATTGATGGGGCGTAGCGCCCTCTCTTATTCGTGCATTCAAGTGAATGGCGGACGACGACGGGGCGATGACTTCACTCTCTAACAAAATACGGCGATAGGGCATGTTTGCGTCTGTTTTCTGATTAGAGACAGGCTAATTACGATATTAAGATTGGTGCTAGATAATTTATTGCACATAGCATAGCAGCTCCCGCCCTTGCATGGGCAAGCTGGACGTACTAACTGATACATGCAGATCGTCTATCCTAGAGAGTCTAGAGAGTCTATCCTATATTTATCTACTTCCGGTTGCTTGAGACATGATGTAATTTTGTTTTTCGCATACTTTTGCTCCGTTTGCGAGCTGTAAGACCTTTTTTGGATTGACCTTTTTGAATTATCAATAATATGGCTGCATGCATCTTCATGATGCAGAGGCCGGGGGCACACCTCCATTTCAAAAAAAAAAAAAACATGCAGATCGTCTAGCGATGTTAGAACATATGAAAAAGAAACGACAGTCCCTACGCAGAGGGGATACAGTACATATATGACTACAACAGTACCCTGTTCATGGCCATGACCGTGCGGTGGGGACATCAAACTGCACTGAGCGGCACCAAGATGAAGGCATGTATGAGTATGACACTAGGTACGCAGACGCAGGGGCAGAGCCCATTGGACTGACCCTGATGCACAGGAATACGGGTTCAGTTTCTTTTTTTAGTTGTAACTACCACCTAAAAGGCCCTGTGCATCAGGTTGGCCCAAGACCGGTGCATCAGGGTTACAACTTTACGTACGCTCGCCTTCGAAATGGGCCGAACAGCCCGCGAACCCACGCATTGCTGGCTTGCTTCCCAACCCACCTCACGTTCCACACTCGATCGATTGGTTAGCTTCCCTTGAAAAGAGGATGTTGATCAATTAGGCTGGTCGTAGTGGTGGTATCATAATTAGTATCATGCATGCCAACTAGGCAATTTTGATGAGGTGTCATAGCATTAAATAAAAAAAAAGGGTGTAGTATCATATCATGATACCGTATCATATTAAATGTTATGCTACTTTGTGTCATGCATGGCAATAAATAGAGTACTACATGATACTAATATATGATACTATGCATTAGGGAGGTAGTATCATACACTAGTATCATATGCATGATACTAATATATGATACTCCTCATTACAACCAGCCTAAGGCCTTGTTTGGTTTATAAGTCTTAGGACTTTTTTTAGTCCCAACTTATAAGTCATAAGTCCCTAAAAAGTTTCTATCTGTTTGGTTCCTGGGACTTAATATGGACTAGAAGACCATATTACAACCATAAGTCCCTATAAATCCCTCCTTGAGAGTCTTATTTGATAAGTCCCAAATGCCCACTTTAAATCCCTATAAGTCCCTCCGGTTTGGTTTAGATGGGACTTATAGGGACTTTTTTAAGTCTCTGAACCAATAAGTCCCTGGAAACAAACACCCTCTTAGTCTCCAGCCCTTCCATACTACTGCACAGGTCGCAGGTGGCAGCAGCAGCCGATAGAGATGCCGGACGCTGGAGGCCGCAGCGCCCACCACCACGCGCACGCCTGAATCCTGGCGCGGTCACGACCATGTGACGCCGCTGCACGCCGCAATTTCGTCTCTGGCCGGTCCGGCCTCGTCAACTCGGACAACCTGTTAAAGCTTTTCCTTCTATCCATATCATCGTAGATTACAAAGTACAAACGAGTTCAATTCTGGTAGTGTCCTTGCCTGGCTTTTTCTATATTATAAATTGCAACATTTTTCATAAATTTGTAGCCAATAGATTAAGAGCCTGTTTGGAGTCTCTCCGATCTCAAACTCCACTCCGCGCTCTGGAGGAAAGGTAGAGTTCGGTTGAAGCAACTCCGTCGAATTCTGCTACGGTTCCCTCCGCTCCGGGAGCAGCAGTCGTGGAGCGGAGGGGATCCGAACAGATCCTAAATCCCTATATTTTAGCAAAACCTGAGTATTTTCTAGGGTTACAATTTCTATGATTAGGGTACACTTTATTTGTTTATACAAGTTTCCATTTCTCATTTGTAATTCATATTTGTAAAATAGATACTATGGACAAGTGGATGAGTATTTCATCTCTCCGAGGAATTGACACATTTTATAATTCTCGACTTGAAAGTTTATTCTTTTTTTTTTTGTATCTTGTAGGTTACTGAACCTTGATATTTGATGATGTATTTTGAAATTTGAGAATGCAAGGTACCCTTTTCAAATAAATTTGTCTTTTACTTTATCATTATAGTAAACATTTTAGAACCTAAATTTTGTTTTTATATTGCCTTATATTATGTTCAAAAATCCATGCTAGCGGCCATGAGGCACCCCTTTATTCAGTACATCTTGCTTGAAAATTTTACACCATGTCAAAGTGATGCATCAGGGTAACATTTCCTCCAGCTCCGCCCCTGCGCAGACGGGATGATACTTCAGAACTTGAGGAGGAAGATAGTGACTAGCTATGACCACCAAATTCGTGAGGCACAACATGAAAATGTTCTTCAGGAATGCATGGTTCTGCTCGAGCAGTGCGACGTGGCGATGAACTGACGCGTGCGAAATCAGATGTCCCCACTGCTCGCTTAAGTACAGTATGTACTTGTTCTCCCACTTCCAAAACCTGCACCCTCCGTGCTGCAGCATGAACAAAATTTAGCATGCCCTGGAGAACATGAACTTTAAATGGCTAAAATCGAATTAATGACTTGAAAATATATGTCGAATCTTACAAAAATGCCAAACTTTTAATATGGAACATGTAATTGTTTATTTTCATTGTAAAATAGTTTAAAGGTCGAACGATGAAGCAATCGCAACTCCACCTTCAAACCAAACATGACCTTTAGACTCAAGAACATGAAAATTATTTTTCAACTAGGTTTGCCAACATTTTCGTGTAGTTTCAGTTCAAATTTTAATTATCTACTAAATGCTTACAAATGCATTTCATGACTTCAATATAGCAAACAAATCAAACAAATGTCACTCTAACATAAATCATGTAATGGTGTACCTAGTGCAAAATTTGTTTCAAGGCCAAGGACTGAAGCAGCAGTCGAAACACCCTCAACCCTTACCCGCTCCCTCTCGAAATCACCTTTTTCGGAAATGCCCAGGTTTCTAAGTAGTTTAGAAATTTTTCTAAACCTTCTCAATTTTCTAACCATGCCCTCTAGGTATAACAAAATTACACCAGGCCAAGTTTCATGTTTTTCGGAGTTGGTTTGCATTTTGTGGAATTAAAAAACACAATAAACTAGAAGTTTGGGGGTCTAGTCTCCGCACCCGCATGTTTGGAATTCTTTTCTTTTCTTTGTATAAGGCCTAAGCATAGACTCAAGGAAACAAATATTATTTTAAACCTATTTCACACCAACTTTTCATGCAATTACATTTAGTTTTTTTTATCATATTAAGTAAATGCCTTGAAATTCACTTAATGGCTTAAATGTACCAAACTAACCCAAAAAAAAAACAAATTCTGACATGGATACATCACCTCCAAACTTGTCTCGTTCCCTCTCGGAACCATGTTTGTTTGTCTGAAATGGTCTGATTTCTACACACTGTACGTCGCAACTTTTATGAAACCTTCTTAAATTTTTACCATGCCCTATAAGGATAATATAACTACATCATGATTTTAGGAATTGGTTTGCATTTTTATAAATTAACCATGTTTGGGATCGAGTCTAGCTTGGATCCTCAGGTTTGTAATTCCTTTATTTTTCTTGTATAAGGCATAAACATATACTCAGGAACACAAATTTGATTTTCCAACCCTATTTTGCCAAGTTTTTCATGACCTGCGGTTAATGTTTTTTAATTATATTCACTAAATTCCTAGAAATACACTTAATGGCTTAAATATAGCAATCTGAACCCAAAAAAATGCAAAAAATTACATGGATAATGTAATGGTGTATCTAAAGTGTAGAAATAATCCAAGGCCAATGGATGAAGCATGGGGACTTTTGATATTACACCCTGGAATCCTGTGATATTTTTATGTATGGATGAAGAAATGTAGTATGACGTACAACCTGTCCATCTCAGTCGTCATCTGAAGCCTCAAATCGCTGGCACTATAAAAGAATAAGGTTGAGCATGATTCACGATACATCCTAATCCGATGTGTGATATCTGGGTGATAGGATTCTGCCCACGCGAGAGAATAAAGCACACTGTCCAGGGGACACTTGGATCCTCATTGCAGAGAAAATTAAATAAGCTTATAGAAGATTTAGGGGTCGGTGGTTTATCTGTCTTGTCCACTTTCACGTACATACTAGGTAGTGTGGCTATTAAAGTCAATGATGAAGTAGGCAATTATTTCCAGACACGAAAGGGGCTTCGGCAAGGCGACCCCGCCTCCCCTATCCTTTTCAATATCGTGGCTGACATGCTAGTTACTCTTATTGAGAGGGCAAAACTAGCCGGACAAATCACCGGGGTCATCCCGCACCTCGTAGAAGGTGGCCTATCAATTTTACAGTATGCGGATGACACTATCCTGTTTTTGGATCACGATCTTGAAAAGGCCAGAAACCTCAAATTGATTTTATGTGCCTTTGAGGAGCTCTCGGGTCTGAAGATAAATTTTCACAAGAGTGAGCTATTCTGTTTTGGCGACGCCGCAGAAAGCTCACATGACTATGCGGAGATCTTTGGATGTCATCTAGGGCAATTTCCGATTAGATATCTAGGTATCCCTATTCATTATCGGCGTTTGACTATCGCTGAATGGAAGCATGTGGAAGAAAGGTTGGAGAAACGATTGGCGAGCTGGAAGTCCAAACTCCTCTCGTATGGGGGCCGACTAGTTCTTATCAATTCGGTTCTTACCAACTTGGTTCTTTATATGCTGTCTTTTTTTCACCTGCCAAAGGGTGTTCTCCATCGCCTTGACTATTTTAGATCAAGGTTTTTTTGGCAGTGCGAAAATGAAAAAAAGAAATATCGCTTGGCTAGGTGGAACATTATTTGTAGACCTAAAAGTCAAGGGGGACTAGGAATCCAGGATCTTGAGATAAAAAACATTGCATTACTCAGCAAATGGGTATATAGACTACTCACTGAGGATGGCGTTTGGCAGGAGATCATTCGTAATAAATACGTTGGTTCCAAAGCAATATCTCAGGTATACTGGAAACCAGGTGACTCTCATTTCTGGAGTGGGGTAATGAAAGCCAAGGAATTTTTCTTCCAATTTGGCACCTTTTCAGTCAGGGACGGTTCCCAGATTCGTTTCTGGGAAGATACCTGGCTAGGCACTACTCCTCTAAATGTGCAATACCCAAGCTTATATCGAATAGTTAGACATAAGTTTGTCACCATCAAGCAGGTATTGGGGCAAGCACATCCCGATATTTCTTTTCGCAGAACTATTTCTGGTCCTCGTTTGAACGCATGGAACAATCTGCTGACTCGTTTGGAAATGGTCCAACTGTCGGCCGATTCGGACATTTTTAAATGGAATTTGCATCTCAATGGAAGATTTTCAGTTAAATCCATGTACGATGCAATGGTTCATAACGAGGTACCATCGGATAACAGAAAATTGTGGAAGCTTAAGATCCCTCTACGAGTGAAGATTTTCCTTTGGTTTCTCAACAAAGGGGTTATCTTAACTAGGGATAATCTAGCTCGCCGAAACTGGCAAGGCAGCAAAAAATGTGTCTTTTGCAATCATAATGAGTCCATTAAACACCTTTTCTTTGATTGCACGTTCGCAAGATCGGTATGGGCAATAGTCCAAGTTGCTTCCAACTTATACCCTCCACGCAGTGTCCGGAATATGTTTGGAAACTGGCTTCGAGGAATAGATAAACAATTTTCTAAGCACATTCTTGCGGGAGCAGCCGCCTTATGCTGGGCGCTGTGGCAAACCAGGAATGGCATTGTTTTTAACCATAAAACTGTCTCTTATCCCATGCAGGTAATTCATATATGCTCGCGATGGCTCCGCATGTGGTCTATCCTTCAGAGGCCGGAGGACAGAGACTTTTTTATGATGGCTTCTTCCCGGTTGGAGTGCTCGGCCAGGGATATTTTCTACCCCCATGGATGGCGGTGTGACCTTCGGTTAGGCCAGGCACCACCTTAGGCCATCTTTTTACCTTTATGTAATTCTTCGGGCGCCCAACCCTCTTTGTTCGTTTTTTTTTTGGTGTTTCCTGGACGTGGTACTATGGCCGTGTGCATCTCGCTATGCAGAGGCCGGGTTATCTTTGATGCGGCTGTATCAACTCGATATTTCAATTCAATGAAAAGCCCTTTATCGAAAACTACCTCCTTTCCGGTTTATAAGGCTTGCGCGTATCCCTAGGTCTACAATTTGACCAACATAAGATGACTTGTATAGTCTAAAAATTACATCATTAGAAAGTAGAAGATCTGAAGTTTCTAATGATATATTTTGTGTGACAGATAACTTGTATTACGTTGGTTTATTTTTTAACCTAGATATAAGTGCAAGCCTTATAACCCGGAAAGGAGGTAGTATATATTTACCTCCATTGCGGTGTGGGTATGAGTGCACAATGGGTGAGCTCCTCTGTGGGCTTCTCCTTAATTAATTCCAACTACGTTTGGTGGATGGTTAGCTGCCATCACTTTTCATGTAGACATGTTTGGTGGGTACATCTAGTTCACATGAGTGGGCTTCATATCAGTTTCCGTTTCCTTATTTAGAGCATAAACTTCTTGCCCTTGAGGAATATAAAAACATCTCAGCAATGTTGTATTGCTCTGTAGATCACAGATCAACTAATTCAACACGAACTTGAGTTGTCGGGTCGAGTATGAAGAGTTCTTGCCTGTATGTGGTCCACTACTAGGAAAAGGGCTATAGATGAAATTGATACTAATGGCGCACCATACAGCAAGTGCGCCATTAGTATATAGTAATGGCGCACCAGCAATAGATACGCCATTAGAGTTCAAAGTACTAATGGCGCACCTTGCCCGGAGTGCGCCATTAGTATCAAGAATTTTTTTTTTAACTAGCGCGCCTGTCCAAACATACTAATGGCGCATCTATTAATAGTGCGCCATTACTAGTTGTAAATAGTAATGGCGCACCAGCAGTAAAGTGCGCCATTAATGGTCTTTTTTTTTATTATATTTTTTATTCTGTTTTTTACAGAACTACTAATGGCGCACTTTCCCAAAGTGCGCCATTACTAGTTTGAACTAGTAATGGCGCACTGTGCGGAAGTGCGCCATTAGTATGTTTTTTTTTTTGCAAAACTTTTAATGGCGCAGCAACTTTAAATGCGCCATTAGTGACCTTGATTACTAATGGCGCATTAGTAGCTGGTGCGCCATTAGTATGCGGGCAGGAACTAGATATTTTGGACAGCCTCTCTACCACACTCACTTTCCCCCCCACTTCTTCATTCTCTCTACTTCCTCTCCTCTCTGGTCCCTCCTCTTTTCCACCTCATTTCCACCATATATTCATTCAAATTAAGTGGTTAAATTACCTTGTTTTGGTAGGTAAGTATGGGGGGAAGCTATATTTATGTTGTACTCCATACAAACAATGTGCACATGCACTTTTATGGCCTATAGCTAGATCTATGTATGTTTGTGGTGTTGCATAGGTTTGTTGTGTTGCATATGTGTTTGTGTTTGGAGGTGTACCGGTATTTGAAATGCGATAGTTGCCAATATTTTCCCGGAATGTTGATTCATTTCCGTTTCGGTGAGAATTTTGGCATTAAGCATTCATTTTTGTCCTATTTTTAGGGAAAGTCATGGCAAATTTTTTCTTGGTTCTAAAATATCGTTGTGCTCTACCCCGCAGGGCGACCATGGTGCGCACGATGACCGAAGGCATCGTGAATAGGTTTTTGAGGTCCGCGAAGGCCGAGATGCTTCAAAAGAACGAGACGGAGATAAGATGTCCGTGTCGAAGATGCAAGCTGAAGAGCCTTATTGCGGACCCGGATTCCAGGCAGGTGCGGGACCACCTGCTCTTGCGTGGTTTCATGGATGGCTATCGGTGGCAAGGTGATGAAGATGACTACGAAGTCGTTCATGGGGGCCGGGCAAGAAATGAGGAAGGGCAGCAAGACAACCACCGCGGCTCGGGCGGGCGAGAAGACGAAGAATCCCCAGGAGATGATCACGACGGTGATGCTGTACACAGTCATCATGTAGAAGATGCAGGACATGATGATGAGGAAGATGCCGGAGCAGACGACGGGCATGATCATGAAGATGATGATGCCGGCGGAGCAGACGACGCTGAACCATCGATGGGCTGGGTGCAGGACCGTCATATTCAAGAGCTGCTTCTCAAGCAGACCGATAACGCAAGAGCTGCCGCCCGAGAGAAAGCCAAGATGGATCAACTTGAGTTAGACGCGGTTACTCCATTGTATGAAGGATGCAGGCCCGAGGATACCCGCCTGAAAGTAACGCTCATGGCTCTGGAGATGAAGGTAAAACACAAAATGACCGACGCATGCTTCGACGAGAACATGTCATTCTGGCACGAACGTCTTCCCAAGGGGAACAAGTGCCCCACCAGTTTGGAGGAGGCGAAGAAAATCGTGTGTCCTCTGGATTTACCGCACGTGAAATACCATGTGTGCATGAACAATTGCATCATTTATCGGGACGAGCACGCGGAGTCTACCATATGTCCGGTGTGCGGCGTCACTCGATACAAGAAGAGGAAGAAAGCTCCTCGAAAAGTGGTGTGGTACTTTCCGATCACTCCTCGTCTGCAGCGGTATTTCGCGGACCCTAAGGTAGCAAAGCTTCTGCGTTGGCACGTGGATAGGGAGGAGAAGAAGCGAGAAGATGACGCAAATGATCCGGAGATAGATAAAAAAGACAAGATGCTGAGTCACCCTAAGGATGCGAGCCAGTGGCAAGCGTTGAACTTCGAAGACCTAGAATTTGGGAACGATCCAAGGAACATCGTGCTGGGCGCGAGCACCGATGGAGTCAACCCGTTTGGCAGCCAGAGAAGCACACATAGCACCTGGCCTGTGTTTGTGTGGATGTACAACCTTCCCCCCTGGTTGTGCATGAAGAGGAAGTACATTCACATGAGTATGCTAATTGAAGGACCGAAACAACCAGGGAACGACATCAATCTGTATCTGGGGCTGCTGAAAGAGGAGCTAGACACGCTGTGGAAAACGCCAGCCAATACGTGGGACGCCGCAAAGAAAGAATATTTCCCTATGAGAGCCGCGCTGCTCACGACGGTGCACGACTATCTCGGTTACGGATATGTCGCGGGGCAGGTGGGCCACGGATTTTCTGGATGCGTCAGGTGCATGGATGACACAACGTATCGCCAGCTAGATAGAGATCCCGGGTCTTCGAAAACCGTGTTCATGGGACATCGAAGGTGGCTTCGCGACGATGACCTGTGGAGAAAACGCAAGGATTTGTTCGATGGTGAAACCGAACCCCGAGGACGCCCGCGTACGAGGAGCGGCGAGGAAATAGACGAGCTGTTGAAAAATTGGAAAGATTGCCCACTGCCGGGAAAGAAGCAAAAGGCGCCAGAGCCGGGAAAGAAGCGAAAGGCGCCAGAGCCGCTGCTGAAGGTATGGAAAACGAGGTCTGTTTTCTGGGACTTGCTGTACTGGAAGATCCACCGTGTGCCTCACAGCCTTGATGTAATGCATATCACGAAGAACGTGTGCGAGAGTCTGCTTGGTACCCTGCTCAACATGCCAGAGAGGACCAAAGATGGGCCGAAAGCACGGGCAGACTTGAAATCAATGGGCATCAGGCAGGAGCTTCACGCTATATATGATGATGATGATGATGATGATGATGATGATGATGATGAGGCGAAGCAGGACACGGAAAGTCGTCGCAAAGGCAAAAAGGCCAAGAAGACCGGAAATGACTACCCTCCCGCGTGCTTCACTCTAAGTCAGGAGGAGATCGAGCAGTTTTTCACCTGCCTCGTAGGAGTACAACTTCCTTACGGTTACGCGGGGAAGATAAGCAGATACCTAGACCGGGCGAAGCTGAAGTTCAGCGGGATGAAGTCTCACGATTGTCACGTGCTGATGACGCAGATACTTCCAGTTGCAATCCGTGGTATCATGGACGCGCACGTCCGTGAAACCCTATTTGGCCTATGCAACTTTTTCGACGTCATCTCTCGGAAGTCTGTTGGCGTGAGGCAACTCAGAAGGCTACAGGAAGAGATCGTGGTGATACTATGCGAGCTTGAGATGTACTTCCCGCCCGCATTCTTCGACATTATGGTGCATCTGCTGGTCCATATCATGGACGATATCATCCAACTCGGGCCGACGTTCCTGCACAGCATGATGCCGTTCGAAAGGATGAATGGTGTCATCAAAGGATACGTTCGCAACATGTCACGTCCAGAGGGAAGCATAGCCAGGGGCTTTCTGACCGAAGAGTGCATCTCGTACTGCACGAATTATCTAGGCATCGAGAACCCCGTTGGTCTGCCCGTCAACAGGCACCTCGGCAGGATCGCTGGATCGGGTCACCGTGAGGGTCGCCGCAAAATGCATGTCGACTTCGAGGGTCGACTCGCCGACTTTGAAAGAGCAAACCTAGTCGCGCTATAACACATAGACGTGGTCGATCCTTGGGTGGTTCAGCACAAAACCTTTATTGAGAAGACATACAATGACCGAGGCCAACAGAGGACGGACGGAGATATAATCAAAGAGCACAACTCATGTTTCACGCGTTGGTTTAAGCAGAAGCTTCTGTCGTACCCTTTACATGATGATTCTTCCGCGGAAGAACAACTCATATTCGCCTTGTCACAGGGCGCCGAGCACAACCTGATGACCTATGAGGCGTACGATATCAACGGCTACACATTCTACACCGAGGCCAAGGACATGAAGAGCGATGGTTATCAGAACTCCGGGGTAACGATGGAATCCTACACCGGTAATGACAAGGACAGATACTACGGAAGGATCGAGGAGATCTGGGAGCTGAGCTACGCTGGAGAGAAGGTCCCGATGTTCCGTGTCAGATGGGCCAAGAGCGTCCTAAAAGAAGACCGGTATTTCACCACCATGGTTATACCCGAAGCCAAATCCAAGACCGCGGGCGCAAACGTCACCGCGAAAAATGAGCCATGGGTACTGGCTTCCCAAGTTGACCAATGCTTCTTCATTACCGACCCGTCAAAGCCAGTCGTGTTGTCGTGAGGAGAGGCAAAAGGAAGATCATCGGAATGGATGGAGTAGCCAATGAGCAAGACTTCGACAAGTACGGCGACCCGAGGATCGAACATGACGACGATGATGAAGTAGCAGCATACACCACAAGAAGAAGCAGGACCACCCTTCCAAAAGGACGTCCGTTCCACAGAAGAACCCCATTTGCGAAAAAGAAGGGCAAGAAGATTGTGAACAGATAGCTAGCTAGCTAATATCGTTTGTATTTAAATCGTAGCCTTCATTTCTCGATTGTATTTCATGGGCACTTTTTGAACTATCATGAATATTTTTAAATTTCATGGACACTCGATCTCGATCCCCCTCGTCGCCGAGAGCACCCCCCGGCCTGGTCCACCGGCCGCCGACCCCTACTCAACCGCCGCCGCCGACACCCCGTACCCCTACTCCCCTACTCAACCGCCGCCGCCGACCACCCCCGCACCCCTCCCCTTACTCAACCGCCGCCGCCGACCACCCCCGTACCCCTCCCCTA
>LR738712.1:769131376-769175768 GCA_902687465.1 Secale cereale
CCCCCTCTCTCTCCCTCGCCTCGCCCTCGATCCCCTTCCCCTCTCCTCCGCCGCCGCCCCCGTGCCCCCGACGTCGCCGCCCCCCGCGCCCCAGCCCGAGCCCTAGCGCTCGCCGACGCCCGCGCCGACGCCGACCCACGCGCCCCCGAGCCCTAGCCCTAGCGCTCGACGACGCCGCTGCCCCCCGCGCCCCCGAGCCCTAGCCCTAGCGCTCGACGCCGCCCCACGCGCCCCCGCCGCCGGAGACTTGGAGCCGCCGCCGGAGACTTGGAGCCGCCGCCGGAGACTTGGAGCCGCCGTCTATCCCCACCTCCCCAAGCTCGCCATCTCCCTCTGCCTCTTCTCGGTTAGTTCATCCCCTCCCAATTTGATTTGTGGATTTGATTTGTCTATTAGCTGTTCAGATGCGCTTCAAAGACGGTCATTTGCCATCCGTGTTTTTCTTTGCTGTTGTAGCTGTAATGTGATCTCTACATGATTATTTTTATTTTGATATGGATGTTTTGTGCTCATCTGTAGTCAGATAGGAGCAGAGGATCACAGCCTCGCCTGATGCGAGATAATCCCCTGATAATTAAAGACACACACTAGTAATGATCCATCTTAGTCTTGGTCTTTGCTTACATCTGCAGATATAATTCATAGCTGTAGGATGGCTGTGCTCTGTTTGTTGTTATCTGCAGATATACAGAGTCATTTATTTTTCTGATGATGGCTTGCGTGTTTGGTGCTTGTCTCTAGTTAGTTAGATAGGAGTAAAGGATCACAACCTCGTCTGTTTGTGGGCTTAATCACCTGTGAACTTTCATAACAGCATGAGTGTCGTTTACCTAGGAGCATTGTTCAGCATTGCTTACATCTGCACATATGAATCCTAGCTCTACAGCACCATGTGCTTTGCTGATGATGTTGGCAGTTCGGTGCTTGTTTGTAGTCAAATAGGAGTAATGGATCACAGCACCCCTCCCCTTGATTCTTAGTTTTACTTTACCTGGCATCGTTCAATCAAGTAGCTAGTCTTGTGAACTTTTATTTTGTCCCTCTACATAAGGAAAAATCTTTCCTTGCCGTGTTAGTTGTTTGCACGAGGAGGGGCAGGGATCACGGCACCAGAGGAGTCAACCTCTCGGCTTAAACTAAATTGGAGACTACGCTCTAGATAATACTGATTCTAGAAAGAAAGAAAAAAATGACATGCTGTGATCCTTGAAGTTCATCTTCTCCCGTGGTATGAACGCAGAACATGCAAGTTCTGTTGGCTTAAGTGTTAACTTGCGATGCTGAACATGCAGAGAGGAAGCTGTCAGCCTGACTGGTTACTCGACGCATGTTTCTTTAGTTTACTTATCTTTTCGGTCAACGGTTATCCTACGTGACTTCATGACAAAAGTTTAATAATCGTGTTCTAGCTACTGTAGTAGTATCGTTGTGAGTTTTTTTGTTTTCCTTTGATGTTAGAAGTAGAGTCATGAAAACTAATGACCTAAATTAGTCACTTACGAAGTAGCGCATAAACATGCAAGTTTCCAGGTTCCTAATATTCTGCATTAGGTGCAGAGCTCAGTGTTATCAAACCGCTTTTGCTATATTGCCTTGCTATAAACAAGATGGTGTTTACTGTACTGCCTTTTATGCACATTTGGTGTAGTATTATCTTATGATCTGCTCTTGTCATGTACACATAGAAGGTGAACTATCTTCACTGAAATTTACGGTTGGATTTGTGATAGTTGCGGCAACCTGAATCTGCGTAATAGCGCGGAAACAATAATTGTAATATGCCAGTGGTATTTTGGCTGCGTTTTATCTTCGGCCATCGTGTCGTGATAGTTTTGCAGGTACCCCGAGAGGCCCTTGAGTTTGCTGGAATGTCGATTAACTTCCGTTCCGGCAAATTCGGGTACTCCATATGTCCTATTTTCAGCAAAGGTCATGCTGAAATTTTCCGTGAATTTTAGCATGACTTTGCTAAAAAATAGGACATATGGGGTACTTGTGACTAATCCATGGGCCGGGGTATCTTAGTAGTTAATTAAGTAGGATCAAGTGCCCCTTTGTTCTAGCTGCATTAAACCATAGGCGGCAATAGAGCCAAGTGATTAGGCCCAACTTAGCTTTTAGGATGCCTCGGTGTCAACAAACCATTAATTATAAAACCTTGGCTTTTAGGGTGCCTCGGTGTCGATGAAAACCGAAATGATGAAAGCTTAGGCTTTTAGGGTGCCTCGGCGTCGAAAAACCCTCAATTATAAAAGCTTAGCTTTTAGGATGCCCCGGTGTCGACAAACCCTAAATGATGAGACCATGATCTTGTTCCTTGACAATAACCAACTTTTTGACCAAACTTTGTTCCTATTTAGAGAGAAACATGGCCAACAACGATGAGGCCGGCGGTTCGGGCGGGAAGGCATTCTGGGAGCTTTCCCAGGAGATGGAGGAACAACCTCACTTGTA
This sequence comes from Secale cereale, assembly GCA_902687465.1. Taxonomy (NCBI): domain Eukaryota; kingdom Viridiplantae; phylum Streptophyta; class Magnoliopsida; order Poales; family Poaceae; genus Secale; species Secale cereale. Next base: position 769,133,831 of record LR738712.1, read on the forward strand.
TGAGGACGCCGCCTTCCACACCGATCCTGAGACCACTGATGGTACCGCGGAGGATGACCCCACTGATGCCACCACTGATGGTGCCGCCGAGAATGCCACCACTGATGATGGCGGCGCACGCACAGATGGCAGCCAACCGAAGAGGCAACGGAAGGACCGGCGCCCGACCGTGCTCCGCACCCTCAAGGAGGAAGTTACTGAAGTGGACCCCGACGGGAATCCAACGGCGCCCGAACGAATAATCAAGGGGTACTCGCTTCAGCTCGGGTGCATTCTCCGGAGCACCGTCTCGATCAACAGCGAGAACCTGAGGCATCCTGACAACGCGAATTACCGCAACCTCCTCTTCACGAAGCTGCACGAACGATACAAGTTCCCCGCTCAATTTGATAACACAAGCCTCAAAGGGAATAAAGTGAACAATGCTGCCCTCACGAAGATGAGCAAGGCCCTGTCTACTTGGAAAACCAATGTGAAGATAATGATCAAGAAAGGTGAGAGTTATGAGACGATCAAGTAGAAACATCCTTCGATCACCGAAGATGACTACAACGAATTCAAGATCACTTGCTCGAGCGACTCACACTCCGAATCAAGTCAGTGGGGGAAAGAAATGCGGGAGCTCAACTTAGGGGAACACAGACTCGGTCCCGGCGGTTACAGAGTGGCGGAGCCTATATGGGACAAGGAGGAGGCGGACCGTGCCGAGCAAGGCCTACCGCCCCTCTTCGATAAATACGATGACAAGCAGACCAGGAACTTTATCAGGGCCCGGTACAAGAAGGACCCGAAAACAAAGGAGCTAACCACGGATCCGAAGACCAGGGCGCTTGAGCTTGTTCTGGTAAGGAATACACCCCCGCGTAATTAGCTCCATATGGTTGCATTCTAATTAATTAAGCCAAATTTCTAAATGATTCACATTCCTTCCGCAGGCGACTGAAAGCAGTAGCGCGGGGTCGACTAAGAGCGGCCCTTGGGACACGACTCTAAATAGGGCGTTGAATGTAATGAAGAACAAGGATAAGCTCGAGAAGCCGACGTCAGCTGGTCGTGTGGCCGGCAAAGGCTTGTCGACAAAATGGTCGTCATACTATAACGCTGGTGGGCGAAAGGAGAAAAATACCAGCTCGGAAAGCCAGGCGCACGAGGTTCAAGAACTCAAGGCACAGGTGGCGCGGATTCCGGAGATTGTCCAAGAGCAAGTGCAACAACAGCTCGGAGCGACGATCACCGCCATTGTGCCTAGCTTGATCGTGGGGTTGAGTGCGTGAATTGCTGGCGGCCAACAGGGGCCGCCCCCGATTCCCAGCTTCACGGCCAGCAACTCGCAGAACGAGATGGCGGGGCCATTGGTGTCTTCGGCGGAGGCGGCATTGGTGTCTCCGACGCCGGCACGGGAGCTTAATGCACCCGTGTGTACGCCGGCCGGCACCTCTGCAGCAAGCGGCCCCTCCGTCAACTGCACGCCCGCCGTTGGCGGTGCCTCGACATTAGCCGAGCTCGACGCCATCATCACGGTAACTAATTAAGCCTCTCTCGGCCGAGGACTTCATCTCCTTGCCTTTGACTGGGCATCCCTGACGCCCTACATATTTTCGCAGGGCGCCGCCGACGTTCCGTGCACTCTACTGCACTTCGTGAACAACGAGTTGGTCGATGTCGCCAAGGGCAAAATCGTTCAACCGGGCCAGCCCTTGTTCCACGGTACCCAGATGCCACCCAACTTGTTTAGGGTTCAACTGGTTCGGGTGCTGCCAGGCTGCGACGACGTGTTACCTCCGATTCGACCCGTCGGGGCCGACGATGATGACGTCATGACCCTCAGCGCCTGCCTGAGCTGGCCCCTGCTTTGGCCGAAGAGCCAGATTCGTTTGGGGGCGGGGGAAACCACACCAAAGACAACACCGCCAGTCGTGCAGGCGCCAAGTCGTCCCCATGGCAAGTCCGCCGCAACGGTGCCGGACATCCCTATGCCACTGGATCCAAACATGCATATGGCACAGGATCAGGACGACGACGACGATACATTTGCCAACGTCGATCATTACTTTGCCGATCATGGGTACGGTGACGACTTCATGGGGGCTCCTTCTCAAGAACCCAACCCAACAAAAGACGTGCGCGATCAAGCCGGTACCGCGGAGAAGCCAAGTTGCAACAGGCGTCGTCTGCCGTTCAGCTCTCAGGAGACGCCTCCAGCTGCCGATTTCACCGAGCCTCAGATAGGCGAGGTGCGAAATATGATCAGCCCCAACACACTAAAGAAGGCGGTCTCTGAGCAGAACTCGGTCCCAATTATGGAGATCAAGAAGAAGGCACGCAAAAGAAAAACTAACAAGGGTGCGAGCCAGCCGGCACCGAGTACGATCCGTGCTCAGGACGGGCCACCTTCACCTGAGGATGTAATGAGGAGGGTGCATGTGGCGGGTAGGCCGATGCTACCGACAAATATGCTCGATGCTGCAACCGGTGCCATGCGGAGTCTGCATGACAGTGTTCTTTCTTTGGAGAAGCGGCGTCTCACACAGAAGGATGTGGCGTACCTGGTTTTCGCGGCCAAGGTGCCGGAGGGCAAGGGCTTTGTGGATAACTCCATCGGGGGTATGATCGTGCTGCGGTTTGATGACATCCACGCTATGTTGAACCTTCATCCGCTGCACTACACCTTCGTTCGGCTATTTTCGCTGAGTATGGAGATGCGGATCATTCGCGACAAGACCCCGGACATCGTGATAGTCGACCCCTTCTACATGCGTGCCAAGATCTTGGGCAGCGCTGGGGACCGGCAAGTCGCGAGTTCTTACCTCGGAGGCGTCATTCTGGCAAACCGAGATAAGGATAACTTCCTCGTGCCTTACTTTCCCGAGTAAGTCCTCCGCCTCAACCGCCCCGTAACATATGAATTCTTAGATTTCGATCGTTCTTCTTTTAACATTCCGTGTTTTCTGCAGTGACACACAGTGCACGCTCATCCTACTAAGCCCCAAATATTCCATGGCCACGTATTTTGACCCGGACCGTAAGTCGGCTGTAGACTACACAAATGTCAAGAAGGTTCTTGATGATGTTCTCGCCGGCTACGCCAAATCTGGAGGCACCTTCACCAGGACAACTCGTAAGTACGGCAAGCACGTGTTCTCCCACAACACGACGTTCTGCTTCGTCAAGCAGCCGCCTGGCGGTCAGAAGGGTGCCTACTACGCCATCCATCACATGCGGGCGATCGTACGGGACCATCATCAACTTCTGCTACCGAGTAAGCTCAAAGATTGGGCCGCGCGCGTGTCGGCAATCCAGGACGCGGACATCAGACAAGATTTCTTTCGCATCCAGTTGGAGTTTGCGGAAATCATCCATCAAGATGTCCTTCGTACCTCGGGGCTGTTCTACCTCAGGAATCAACCGTCGAACAGTGACATCGACACAATGCTACAAATGCAGGCTGACAACGCCCGTGATTTCATGACTCCCACGATAGACGGCGGCTTCATCCACGCTCCGGTGCATTGAGTCGAGTCGAAAGCAGTGATGCTGTGTCTAGTTCTGAAACATCGATTGGCTCTTGTTGTAATTAAACTTTAATGAACTTGTAGTATGTCTCTTTGGTTTCGAGAGTCGTTCAACTTAGATGTAATCGATGCTATTAATGTCTTGCTTTTCTCTTTCGATCGTTCTGTTACATACTTATATATTGCTTATGAATTGTCTGTGAATTGATACTAACGTTTCGTTTGGCTAGTGCATATATATAGCGATGCCGTCGTATGTCGTGTACAAGGGTAAGGTTCCCGGAGTCTACGACGACTGGGAGGAGTGTCGGAGACAGGTTCACCGATTCAGCGGTAACAGTTACAAAGGGTACACCACTAGGGCCGAGGCCGAATCTAGATACGCCCGCTATCTAGCGGGAGAGGGGAGGGAGCGTTGGAGGAACCGGATGAAAACGAGTTTCATCGTGATGATGCTCATCGTGACGACCGCAGCTCTCTTCTATGTGATGGTAGTTTAGATGATCGATATCGACTTGTAATGCGAAGACAAACTCGCTACTCGCGATCTCGAGACTTGTAATATATTGTTCTATCTTTGTTCGGTCTTTTCAATTCGGAGACTAATATGATCGATGAATTGTATTCGGAGACTAATATGATGAATTGTATTCAGAGATTAATCTTCTATTGTATTCGATGAATGTGTTGTTGATGTGTGCTGTCTATATTCTGTGCAATTATACATTTTGTAATCGTTGCAAAAAAAACAGAAAAATAATATTAAAAAAAACCTAATATTCATACTAATGGCGCATCAGAGAAAAGTGCGCCATTAGTATGCCAAAGCATAGTAATGGCGCATTAACTGGCAGTGCGCCATTAGTATGCCAAAGCATAGTAATGGCGCATTGACACGCAGTGCGCCATTACTATGCGGATAATACTAATGGCGCATCATACTTAGTGCGCCATTAGTATGCCATAGCACCTGGCCCCTGGGAGGCATACTAATGGCGCACTAAGGTGCACACTAATGGCGCATCCAAGGTGCGCCATTAGTATAACAGATACTAATGGCGCACCAGAGGTGCGCCATTAGTATCAAATACTAATGGCGTGCTAGTAATGGCGCACCACTAATGCGCCATTAATGGCCAAATTAGGTGCGCCATTAATAGGCCTTTTCCTAGTAGTGGTCCGTCATGTGGATGGGACATGATTATGTTTATCATTAAAATATATATGTTTTCAATGTATTAATTCAAGGTGCCGAGGCGTGTGACCATCTCCTGATCAGGGTAACACCTCTCCCCCTCGCCCCCCTCGTGTCGCCCCCGCGGGCGACCCAGGGGGAACCCTAGCCGCCGCCCCCCTCGTCCCTCCTCAGCCTCCACCTCTCCTCGCCGCCGTCCGCACCGCCGCCGGGCAAAGCTTGGCCGGCTAGGCGGCGGCGGGGCATCTCTTCCCCTTGGAGCATCTTGGGCGGCGCGGGACGACCAGATCGCGAAGAGGCGCCGGGCTAGCGCGGGGTCTGGCGGTGCGGCGGACGAGCATCTTGGCGGCGGCCCGATGCGGCGCTGGTGACGCGGCACGACAGCTGCGGCTTGGATGCGACTCCACGGCGAGGTGGTGGCCGCGTGTTCATCACGGGTGGTCGCGGGCGCCGCCATGTTCAGGCCGAATCCATCTGGATCTGGCGCTTGGATGTTGTCGGCCGGCGTAGGGTGGTGGTCTACGTCGCTGGCCTCGTCGGATCGTCGGATCCGGCGCCTGGAGATCTACGGCGGCTGTCCTTCTTGATCCTCCTTCCTGGTGGGTTGAGCCCCATGGCACTTGCATCTCTGCTGGTCTCGGTTCGTCTCGCTGTCGGATCCAGAGCAGTCGGAGGTTTGGTGGTATAGGTTGGGGACCGGAGGAAACTTTGGCTGTCTGGTCCGGCCCGGCATCGGCGGCGTCCCACGACGCCGTTACCCTCCTTGGAGGCGAAGCCGAGGTCCCTCCTATCCACATCCGAACCCCTCCCGGACGAAAGTCTAAAATTCAGTCTGGATTGGGCGGCGGCGGCGCCCTGCGCGTCGTAACCTCCATGGAGGCGCTGTCTTGGGAGGCTCAGGTCGGGCAAGAGATGTTATGGGTGTTGGGCGTTGCGTAGCTCCAGCAGCGGCGACGGCGTGAGCTCCAGGGGAAACCCTTGATCTGGGTCTACCGGATCTGACGATGATGGCACCTTCGATGTCGTGTCCCTCCTGGGGGCATCGTTTTGGAGCACGCGCTGGCTGGAGGGGACAAGAGGAGGAGCGGTGTTACATCTACCGCGAGGCCGACGGCGGATCCTGGCGGCATGGTGACGCGGAGGTTCGGCGATGGGCGCGTCTGGAGATGAACTCGCGCAGGAGGAGGAAGTTGTCTAGCGTCATGGTGGCGTTGATGGCAGAGAGGCCTGCCAAGGTTGGTGCAACAATTTTGCTCTGAGGATAGACCGAGGGATGATGGAGGTGTCGGCCCTTGCAGCGTGCGGTGCTCACTGGGAGTGTGCCTGAACCGGTGTGGGACCCAATCCAGGTAGTGGCTTGGAGGGGACACCCGGCTTTAGATGTTAGGCTTTACTGCGATGTCTGTTTGGTATTAGGCCCGGACATTCGGCACGCCTTCATCAAAGGGATAGGAGTAGCAACGGTGTTGTCAAGATGGTGGCTTCAGGCTTGTTGATGTATCACCTTGTATGGTCTTTGTGAATAATTAATAATATGGCTGCATGCATCGTCTAGATGCAGAGGCCGAGGGTACATCCTCCTTTTCTAAAAAAAATTCAAGGTGCCGACTTTGAATGACTATTGTCGCACCCTGTAGCATACCGGCAGTCAACCCATCTACCCTCCTTCGTTCAACCAAAGGACCTAAAGAAGGGTCTGTGGGTACCCTAGAGGTACAAAATTTGTATCCCTGCAATGCAGAGGTAGAGACGTAGAGTAGATAGATGTCATGCAGGCTTGATCGGATCCAATCTGCACTTTGAGTATGCACTTTTGCTTAGGTTGAGTTTTTTTTAGGTGGAGAACGAAGTTTTATTTGCGAAATAATTGGGCTTGCCATTTAGAAAAGAGTGACCACATGTTGATTGTTTTTATCATATTCATACTTCTATTAATACAAACTGAGTAATTTTAACATGCTCCCTCTTACCTCCTGTTTTCACGTGAGAGGTAAGATGGTAAGAGTTAATCAGACCAATACATAATCAAATCAATGGTTCAGATATATTATAATAATCTACCTTTCATGTGAAAAGGGGAGGTAAGAGAGAGCATGTTAAAATTACTCAGTTTGTCAAGGGTGTTTGACCTAAAACCACGATGAGTAAATCCGAACGGAGAGAGTATTTGTCAAGGGTGTTGTTAATTTGTGAGCCGCTTGACGTGGGCTGGAACAGGGAAGTCACTACAAGCGTCTCATAGTCGATGAGAACGTCTCCTCCTACTGAATGCTCATCACCGAACATCCTGAAATAAATTATAAATAAAGCGAGCACCAGCACTTGCGTGGGCCGGGAATACCACTGTGCTCCTAACCATGTAATCACGGGTTGGTTCACAAAATCTCCTAAAATCTGAGAAGTTAAAAAATGTGCCAAGAAGTTAACATGAACCCGCAAATTTAACTTCTTAAGTACAAATTATACATAAATATCTCATTTGAGTCTCAAATTTAATACTAGATTTAAACCACGTGGCACAAAATTATACATAATCTTCGCCAGCCTCCCATCAACGACGGTGGCGGGGCGGTGTCAATATTCGTGACAACAGGCGGCAGCAGTGATGCCCGATGTTTGGCAGTGCACTGCGCCTTGGCAGCACGATGCTCCCCCACCCCCGTAGGTTAGCGAGGACAGTGACGGTGACCGCACCACCGGCTTGTCGAGCGACGAGCTACTCCTCCCAGCGTGGTGCTCCTCCTCCCTCCATGGTTGGAAGGCAACACTACACAGTTTTTGTGCACCGTTGCGCCAGCGTGGATTGCTCTCCGACTTCCACCTCACCCCCCCCCCTGCCGCCCTTATGACGATTTAGTACCTGCATGGGGTCGATCGTCCTCAACCTCCTTCATCTGGTCGACAGCTCCATGCACAATGACCGGCGTGAGGTCCTGGCATGAGTATGCATAGGGGGGGGGTGAATCGAGCAGGAACAACACTTTCCGGCGGAGATGGTGGCAAATCGGAGATCAACAGTGATTTCAGGCGGATTCAAGTAAGTTTTCAACAAAATGGGGAGCGTCGACGCAGAGATATGGATTGGGTCAGTCGCTGGAAAGATTTTATAACGGTGGAAGATGGTGTGGTTTTGCTGTTTTTTAGAGCATGGATTTGGGTAGGAATGGTGTGGCACTCTCATTTTTAAGTCAAAAAGGAATCTTTTGATATTTAACCCCGCAATTTTAGGAAGTTATTGGTTTGAAAGTTAGGCTAGGCGTAAATAAATTCCTAAAAAGATACCAATTTGAGGAGTTAAAGAAATTAGAGGATTCAGCTAGAGATGCCCTAAGCCATCCAATCGTTGCATGGAATCCAATGCTTGTAGCACTAAGAAAATCGCATATAGCATCAACACAAACATTTACAAAAGACGCCTAGCAGTTAGAAATAATATATATATATAGAGTCATTGCAGCATAATGCATATGTAGTTTTGTATTTGCAGTACCACTGTGCTGGCCAGTTAGCATGCCAGCACGGCACGGGCCAGGCACATGACAACACGTGCTAAGGGCATGTCCAATGCAAGGCGCTTATTTGGGCGCTTGAGCAATAATAATAAAAATAGATCTTATATTTAGCGCCTGCGTGGAGTCTTCGTGTACAACGCCAGCACGTAAGCACCTGCCCCCTCGTGAACGCAACTTGTGTGGAGAAAAGATCGGAGCGCTCGGCGCATGGGCTGGCATCGGCGCCACATATTTTACTACGATCGACTAGGATTCTGGAATAACCGCAAGGAAATCAATCCTGGCGCCCTTTCTTAGCGCCCGCGTTGGACATGGGTCGTGCCTCGCCTGCTAGTCTAGGCTCGTGGACATGCCACGACATGGCCCGTTTATCCTTTTTATATATTTTTTGTTCTTTATATATATGGGCTGAAAACAGCCCAGTAGGCTGGGAGTGGGCCAAAAAATTGCCTAGTAGGCCGAACAGCACATGGGCTGGCATGCCTGGCATGCCAATGGGCCGGCCCGATTAGTCGTTGTTGGACTGCTAGGCTCAGCACATGGACCATCATTGCACGAGCCGTTTACTAATGGTGCCCCCGTGGGCCATGTCGTGCAAGGCAAGATTAGCACGTGTCGGGCCTGCCATTTTGCCAGCTCTGTCAATAAAACATTTGTGTGACCGTTCACTGCACGAGGGCTTCAAAAGGGGGTGCAAAGGAACCAAGTGCGATATCTTTTTAGACGATCGTCTGGTCATTAGCTCCCATCATATGATCGAAATGAATCGTTATCTGTTCGTTTACCTTTTTTGTGCGATAAATTGCAGTGTCCTGGTTGACATCAAGCACATGCATGTGGCCACTAGGTTGCTTTCGCCAGTACATACATGATCTTGAGTTCCCAGGCGGTCCGAGCTAGCCAAAGGAAGAGTTTAATCTAAGAAAACAAAGGCACGATATCATCTAGACATGAGTGTGAGGCGGTGCGCAATGTATTTGCCTTGGGGTGCCACTTGTCCTGGGATGAACCCGTGTAAAGCATTAGCTGAACGCTACCATTCCTACAGATGATCAAATCAGTGATGTAGCTCTCGACCTCCTCATATCCAATTGTGCAAAATCTTTATACGTTCCAGCATCTTTAATTCATCGGTGAACAAGACCTTCTGTGTATATTTTAACGTGGAACACCAAATTTAATTTCCCGATCCTTCCTAATCCCACGGCTCACCGACGGGCTAATTGTGTCATGGGTTCCTCGCCTCGGGATCATGAACTCACCGGCTTTTCTAGTAGCAACTAAAACGAGGGGGGGAAAGCCTTCGTCGCTCTCTCATTGCAACATCAAGATAGTGCAGGCTACTGACCATATGGTCACCCATGCGCTCTCAACTAGGATGGGATAAGAAATTTATTTACTGGGGTTGCCCAATGTGCACATGTAAATGCTTTATCTTCCCCCCTTGTCTTCTTAGTTGCACATGCATTTGGCAGATAGTTGGTAGGCATCCTCATTCATGCAGACTTCACTTGATTGCTTCCATTCATTGCCTTGCCTTGGGAGCTTCATGTACAAATTTGCCTATTACATATGTTAAATTATGAGGTAATATCACCAAGAGTCATAGAACTTGTGTTATATGTTCAGTTTGGTGCTAAAACTATGGAAACACGGTTTTGTGGTCACCTAACTTGATTTAAGCGTGCACATATGGTCACACTACGTGTATGCTGGCGTATCCATGTGCATGGACCCACTTTTCATTGACCGATGGCCTTGAGCGTGATGTATTTTTATAGAAAACACCCTTATTTTTTACCTATGGAAAAAGTCAACCAAAGCAACATATTTTTGGACAATACACCCTCAAGTTTTTTATTTACAGAAAAACAGGACCAAAGTACTGCACAAATTATATGTGAACATTAAAAAAAAGATGGTCGGCCATGAGTCAAAACATAACACCAATCGATTTAACAAGAGACGCTCGAGCCACTAGGCCATTCATGTCATATTTTCCAATATTGATTTTTTAGGCAATGTTCAATATTAATAATGAGCTTATACGTACTTGACGAGCACTCATGTGGAGCTCAATTGGGCGGCTCATACTGCGGCCCATTTTGTGCGTGCTATTTTTTAAAATATGTAAAACATAAGTAATAAAGTTTGTGTATATAAGTAATAAAGTTATGTTCAATTATTTTTGAAGATATTTTTCTTCCACCCCACTATGATTTTTCTTTTTTATATGCTTCGTCTTAGTTACATACGGTAATCATGCTTGGAAAATATAGTAACCAATTTAATTTGGTTACTGGATTCATGCAACAATTGACCGCATCACCTTCATTTTCCTTTGTTAATTATATGAATCCTCCTAATTATAAATGGTTATCAACCTTGGAAAACATAATAACTGATTTAATTTGGTTATGGGATGGATGCAATGATTCACCGCATCACCATCACTATCCTTTATTATATGAATCCACCTAATTAAGCATGGTAACCTGCATATGAAGATATAGCAACATATATAATTTTGTTGTTAGATGCATGCAATGGTTCACTGCTTCGCCACCATTTTCCTTTATTGTATATGCTTCTAATTACACTTAGTAATGAACCATGCAAAGCATAGTAACAAATTAATTTGATTACTGGCGACACACAATGGTTCACACCCCACCACCATTAAGGCTACTAGTAAACCTCCTTGAAAAAATAGTAATATAATTAAATTTCTTAGTATATAGGCTGCTACTAGTAAAACTTGCGTCAAAAATAGTGTTAAATTGTAATTGTATTATGACTCGAAATGAACCAATTGCTATCATCTTCTAACTGGGTAGTAATGTAATTACCACTACCTTTTGTATGTTACCATCTAACCATACAAAGCAATTAGCTGCTAGTTAGTAAATGCATTACTAGTTCTTTACTATATTTTCTTCTTACGGTTACTATCAAATCTTGAAAAATCTGTTGCGTAAGGTATACTCTTTTCATTACTATATTTCCTTTCGAACTTACGTTGGAGTTTCTAATATGGGCGCTCGGGGTGGGAGGATGGGGTCAGTCTAATTAGTCGTGTACACACGTTGGGTAGGCAGGTACGCTAATTACGTTTTTAGTAAAATGTAAGTAACAAAATATCAAAGATATTTGTAGAACATAAGTAATAAAATTATTTTCAAATATCTTTGTGTTAAAAACGCTATACATGCGAATGACGATAAATATACAAATATAAATAAGTATATTATACAAATAATATTTAGTTAATACAAACATTGCAATTTTATTAAGTAAATATGTTTAATGAATCCAACAAATATAAACTTCCAGTTTATATTTAAATTATACAAAATAGTGAACACAAACATTTACTAAATATTTATGAATATTCACTCATGTATAATTTTTAATCATGACTCATCTTAACAAATATAACTGAAATATTAGCCACCATTGAATATTCATATTAACAGTTTAAATTTAAAATTAGGAATAATTTTAATTATACAAACATTGAACGACACAAATGTGTGTATAATTATTGAAATGCTTGTATAAGTAAAATTACATTTTTGAAATGTAATTTTGAAAACAAAATATGTAATACACATGTTTATACTCCCTCCGTCCCATAATGTAAGACGTTTTTTAACACTAGTTTAGTGTCAAAAAACGTCTTACATTATGGGACGGAGGAAGTACCTTTTAAACAAATTGTGCGGGCAAAATGGGCCGTGGTATCTGCAGCTCGTGTAAGCTCCACATGTGTCCTCGTTTAATGCATATATGTTTGTTATCCATATTAGACATCTAGAGCTGAGGGGATGTAGTGGCTGGAATGTCTCGTGTTTAATTTTTTCTAGTCTTTCTCGTGTTTAAAGTTGGTGGTGGGTTTTAGTCCTGCTACATCCTTTTTCGGTGTTAATTTTTCGCAGTCTTGTGTTAAAATTATTTTCGCTGCCCAACTAAGCTCCACATGACATGAGTCCTCGTCAAGTACATATATGCTCGTTGTCCATGTCCAATATCTGTACCTGAATGCCCTAGTGGCGAGGTCATCTCGTTTTAAAGTTGGTTCGAGTCCTGGTGGATGCCTTTTGTTTTTAATTTTCGCAAATTTGTGCAGTATTGTGGTCCATTTTTTCTGTAAATAAAAAATATTAGGGTGTTTTGTGCAAAAATGTGTTGCTGTGGTTTAATTTTTCCATATTTTTTTTGAGGGAGTTATGTGTAAAAGTACGTCACGCGCAATGCTATATTCCTATATAGTGTAGTGTGACGCATTACGCTTAGTGTGACCATATGCGCACCCTTGAGTATGGGAAGTGAGTTGACATGGATAGGTGAATGATATCTCTTTCTTTATAGGAATTGAGATGCATGTCATCTCACTTCCTATAATTTTTCTATTCCTATACTATTCCTATTCTATGAACCAAAGGAGGTCTGAACATGCAACGCAAGTTTTATGACTCGCTGTGATATTACCTCTTTCTCAACGGAGCTGTCCTCATGGCTATTGCTTCTCAAGACTATTGTTGATGCCACTGCAGCAATATTGTTGAGTGTTTGTGTAAGGGCATCTCTTGCCTGAGGTTTTGGTGATGATGACAATCCGTGTTTGGACTAATCGTGTGTCAATATTACTCAGGTTGATAACATGTGGCACAAGACGGTTAGTCTTTCTCTCTTTAAGGAAAAGATCGAAGACGGAGTTTCCAATGCCTTTCTGTTTCTTTTGGTCATAGGAAATCCGTACTATTAAGAGGGAACCCACATCGGAAGGTAATTGGTGAATCAAGTCACGCACACAGATTCTTTGCACCCACCATATTGCCTCCGTTCGTAGAGAGAGAGGTCCCATGTCATTTCTCCCTTTTGTAGTTTTCTCCACAGCGGTAGTTCCGCCCTATTGGGCGGTTGTACCGGTGGCCGGTAGTTCCGGTCAAACCACTGCCCCAAGTACCGCTCAGGGGTGATACCCTCTGTACTGGGTGCGGTGGTAGACCGGTGGTGGCCCGGAAGTACCGGTAAGACCGGTACTACCGGTGTTCCGGGCGGTAGTACCGCTCTGACTGCCACCACGCAGAGACTATCTGCCAGGCGGTAGTTCCGGCCCAATCACCGTCCCAACTACCGCCCCTGGTTGAAACCTTCTGGTTTCCAAGCGGTAGTTGACCGGAGGTTGGGCGGTAGTTCCGGTTTTCTCCGGAAGACCGGTACTACCGGGCAAGCCACCGGAAGTACCGTTCTAGTGGCTCGGGCGCAGGTTTCTTCACTCACCGGTACTACCGGCTAGAGCAGCGGAACTACCGGTCCTATGGAAATCTGCACATAACGGTTGGATTTGGGATGTCCCTATTTAAGGACCCCCTTCTCCTACCTCCACCTTATCTCTTACCTCTCTCTCTCCACCATTAATGCCATTAAAGCTTTCTTGCCCGATCTCTCTCCCTAGCCAACCAAACTTGTTGATTTGCTAGGGATTGAAGGAGGAGACCTAGATCTACACTTCCACCAAAGGAAACTTGATTCCCCCATACTTTCTTGTGTGGATTTTGTTACTCTTGGGTGTTTGAGCACTCTAGACGGAAGAGGTCACTTCGGAGCCACAATCCATTGTGGTGAAGCTCCGGAGTTTCGTTGGGAGCCTCCAATTAAGTTGTGGAGAGAGCCCCAACCTTGTTTGTAAAGGTCCGGTTGCCACCTTCAAGGGCACCACTAGTGGATTCACGGCACCTTGCATTGTGTAAGGGCGTGAGGAGAATACGGTGGCCCTAGTGGCTTCTTGGGGAGCATTGTGCCTCCACACCGCTCCAACGGGGACGTACTTCCCCTCAAAGGGAAGGAACTTCGATATCACATCCTTGTCTTCACCGTCTCCACTTGTGGTTATTTCTTACCTTTACTTTTGCAAGCTTTACTTGTTAATTCCTATAGCCTGCTTGAGTTGTTGTTTTCCGTTCCTTCCTCTAGTTGTCATCTTAATAGTATATCTAGACAACTTACTTTGACGCTTAATTTAAAGTGGTTAAGAAAAGCTAAAAATTGTTAGTTGCCTATTCACCCCCCCTCTAGTCAACCATATCAATCCTTTCAATTGGTATCAGAGCCTCGTCTCTTTTTATGGACTTTACCGTCCGAAGAGTATGGTTGACAACGTAGTCGACGCGGAGGACCATCCCGGTGGAAACCCGTCCTTGCCTACGTCAGATGGGGGAGCCTCGGTCACTCGTGAGGAGTTCAATGTGGCCTTGACCACATTGAAAGAATCACTAGCGAGCGAGGTCAAAGGCATGTTTAAAGAAATGCTTGAGGGGCTTAAATTATCCACCTCACCGTTGGAAGTGGGTCGTCCCGCTACCAACGTCTCGGAGGCTAATCCCGACAAGGGAGAAGCTAGTAGTGAGCAAGCCCCGGTCACTAAGAATGGGAGTGGGAATTTTGCCCAATCCGCTCCTCCTACCCACTATGGAGGACCCGTTCCCACACCTCATTTAAATTCTGTTGGGCCCCCTCCCAAGTTTGTCAAAAATACTGATTTTGCTACTTGGGTATTTCGTTTCAAACGTCATATTAATCATTGTTCCACTAACCTTTGGAGAATCATTGAGCAAGGTTTTTATCCGTATGATCCCGACAACATGACTCCAAGAGAAACTGCAGATCATCAGTTCAAGGAGTCCGCTCTTTGCATTCTTCAAGATTCCATCCCTCCTGAAGACATTGCACACCTTCGACCCTTCACTGTTGCCAAGGAAGCTTGGGAGCATGTCGGCACGATGTACAAGGGAAGCACCAGTATTCAACGCTCCAACTATGAAGTGGTGCAAGATGAAGCTGATGAGTTTGCTATGATCGAAGATGAAGATCCTCGTGAACTTTATCGACGATTAACTATTCTTGCAGTGTCTCTTCGAGATCATGGCAGTAAGGATACGGATGACAATTGGATCAAGCGCAAGTTCCTCAAGGCCATGATGCCCTATCATAAGGCCATGTCCTCTGTCATCCGTCAGAGACCGGACTTCCACACTTTATCCTCAAATGAAGTGTTGGATGAATTTGTTGCCATGAGGATCCTAGACGTGACCGCCGACAATGCGGTCTTAAGAGCTCAACGATCCAAGAAGCCGAATCTTGCTCTGAAGGCCAAGGCTTGTGTGGAAGAGGAGGAAGTGGAAGATGATGATGTGAGTTGCCCCGAGGACACCAAATATGCCTATCATGAGCACATGGCTCTTGCTTCAAGGCAATTCTGGGGCAAGAAGAACACAAGATCCAACTTTAACAGGAACAACTCTAGTGGGAACAAAGGGAAGCAACGAGTAAGGACATGCTTCAACTGTGGAAATGTAAGTCACTTCGTTGTGGATTGCCCTTATGAGATGAGAGAAGACTTTGGAGGCAAGCTTATTCGGAAGGACAAGTCAAAGTCCTATCCCAACAAGAACAACTTCATCAAGAAGACTCCTCCGAAGGTGTTGGTGGCTCAAGAAGAATATGTGGAGGTTGATGACAATGATGAAGACGATGAGGTGACCACTATGGCCACAATTGCAATTGCTACCATTCCGCACTCATCTCTCTTCAACTCACCAAACGAGAATATCACCGCCAAGTGCCTCATGGCCAAGGCCACCAACAAGGTAACCCCAAACATCAATACTACTATCCCTTCTAATCCTTCATTGACTAATTGTATTGATGAGGGTGAGGGTATTAAGGAGGGAGAAAATGAATTTAATTTGTTCATAAAGAATCTCAAGGGCAAACCCAAGAAGCATTTTGTTGCTCTCTTGGAACAACTCGGTGAAGCCAATGACATGATCGAGGCTCACGAGGAAACCATTACCAAAATGGAAGGTCATAGTCGAGACTATGCCGATGAGATATCGGATCTCTCTAATGCCCTAGAGGAAGAGCGTGGTCTTCGTTTGACTCTTGAGGAGTCACACAACGATGATCATGCTAAATTAAAGAAAGATCTTGATCATGCTTTAGTTGTCTCTCATGTCCTTAACTCCGAGAAGGCAAAACTTGAGGTTGACCATGCTAAACTCAAAGAGGAGTTTGACATACTTGACAAGGCTCACAAGGCCTTGAAAGGAATGCATGCTACTCTCAAGGAGTCTCATGATCAACTCCAAGTTTCGCTAACCAAGGAAAAGGCTATCTTTCCTCGCATGGTTTTAATTGATAATGCAAATGCTACTAACCCATGTTGCAAGCATGTGCATCTTGTTGAAGAGAATGCCGAACTGAAGAAGCAACTCGAGAAAGGCCTTGTGACTTGCATACAAGGTGAGAAGAACCTCAACGCCCTTTTGAGCAATCAAAAGGAAGTTGTGGCAAAGGAAGGAATTGGGTTTGTTCCTAAGCCCAAGAAGAAGAAGAATGACAAAACCAAGCAACCACCCCCTCTCCGACAATCCTTTGTGAAAGAAGGAGAGGGCACGTCAACCAAGAAGAAAAATGGTGGTGTCAAGAAAAACTCCACCACACCATCAAACATGGCCGGCGATTTTAATCCCTCATATGTTTTATGCCGTGCCAGTGATGGCCATGTGTTTGCTAAATTTGTTGGTTCTTCTTATGAGTACATTGAATGGTCCATTTGGGTTCCTAAGACCCTTGTCACTAACCTCAAAGGACCCATTACCAAATGGGTACCTAAATCCAAGCATTGATTTGTTGTAGGGGTTTGTTTCCGGTGGGGGGTCATGGTTGCTCGACAGCGGAGCGACAAATCATATGACCGGAAGCAAAGACTTGGTGGTGGACGTGCATCTCGGTTCATCTATGGCCACCAATGTTGAATGGGGTGATGCTTCATCTTCTAAGGTATTGGGGCTTGGCAAGGTTGTTGTCTCTCATGATCTCACGATCGAGAAAGTCATGCTTGTTGAGTCCCTTGCATACAATTTACTTTCTGTTCGCCAACTTGCACTCATGGGCTTTGCTACTTTCTTTGATATTGATTCTTTGGCCCTCTTGTGGAGCAAGACTCTTAAAGTAGCCTATGTTGGGCATGTCGAGAACGGTCTCTATGTGGTTAACTTCTCGAAGCAACCCACTAAGGTCGCGACATGCCTAATGGCTAAAGTTGATGTGGGATGGCTTTGGCATCGCCGTTTGGCCCACGTCAATATGAGATCTTTGCAAAGTCTTCTCAAGGGGGACCATGTCCGAGGACTAACAAATGTTAGCTTTGCCAAAGATCGTGCTTGCAGGGCATGCATTGAAGGAAAATTACATGAGAAGGCTCACCCTCCCACGACTATCATCTATTCAAAGAGACCCCTAGAGCTCCTCCACATGGATCTCTTTGGGCCTCCCACTTTTGATAGTCTTGGGGGTAGGAAGTATTGCTTGGTGATTGTGGATGATTACTCAAGATATACCTGGGTATACTTCTTCAAGAAGAAGAGTGAGACCCAACAAACCGTCATCAACTTTGCAAATGAAGCTCAACGACAACATGAAGCAAAGATTTTGATGATCAGAAGTGACAATGGCACCGAGTTCAAGAACTACACCTTGGATGAGTTTCTTGGTGATGAGGGGATCAAACATCAATATGCAGCCCCGTATACCCCTCAACAAAACGGTGTTGCGGAGAGAAAGAACCGAACTTTAATAGATGCTGCAAGAACCATGATGGCTGACTTCAACTCTCCATACAACTTTTGGGCCGAAACCATCAACACCGCCTGCCATGCTTCAAATCGTCTCTATCTCCGCAAAGGCTTGAACAAAACTCCGTATGAGATTCTTACCGGTAACAAGCCCAATCTCAAGTACTTCCGGGTGTTCGGGTGTAAGTGTTTCATTCTCAAGAAAGGTGTTCGTTTGTCTAAATTTGAATCTAGAGCTCATGAGGGCATATTTGTTGGTTATGCTACAAACTCTCATGCTTACCGTGTCCTCAACAAGTCCACTGGACTCATAGAGGAGACGAGTAACGTAGAGTTTGATGAAAATAACGGCTCCCAAGTGGAGCAAAGTGGTACTTGTGATGCAGGTGATGAAATTCCTCCTCAAGCCATAAGAAGAATGGGTGTTGGATATATCCTACCCGTTGAGGAACCCCTTGTGGCCGAAGGAGAAGGACAATGTTCCCCTCAAGTGGAACCATCACCAACCCAAGACCCACACGCTTCCGAAGAACAAAGTGAAGGCCCTCAACCTGATGAACAAGGCCAAGTGCAAGATCAATCTCAAGTTGGTGAAGAACCACCAATTGATGCACAAGGCCAAGTTCAGTCCCCCGAGCAAGATCAAGGTCAAGAGGAAGCTCAAGATCAAGATCTAGCTCCTGATGACGCTCAAGATGATCAACTCAGTGCTCCTCAGCTATCACTTGAAGAGCAATTAGAGCGTCGTGCTGCAAAAGTTGCCTCCATGCTTGCTTCCAACGAGCATCATATCGAGAACATTTTAGGAAGCATCAAAAGGGGGGTAAGCACTCGTAGACAATTAGCAAACTATTGTGCTCATCAAGCTTTTGTCTCCTTTGTTGAACCTAAGAAGGTCTATGAGGCGCTCGAAGACCCTGACTGGCTCAATGCCATGCATGAAGAACTCAATAACTTCGAGCGTAACAAAGTGTGGCGTCTGGTGCCAAGACCAAAGGAGAACCATAATGTCATTGGAACCAAATGGATCTTTAAGAACAAGCAAGATGCCCATGGCATTGTCATCCGCAACAAGGCACGTCTGGTGGCTCAAGGCTACTCCCAAGTCGAGGGTATCGACTACGGTGAAACCTTTGCCCCCGTTGCTCGTCTTGAATCCATTCGTTTGTTGCTTGCCTATGCTTCCCATCATAACTTTAAATTGCAACAAATGGATGTGAAAAGTGCATTTCTTAATGGTCCCATTAATGAGTTGGTGTATGTTAAACAACCCCCGGGGTTCGAGGATCCTAAGTTCCCCAATCACGTGTACCAACTCGATAAGGCACTCTATGGCCTTAAACAGGCCCCACGTGCGTGGTATGAGCATCTTACCGAGTTGTTACAAGATCGTGGGTTTGAAATTGGGAAAATTGACCCCACTCTTTTTACTAAGAAGGTCAAAGGGGAGTTGTTTGTATGCCAACTATATGTTGATGATATTATCTTTGGTTCTCCTAACAAAGCTTTCAATGATGAGTTCGCCGCACTCATGACCACACATTTTGAGATGTCCATGAAGGGAGAGTTGAAGTACTTCCTTGGATTTGAAATCAAACAAAGAAGAGAAGGCATCTTCATCAAACAATCCAAGTATACTCAAGACATGCTCAAGAGGTTCAATCTAAGTGATGTCAAGCCGGCTACTACTCCTATGCCGACCAAATGCCAACTTGACATTGATCCCAATGGTAAAGCGGTGGATCAAAAGGTATATCGCTCTATGATCGAATCTTTGCTTTACCTTTGTGCATCTAGACCGGATATTATGTTGAGTGTGGGAATTTGTGCACGGTTTCAAGCCTCACCTAAGGAGAGTCACTTTGTGGATGTCAAGCGAATCTTTCGATATTTGGCTCATACCCCAAACTTTGGCTTATGGTACCCGAGAGGAGCAAATTTCAACCTTGTAGGTTTTTCTGATTCTGACTGGGCGGGAGACAAAGTGGATAGGAAGTCCACTTCGGGAGGGTGCCAATTTCTTGGTTGCTCTCTTGTTAGTCGGTCTTCCAAAAAAGCAAAGTTGTGTATCTCTCTCGTCCACCGAAGTAGAGTATGTGGCTGCTGGCAGTTGTTGTGCCCAACTTTTATGGATGAGGCAAACTTTAAAGGATTACGGTGTCACTTGTGACAAAGTGCCTCTTTGGTGTGACAATGAAAGTGCCATCAAGATTTCTCTCAACCCGGTGCTACACTTCAAGACGAAGCATATTGAGATTCGGTACCACTTCATCCGGGATCACATTCGGCAAGGAGAGATCGAGCTTCACTACGTCAACACTCATGATAAACTTGCAGACATCTTCACGAAGCCATTGGATGAAGCAAGATTTCGCGAGCTAAGGCATGAGCTAAATATCATTGATTTGAGCAATGTGGCTTGAGCACGTGCACACCCCACCATACTCATCATATTGTCTATTCTAGGTGTAGGCATGGAAATAGGGGGAGTGATGTTCTCTCAATGAACTCACCCTCCCCCCACTATGCATAAATTGATACGCTTTTCACATTCGTCATTTATGATGACACTTGTGTTTCAAAGACGAGTTATGGTTATGGGCCCAAGGATAATTCTTCGCGGTGCCATGCCAGTTAACTCTAACATTGGTGGCTTCGGCCACCACCCTCCGTTTTCTTTCTGGTTGTTTTTTTTTGGTCTTCGTGTTTTTCTCGTACTACAGTGACATTCTCCATCCCAAGCCATCCCATCCCAGCCATCTATTCCAATGTACACAAGTTTGTTAACATGGAGTGAGTGGGCTCACCCAGGCGGTACAACCGGTGGTTCTAGCGGTTCTGCCGCTAAATCACTGGTTTCCAGCCCAGCGGTTGTACCGGTCTAGAGCAGGCGGTTCTACCGCTAATTCTCTGACCTGTACCCCCGGCCGGTACTACCGGTCGTGTTTAGCGGAACTACCGCCTGGCGCGGAAGTACCGCTCCACCACCTGGCAGCTGCCGGACCGGTACTACCAGTCCCCGGACCGGTACTACTGGTGCTGATCTGGGGAGGTATATAAAGCACGGCTTGAAGGGGTTTCTTCCTCACCCGTTCATTATTTCCCCCCCAGCCGCCGGTTACTCCGCTCGCTGCCCCGTAGCGCCCTCCGGCTCTACGGATCCGTCGGCCCCTCACTGGATCTACTCCGTGGAGGCCGCTCCTCCTTCGATCTCCTCCCATGGACACCGGTATTTCCCTGCTTCTTCTTGGTATTAGGGTTCCTCTTGAATCCTCTTTCTAGGGCAATGCGTGTAGTCCTCCATTTTTGGCTAAATGTTTTGAGGGAGAGGTCCGTATAGTTTCCTATTCACTTGTGCGTAATTAGAATAGACACCGTGCATGTAGTTTTTGAGATCGGGTAGTTTCCTTCTTCTCCATAGATCCGTTCTCAGCGGAACTACCGGTCTCTCGACCGGTACTACCGCTGGCCGGAACTACCGGTGCTCATACCGGAACTACCGGTTGCTCTGAACTCATATGCAATGTCTCTATTCTTCGTACGTACTAGTGAATTATTCTTCCGCTCTTGTGTACATTCCTCTCATCTTTTCTGGGTTGCTATGTGTTCTTCGTGTGCGTTTGCAGGTGGCTCTAGCTCTCGCTCTGGTCAGTTCGCCAAAAGGAAGGCCCGTAGGGGCAAGAGGCCCGCCGATGATGAAGATGTTCCCGAGGTTGTGATCCCCTCCAAAACAACTCGCCGGGAAAAGTCAGTGGCAGCCAAGCAGCGTGCAGCGCTTCCGATGTACAAATGGAAGCTTTCTGACTGGGAGAAGTTTCGGTTTCAAGACCCCTACACCGCACCACCTCCTCGTTGGAATAATC
Organism: Secale cereale; assembly: GCA_902687465.1. NCBI lineage: Eukaryota > Viridiplantae > Streptophyta > Magnoliopsida > Poales > Poaceae > Secale > Secale cereale. The sequence continues at coordinate 769,155,554 of LR738712.1, forward strand.
CTCGTTTCCGCAATGAGATGCAATTGAGGATTGTGGATGACATCTTTGAGCACCACAAGAACAAGTTCACCCGTATGTGGTCAATTGACCTTGCCAAGTGGAGAAGCAACCCTGCTTACTTTGGAGAGGCTCTGGAAGTCTGTGAGGAGTTTGATTTAGTCAAGCTCATGGAGCTGCATTGTGACTTTGATGTGGAACTCATTCATCAGTTCTATGCTACTGTCCACTTCGGCAGTGACGATCAGCGTCACCTCTCATTTATGTGCCGGGACGAGTTCTTCCGTGTTCCCTGGAGTGCTTTCTGCAATGCCTTGGGCTATGAGGACACTGGCTTGGAGGGTCAAGGTGGTCTCCGTCCTCACGACCGGGCCCAACCCATGGATAAAGTGAAGCTTGCTCCTCTCTACATCCCTGGTCATGGCATAATAGGTAAATCCAATGACCTCCTGCCTGTTTATGATATCCTTCACCGTGTGTTCCGGTGTGTGCTGCTGCCCAAGGTTGGGAACCAGGATGATATCTATGGCTATCTTGTGGATCTGCTTGTGGCAATGAAGACAAAGCGTGGCAAGGGCATTACTTTTGATGTTTCCAAATGGATGTGGGAGGAGATGTACAACTGTGTCTGGTACCGCAAGGTACCAATCTACGCTCCCTTTGTGATGCGTTTCCTTTACTCCGTGTGGGAAGTGAGGAGGCCTGGAGTGCCTCTTTCTACTCCGGACAGGCTTACGGAGCACGAGGTCAAGGTTCTGAGACAGAAGAAGCATAAGACTCCTAGGTTCGCTGCGGGCAATGAAGAGGATGTCTTTGCTACCTCAGATGATGATGACTTTGAGCTAGAGGCTGGGGCCAAGCCCTCCTGGGTGGAGAAACTTACTGCCAAAGTCAAGAAGACCTTCTGTCTGCAGGCCCACGTCCAGAAGAAGCTCTACAAAGCTCATGTGAATGAAAAGATGGCGCGATGCCGGCAGATTCAGATGATGAGGCACCTCAATGTGCCTGATGTGAAGAGCGGTTCCGAGAAGAGCATCACTCCTGAGGACAGGTGGTGCATTGCCAACTGTCAGTGGTCAGACGATGAGCCCACCACCTCCACCACTCGAGCGACTGCGGATGCAATGGAGACTGACGCTGAGATTGCCGAGGACGACGAAGACACTGAAGGCTCTGATGATGGTGACTCAGATGACTCTCTGGCGACTGGCGAGGAGCTGTACTGAGCCCTGGGGCGTTAGTCTCGCTCTTTTCCTTTTTGGTGCTTGATGCCAAAGGGGGAGAGTTGAGTATTGCTAGGTCACGGGAGTTGCATGGGAGTGTTTCTTGGTGTTTGCGTTTATTTGTGCTTCTCTGTGAACTTCCTTAGTTTCTATGCTCTTTGAACTTCGTTACCGTGAACTCCTGTTGCATGGTGTAAGACATGTGCCACCATCTTAATTATCCATGCATGTTGCTTTCATATGTTCTGTTGTTTATTTGCTTTAATGTTATATCCGTTTTAATGTTAAGTCACTGGTTGGTTTATAAAACCTAGGGGGAGCATAGATCCTAGTGTCAGCACTTTTGCATTCCAAAAGCAAACTCTATTAAGTGCTCACATTCAGGGGGAGCTTTTCCTTATTCTATAAACTCCCGTGATCGTTTCGTGGTTGTCATCATTCACCAAAAAGGGGGAGATTGTAAGGGCATCTCTTGCCTGAGGTTTTGGTGATGATGACAATCCGTGTTTGGACTAATCGTGTGTCAATATTACTCAGGTTGATAACATGTGGCACAAGACGGTTAGTCTTTCTCTCTTTAAGGAAAAGATCGAAGACGGAGTTTCCAATGCCTTTCTGTTTCTTTTGGTCATAGGAAATCCGTACTATTAAGAGGGAACCCACATCGGAAGGTAATTGGTGAATCAAGTCACGCACACAGATTCTTTGCACCCACCATATTGCCTCCGTTCGTAGAGAGAGAGGTCCCATGTCATTTCTCCCTTTTGTAGTTTTCTCCACAGCGGTAGTTCCGCCCTATTGGGCGGTTGTACCGGTGGCCGGTAGTTCCGGTCAAACCACTGCCCCAAGTACCGCTCAGGGGTGATACCCTCTGTACTGGGTGCGGTGGTAGACCGGTGGTGGCCCGGAAGTACCGGTAAGACCGGTACTACCGGTGTTCCGGGCGGTAGTACCGCTCTGACTGCCACCACGCAGAGACTATCTGCCAGGCGGTAGTTCCGGCCCAATCACCGTCCCAACTACCGCCCCTGGTTGAAACCTTCTGGTTTCCAAGCGGTAGTTGACCGGAGGTTGGGCGGTAGTTCCGGTTTTCTCCGGAAGACCGGTACTACCGGGCAAGCCACCGGAAGTACCGCTCTAGTGGCTCGGGCGCAGGTTTCTTCACTCACTGGTACTACCGGCTGGAGCAGCGGAACTACTGGTCCTATGGAAATCTGCACATAACGGTCGGATTTGGGATGTCCCTATTTAAGGACCCCCTTCTCCTACCTCCACCTTATCTCTTACCTCTCTCTCTCCACCATTAATGCCATTAAAGCTTTCTTGCCCGATCTCTCTCCCTAGCCAACCAAACTTGTTGATTTGCTCGGGATTGAAGGAGGAGACCTAGATCTACACTTCCACCAAAGGAAACTTGATTCCCCCATACTTTCTTGTGTGGATTTTGTTACTCTTGGGTGTTTGAGCACTCTAGACGGAAGAGGTCACTTCGGAGCCACAATCCATTGTGGTGAAGCTCCGGAGTTTCATTGGGAGCCTCCAATTAAGTTGTGGAGAGAGCCCCAACCTTGTTTGTAAAGGTCTGGTTGCCACCTTCAAGGGCACCACTAGTGGATTCACGGCACCTTGCATTGTGTAAGAGCGTGAGGAGAATACGGTGGCCCTAGTGGCTTCTTGGGGAGCATTGTGCCTCCACACCGCTCCAACGGAGACGTACTTCCCCTCAAAGGGAAGGAACTTCGATATCACATCCTTGTCTTCACCGTCTCCACTTGTGGTTATTTCTTACCTTTACTTTTGCAAGCTTTACTTGTTAATTCCTATAGCCTGCTTGAGTTGTTGTTTTCCGTTCCTTCCTCTAGTTGTCATCTTAATAGTATATCTAGACAACTTACTTTGACGCTTAATTTAAAGTGGTTAAGAAAAGCTAAAAATTGTTAGTTGCCTATTCACCCCCCCTCTAGTCAACCATATCGATCCTTTCAGTTTGTAAAACTATATAAGACCATGTGGTTGTTGTGGAAACTCAGAGCAATGAATTAAAAAGAAATATAATTAGGATATATGAGAATAGTGAAACGCTACATTCTTGTTGTATGAATGCATGGTAGCCAAAGAAAGGGTAACTGGAGGGCAGATGCATGTTATATTGGCTTTGTGGTATTCTGGTTTAATTAATTGTTGCTAAAAAATTGAGGATGTGGAGAGCTTGCATGTGCATAATGATGTAGGTGGCATGCTCCGTTGGATGGCAATGCCCATGCCGAGCGCTATCACTATTCATTGCAACCGATCCTACCATGGCGCTACTGTAGGGGACTGAGACGGTTTAAGCAAGCATATCCGAGGTTGAGGTCGTGGAGGAAGCATGCATGCAACAAGGTGTCTCATTTTGGGCGCCACTGGCCTATCGCTCACCACCTCGCCCCTGACCGACATTGGTGTGCAGTTATTCATCTCGCCCTCCTATGCGCCCGCGTTCGATGGTAGTGTTAGGACAGGTGACTGTGAGCACACATCTGGGGCCCACATCTACCTGGCAATACTGGTGTGCGTTTATGATTTCACCAATGGAGGGTCGATGGGGAGATATGGAGCGTGCTAGTCAGACTGTTCGAGAGGAGACATGCAGCAGTGCATGCAGTCCCAATTGAAGGTCATCGAGGGTGCATGAAGGGCATTCGGCAACTTGGCAAGTTGCGCCATCGGCTGCGGCTACCTTAGTTTCCACTGACTCAAGCACCACGATAGCTTTGTCTTCGGCGTCTTTGGTAATGTCGCATCACGGATGGAGGATCGGGGACGCAAGTTTTGAAAGAATAAAGGGCCAACCATTCAGGGCCGTAAGGGATACAAAGAGGTCGAGCAACTTGCTTGATGACAGACGTGGACGGGGTAGAGATGGTATGACGAATGAAAATATTTGGATGGTAGGACGATCAAGAATTTTGGACAGAAAGAGAACCAATAATGTATTCTACCTTTAACGATCCTTCTTATATCTTAGTCGTCAATCTTTGTGGTTAACACAAAATTAAGGGATATAAAGGGGTGATGGAAGGAGAACTAAGAATAAAGGAGTGATGGAAGGAGGACCAAGAAAGTTTCCTTACTTTACTATTAGGTTTAGGTATAGATATAGAGGTATATACTAACATGTAGCCATGTTTGGATTACTCCAACTGTGCAAGCCGGGCCGGCCTGCTAGCATGCTAGGAGGAACTCGTCGAGGGAAAATCATGAAAATGCTTGCATCATAAAGAAGGAGGAGAAACATTGTGCATGGTAAAATGGAAGGACACGGTGTAGGAGCAGCGACGGGCCATTTTTTACTGAGACAAGCAACCGATATTTTGCAGTATCAGATGATGAAAAACAACGGCCATTAAGCACCCGCCAGAGGATCCACAAGCAGGAGTATCCATTCAAAGGCGTGACTGATCTAAAAATAGAATTGTTTCCTCTACACATGGATGATCGACGACCTGCGAAAGCCAAGCTGGACGCTAGTGTTTCCAGGGAAGATCTAATGTCTCAGGGATCACAGACAATACGTCATGATGGACAACTGCACAAAATATTCCCACGTATACCTGCATCTTTAGTTACTGCGGCAAACAAAAACTTGGTGAATGTTTGAATTTAGGCCTCTTGAGATGATTTCCCAATACTTCCTACTCCCCTTGGCTCATGGTTAGCTAATTGTCATGAGTTCTGCGCCTTGGGATCATGAACTCTTCAGTTGCTGGAGGGAATAGAATGAGAAGGAAACATCTTTTATTACTGTCTCTTTGCAATATTAATGCTAAAAGGTCATCCATGCCTCTCAACTGGGCCGGGCTAACAAATTTATCTACTTCGCTGGCTAGTGTGGGCATGCGCATGCTTTATCTCATCCATGTGTCTCCTTACTTGCACATGCATTTGACAGATGCTGGGTCATCGATTTTACTCATGCAAAGATGTCCGGTAGACAGATCTTATTGCACCGAAGGTAGTTCATTCAGGACGCGGCTCCCGTGACACCCACTGGGGGAAATATCTGGTGCACCGGTGCTTGTGGTTTTACACATGAATGCAATTCATTCAGGACATGGCTCCCCTGACGTGTCGTTAGCCCACTAGGAGAAATATCTGGTGCACCGGTGTTTGTGGTGCTACCGGTGCACCGGACGTATGTAGCACATTTTAATATGTTCCAAAAAATGTTAAAAAATCAGCGCTCGTGTGCAGTACGCCAGGGGATCTAGCCCATTGACTTGTGGACCCATGCCCACACATCAGTGGCGCAACGTCAGGGGATCCGACTCCGTTCATTCATTGCCTTCCTTTGGAGCTTAATGTACGGCTCCGCCTATTTCACATGAGTCTCAACTCATAAGATTTTGAGCTAATGTTTACCCCATCCGTCCCAAAATGATTCAGTGACACTTATTTTTGGACGTTCTCAGAAAATGTAAATAGTTCCATTACTGCACTATTTTCAGACATCTGTACCATTTTTTCTTGACACAAGCTATCGACGAATATGTTCGGTTGATAAAAAAACACGACTCTACACTCCCTCGCGGCTTCTTTCTTCGGTGATCACCAGCGATTTGACTTCAATATCCAAATCAGCGCCCTCTTGAATCGAAACAAACACCCTGTGATTTATCTATGACGGCACGCGTAGCCTTTCCCATAACCAATTCCGTCTATAGATGGAGGTGCTGTGGGTTTTCGCTTAAAATCAGCATGTTTGTCCATGTCAAGTGTACTTTGTGGCGTGATGACCCTCGTCCGTAGTAGTAAGCAATCAACATGCATGGCGGATTGGCACCCGCAGTATTCTATGTTCACAAACAAGTCAAGTAATGCTGCCAAAACAATAGAGATAAAGTATTATGTTGTGAAAGATAAAATCCAGGATCACACTATAAGTCTCGAGCATACAAGAACAAAGGATATGCTTGCGGATCCACTTACGAAAGGCTTACCACCCAACGTGTTCAAGGAACACTTAGCCGGCATGGGTTTAAGGGAGCACCTATGATTCCTGGATCATGAGAGGTCCAAAAGGAATAATTTTTGTTTCAAAACAGAGAGGTATGTTGTAGCTGTCTGATTCTATCGGCAATTGAGCTGTGACGATGAAACATACTCTTTGTATTGATCTGTGATGAACGAGTAAAGTAAATGAAATATGATTAAAAGTAAAAGTTGAGATCAATGGAGAGAATGTTAGGTTGATCTCCTCCCGATCGAGGCCAACGGCTCGACGGGCCCTTGACTTGCACCCTGATTGGGGCGCCCAACCCTCTTCTATTTGGTGGGCCCCTGTCGCCAGCGCTATAAAGAGAGGTGGGGGCCGGACGGACAGATCAGAAGGTGGACCGTGCGCCACACACCCCACCGACACCCCAATCTGATCCAGGGTTAGCACTAGGCCGACGGGAAGCACCACCACCACCGCTGCACACTCACCGCCGCCACCATAGGTCCACCATGGCCAGCTTGAGCTCTGCGAGCCAAGGAGAAGGTAAACTACCGATCTAATCTAAGCCTACCCAATCCAGAGAGTCACTAGTAGAAAACGGGGCAATGGTCCAGCCCATTAGTCCCGGTTCAATCCAGAACTGGGACCAATGGGGCATTGGACCCGGTTCGTGAGCCCAGGGGGCCGGCCGGGCCACGTGGGCCATTGGTCCTGGTTCATCTGGACCTTTTGGTCCCAGTTGGTGCCACGAAACGAGACCAATGTGTCTTGCTCCTGGCCCACAACCATTGGTCCCGGTTGGTGACTTGAGCCGGGACCAAAGGCTCCCCTTTAGTCCCGGTTCATGTCACCAACCGGGACCAATGAGGTGCCTATATATACCCCCTCGCGCAAGAGCAGAGCACACTGCTCTGTTTTTTCTGGCCGAGGGGGAGAGGGCTTGGTGGTGCTCTAGCTCACCTCCTATGCACACAACGTGTTCGATGGAATGCCCGAGCCACACTAGTTAAGCTTTTCTCCTCTCGAAGCTCTATTTTCTCCGAGATTTGTCTAGGTTTAGCGGTCCGTCACGTCCCGTCCCCGTCTTCGCCGCCGTCGATCGCCCCCGCCGATCTCGTTACCGGCACCACCGTGGTGAGCCTCTTGTTATGTCCATGCTTTTCTTACTTTTATTATTGCTTGTTATTATTGCTTTAGATAGATATTTGTCTAATTTTCTTACGTTTATTATTACTTGTTATTATATAGTGCGATGGTTTTGATATCCGCCCATGTGGGCCCTCGTCCTATCTACGATTTGGATGTGGTATATTATCTTTAATTTATAACTATTTGTTTTAGTGTTTATGACAATTATGCCGACCAACCTAACATGCATAGATGTTTTTATATGTCTAGGAGGTAGTTGAACCGGAAATTCCAACCGACCCTCTTGTGGAGAGGTTAAATTTAGTTGAAGAGGAAAACATTTCCTTGAAGAAAAAATTGGAAAAATGGAGGAGGAGAAGATGGAATTGGAGTTGCATATTGCGGAAGTCGTCGATGATCACAAGATCATGATGGACCCTATTGTCGAGAGGTTAAATTTAGTTGAAGAAGAAAACAATTTCTTGAAGGAAAAAATAAAATATTGAGGACGAGAAGATGATATTGGAGTTGCATGTTGCGAATGTCGTCGATGATCACAAGATCAAGATGGATGCAATGCGGTTGAAGATTAGAAAGATTAGAAAATATGACATTCATACCGAGGCTTGGTATCATTATGCCGTTGGATCAATTGTTACCTTGGTTGCGATTATGATCGCATTTGTTTTCGCATTGAAATGTTTTACATAGTTTCGATGTGTATGGTGAAAATTAATTAGATGCTCTGGAGAGCTATATGTTGTTAGATGAGAACTATGTATGTACTTTGGTTTTAATGTGATGATGAACTTCTATTAATTTGGTCACTTAATTATCTATTTATGATGTTCTGTAATGACTTTTGACACACTTAATTATATATAATGCACGCAGATGAGCTGGCAATGGATGTACGGTGACAGACACACCTCCGAGTATATTAAGGGCGTGCATTAGTTTCTAAATGCGGCTGAGGCAAACAAGCAGAATGGTTTTATGTGTTGTCCATGCACTAAATGTGGGAATACGATGTCTTACTCTAACCGAAAAATCCATCACTCCCACCTGCTTTACAAGGGTTTCATGCCACACTATAATGTTTGGACGGGGCACGGAGAAATAGGGGTTATGATGGAAGACGGCGAAGAAGAAGAGTACGATGACAACTATGTGCCCCCTGAATACGGTGATGCTGCAATGGGGGGAGCTGGTGAAGATCAAGAGGAACCAGACGATGTGCCCAATGATGCTGCAACGGGTGAAGCTGCTGAAGATCAAGAGGAACCAGATGATGATCTCCGCCGGGTCATTGTCGATGCAAGGACTCAATGCGAAAGTCAAAAGGAGAAGCTGAAGTTCGATCGCATGTTAGATGATAACAAAAAAGGGTTGTACCCCAATTGCGAAGATGGCAACACAAAGCTCGGTACCGTACTAGAATTGCTGCAGTGGAAGGCAGAGAATGCTGTGGCTGACAAAGGATTTTAGAAACTACTGAAAATATTGAAGAAGATGCTTCCGAAGGATAACGAATTGCCCGACAGTACATACGCAGCAAAGAAGGTCGTATGCCCTCTAGGATTGGAGGTGCAGAAGATACATGCATGCCCTAATGACTGCATCCCTCTACCGCGGTGCATACAAGGATCTGAACACATGCCCAGAATGCGGTGCATTGCGGTATAAGATGAGACGAGATGACCCTGGTGATGTTGACGGCGAGTGATGGCTTCTCGCCCCTCGTTGGTTACCCCGAGTGGAAGGTTTGAGATGCAGTGTAGCGGAAGTTTTCCCTTGGCAAAGATACCAAGGATCGATTTCCCCTGAGACTCCAAGGTTCAACAAGAAGGTGTCAACTGCTAACGGCGCCAGATACTTAGCAATCAACTTGGACCTGCACACAGATACAAATAACTTTGCTCCCAACGAGTACAGAGAGGTTGTCAATCCCTCCGGCCTTGTCATTTACAAAATATCAAACGCAAGAGATAATAGTGATAGGTATTGCTGCAACTAGTAAGTAAAAGCGGAAAGTAAATAGCGGATGTGATCAGTGATGGTAATATGGACCGGGGTCCCATGATGTTCACTAGTGATGTCTCTCTCCCAAAAGACGATAAAACAGCTATGTGAGGTAAACGAATTAAAGCTGGGCAATTGACAGAATTATGTGCGCAAACCAATGCTAACTATGTTGCAAGAAAGGTAGAGGTTCACAGCATGGGCGGTACGCCAAGGCAAGTAGACCGAAATCCATCTGCATCTACTACTAATCATCCACCTTGAGATATCTATCCAGAACATCTCGCTGGTATTAAGTTGCGAGTCCCACCCATAGTGTAAACTCAAAGCAACAGACAACTGCATTAAAAGAACTTTGCGTAAAGTAAACAATCCTTGCACCCGCGAGTACAAGCACCGTTGTTTTCCCCCTTGTGGCAACAGCACATCCCCTAGACTCATGTTTCTATCACTCAAACTAGTCATCGAGGGGCATGAACCCACAATCAAGCATAACGTTCCCTCTTGGAGTCACTACCTACTACTTGGCCAAAGCAATAAATAGCAACGGAGAACATGCAAGAATTACTTAAGAACATAAATATAAAAGAGGTAAATCAAATATATTACTCAAACATAATCTGAACATAATCTCACAATCCATCGGATCCCAGCAAACTCATCATAGCAACAGCATAAGGATTACATATATGCCTCGATCATGTAGGGCAGCTCACGAGGTCTAATTAGTGAAGCACAAGAAGGGGAGGAGAACATCACATAGCTACTGGTCATGGACCCATGGTCCAAGGGAGACTACTCACAACTCATCCGGGAGGCGTCCATGGTGGTGGAGAGGCTCCCGGTGGTGATCCTCCCCTCCGGCAGGGTGCCGGGAAGAGTTCTCCTGGTGCTCCCGATCTTGGAAGCGCGGCGGCGGCGGAACAGGGATGAGATCGCGAAAAAGGGTTCCGTCCTCGAGGGTTTCGGGACGCGTGTTAAATATATGCCAAAGGGGGGCATCAGCGGAGGCCTGGGGGGCCCAGGCGCCCCCCCCGGCGCGGCCAGGAGGGGGGCCGCGCCACCAGGGCACCTGGAGCCCTGGTGGCCCCCCTCCGGCCCTACTTCGGCCGTGTGGAAGCTTCCGGAATGCTGATTTTTTATATAATTTTTCCGGGATTTTTCTGGCAGTTTACGTGACGGGAAAACCTGAAATACAAAAACAGCAGAAAACAGAAACTGGCACTGGGGTGCACTGAGTTAATAGGTTAGTCCAAATATGATCAAAAGTGTATGGAAGTGTATAAATATCATAGCAATATCACCCAAAAGAGGCATGGAGCAAGCAGAAATTATAGATACGTTTTAGACGTATCAACATCCCCAAGCTTAATTCCTGCTCGTCCTCGAGTAGGTAAATGATAACAAGAATAATTTCTGTGGTGACATGCTATTAACCATATAAGGACTTTTCATAGTCATATGACAAAAGCTTACTGAGACAATGAATCTGTAGTAATTAAGTTGCCTCATGAGAGAATCACAAAGAACTGAAAGTTTTACAATATGATACTGAAACATCAAATAGATTTGTAATGAGCATGGTGTGCAAATATGATAAAGTGGTATCTCGCTTGCCCCCTTTAGTGAAGCAAAACATAAATGCAGGGGCACCTCCAAGGTTTAAGTGATGACTAGATACAATGATTTCAGAATAAACGATATCATAATCATGCAAAAGACAATGCTACTTTGGGACAATGCACATTAAACTCAGAATGACAATCATGCTCTCAGTAGTTGGTTCTTTAAAAGAAGGTGGAGACTCTCGAACCGTGGCTTTTGTTGGCAAGGTTGAAAACCCGTGGTCGGAAACAAAGACAAAACATGTACCAGAGCTCTTGGTTTTAAAAACAGAGGTAATAATTAATTTTTTTGGATATGCATGTTTCGTCAACGAATGCTAGCAGACAACTCAATCACTTCTTGAGATGGACAAGTTTCGAGGAACGGCTCCCGAATGAGGACGATCACATCCTCTTAATCTCCTTTGTTTATCACTGCCAAAGTTTTCTGATTTCTCATGAACAAAGCGTGAAGGAGGGTTTGTTGGTTATATTAATTTTGAGCCGGGCGCACTCTTTGCCAGTTCCTTCTCGTATTATGGGTTTGCACATTAGACATGCAATCCCGGGGTGAAGCTTGTCCAACTTAAAAAGATTATGAATTAACTACTACTTCCTCATGAACTAAAACAGAGGCACAAAAGAGAAATGCTTTTTTGAATAATTTCGAGATGGTACATGAAAGTCTTCGTTAGGAATGGCAGGTAAATACCATGTATAGGAAGGTATGGTGGACTCATATGGCATAACTGGTTTAAAGGATTTTGGATGCACAAGTAGTCAGTCCGCTTAGTACAGGTGGAGGTTAGCAAAAGACTGGGAGCGACCAACTAAAAGAGCAATGACGGTCATAATCATGCAGAGCGACAAAGCAACATTGAATCAGGCATGGAAGTTATATCGCTACTCAGAAATAAAAGATCATCAAGGCCTGATAGACTTTCTTTACAGTCTTAAATATGCGTGAGCATACGCCAAGTCAATCAAAATAAATTCTTGAAGGAAGATATCACTAAACCATACCACATCATAGGCAAACAAATCATGTTGGTACTCCAATAACAAATTGGGAACCCCCCAACTATTTGAGACTAACCATAAGAAAACATGAACTACTAAGCACCATTATGCACGTAGCATTTTTATCATAGACATATCGACCAATGCAACATAAGCCAACTCTCTTCAGAAGATAAGCATGATAAATAAAGAGAGTTCCAATGACCAACTAAACAAAAGCTCTTTAAAAAAGATAAGCATGGAAACTAAGAGCTGAACATGATAGTAGCTATTGAAATACCAAGAACATACACAGCAAAGATAAACATGAAAAATTCTATGTTGTGTTCTAGGTTGAAGTGGAGCGTGTTTCTCTCCCACACAAAGAAAGCTGAGTTCTGACTCGTTATGAAAAGCTAAAGAAAACTAAAAAGGAAACTAAGAGCGAGTCGCTCCAAGCATAGCACATAACACATGAAGTGATAAAAATATAGTGGAATGAAAGACGAACTGATAATGTTGATGGAGAAGGGGATGCACGGGGGCATCCCCAAGCTTAGACGCTTGAGTCTTCTTGAATATTTCTTGGGGGTGCATGGGGGCATCCCCAAGCTTGAGCGTTTGACACTCCTGAATCTTTTTATCATCTTCCCTCGCACACTTGAAAACTCCCTTCATACATAACTCATCATAATCTGATTAGCGAGGTTAGTACCCATAATAAAATAATTGTTCCTTGCTGGAAATAAGGATATTCTTGAAGGTCTACTGTTTCTCAAGATTGCCAAAAGGTTTTTGCAAAGAAAAAGCAAGCTCAAGGTTTGCAAAATGAAGGAAAGGCAAAACAGGACAGAATCTGTGAAAAACAGACCAGGAGGTAGTAAATGATTTTTTCGGGGCACTTCTGCAACTCAAATCAAAAAACTCAGAACAGACGCCCGAAAGACAATTGTATAGAGCACGCTATCGAAAAAATTCAGACCAAAAAGATGATCTGGTGATTTTATACGAATTTTTCTATCCAAGGACAGAATCTGTTTCCTGGACAGCACGTCACAACTTTTGAACTTTCTTGCAATCAGAGGCTATACTTGGCACAAAGCTGAAAAGTAAAGATACAATGATGATGCTACTGTAGTAACAACATCAAGACACAACAAAAGCAAAATAAAATTTTATTCATTGTGGGCTGCCTCCCAAAAGCGCTTTCTTTTATGCCTTTAAGCTAGGCATAATGCAAAGAGATCAAGTCTTATCAAGAGTAAAAGAATAGCTAGCCCGTATAACGGACTCAAAAGGTAACTTAATCTTCTTTCGAGGGAAGTGTTCCATCCATTTCTTGAGAGGAAATTGGAATCTTATATTCCCCTCTTTCATGTCAATGATGGCACCAACGGTGCGAAGGAAAGGACGTCCCAAAATAATTGGACAAGAAGGTTCACATTCAATGTCCATAATAGTAAAATCAACGGGAACATAATTGTCATTGACAATGATAAGAACATCGTCGATCCTCCCCAAAGGTTTCTTTATGGAAGAGTCAACAAGACGAACACCAAAAGAACAAGAATCAAAAGGTTTCAATTTAAGCATGTCATATATTCTTTTGGGCATAACGGAGGTACTAGCTCCAACATCACATAAAGCATAGCAAGAGAAGTTATTCAACTTAATTTTAATCATAGGATCCCAACCATCTTCTAGCTTTCTAGGTATGGAGGCTTCTACTCTAAGTTTCTCCTCCCTAGCTTTGATGAGAGCATTAGTGATATGCTCTGTGAAGGCAAGATTAAGCGTGCTAGTGCGGGGATCTCTAGACATCTTGTGAAGGAAATCAATAACTTCGGTAAGAGCGCAATTATCAAAATCAAGGTCACCACTATCAAGTAAAGTGGTAGTGGTGTCCTTTAGGCTCACTTGTTTGGTAGTTTCTATGGTCATAGCATCACCATTAATAGGTCCAATGGGACCAGGAGTGCATTGGGTGCTAAGAGTTTGGATATCCTCAACAACTTGGATAGTAGCAACAGTGTGGTGGGTAGGAAGGTTCTTAATTCTATCTTCTTCCTCCCTTTCTCTAGCCCATCTCTCTTTAAGTTTAGCCAACATCCTAATGTTTTCATTAATTTGCACTTGAATAGCATTCATAGGAGTGACCTTCCTCTCCTCAAGAGGAGAAGTTCTAATTTTAAGCAACTCTACCTCATGGGCTAAATTGTCTACCTTCGAAGAGAGATCATCTAGTTTGTTTAGTTTCTCTTCTACAATCTTATTGAAGGCTTTTTGTGTAGTGATGAAATCTTTAAGCATAATCTCTAGTTCAGAAGTGGAGTTCTTGGTGCTAGGATAAGCATTGTTGTTCCCATAGGATTTAGAGGGGAACGGTCTAGGATTGCTACCAAAATTACTCCTATAAGCATTGTTATTGAAATTGTTTCTAGAGATAAAGTTAACATCTACTTGTTCTTGAGCAATCAAAGAATTTAAAGGAACATCACGAGGATCAATAGAAGATTGCTTCGAAAGTAGAGACATGATCAAGTCAACCTTTTCATTTAGGGAGGAAATCTCCTCGACAGAGTTTACCTTCCTACCTGTTGGAGCGCGTTCGGTGTGCCATTGAGAATAATTGGTCATCATCTCATCGAGAAGCTTCGTGGCAGCACCAAGTGTAGTTGACATAAAGGTTCCTCCCGCGGCCGAATCTAGCAAGTTCCGCGAGGTAAAGTTCAAGCCTGCATAAAAAGTTTGGATAACCATCCAAGTAGTCAAACCATGAGTAGGGCAGTTCTTGACAAGAGATTTCATGCGTTCCCAAGCTTGGGCAATGTGTTCATTATCCAATTATTTCAAATTCATTATGTTACTTCTTAGTTGGATAATTTTAGCAGGTGGATAGTATTTTCCAATAAAAGCATCCTTGCACTTGTCCCATGAATCTATGCTATTTCTAGGCAAAGATTGAAACCAAATTTTAGCTTCTCCTCTCAAGGAGAAAGGAAAAAGCTTAAGCTTAACAATATTACCATCTATTTCTTGGTACTTTTGCATATCACAAAGTTCAACAAAATTGTTCAAGTGTAAAGCAGCATCATCTCCAGCACCGGAGAATTGATCTTTCATAACTAGGTTCAGTAAAGCAGGTTTAATTTCATAAGAAGGTGCTGAAGTGGCAGGTGTAGTGATAGGCGTGCAAATAAAGTCATCGTTGTTATGACTAGTGAAGTCACACAACTTGGTGTTCTCGGTGGAACCCATAGTAGCAAGCAAGCAAGATAACTATTTTTGTGATTTTCGATAAAAGATACTAAAGCAAAAAACTGAAAGGTAAACTAACAAGACTAAAAAGCAAAGGTAAAAGATAGCGTGCAACTCCCCTATCTTGAAGAGTGGAGTCCCCGGCAACGGCGCCAGAAAACTTTGCTTGATGGCTTCTCGCCCCTCATTGGTTACCCCAAGTGGAAGGTTTGAGATGCAGTGTAGCGGAAGTTTTCCCTTGGCAAAGATACCAAGGATCGATTTCCCCTGAGACTCCAAGGTTCAACAAGAAGGTGTCAACTGCTAACGGCGCCAGATACTTAGCAATCAACTTGGACCTGCACACAGATACAAATAACTTTGCTCCCAACGAGTACAGAGAGGTTGTCAATCCCTCCGGCCTTGTCGTTTACAAAGGATCAAACGCAAGAGATAATAGTGATAGGTATTGCTGCAACTAGTAAGTAAAAGCGGAAAGTAAATAGCGGATGTGATCAGTGATGGTAATATGGACCGGGGTCCCATGATATTCACTAGTGATGTCTCTCTCCCAAAAGACGATAAAACAGCTATGTGAGGTAAACGAATTACAGCTGGGCAATTGACAGAATTATGTGCGCAAACCAATGCTAACTATGTTGCAAGAAAGGTAGAGGTTCACAGCATGGGCGGTACGCCAAGGCAAGTAGACCGAAATCCATCTGCATCTACTACTAATCATCCACCTTGAGATATCTATCCAGAACATCTCGCTGGTATTAAGTTGCGAGTCCCACCCATAGTGTAAACTCAAAGCAACAGACAACTGCATTAAAAGAACTTTGCGTAAAGTAAACAATCCTTGCACCCGCGAGTACAAGCACCGTTGTTTTCCCCCTTGTGGCAACAGCACATCCCCTAGACTCATGTTTCTATCACTCAAACTAGTCATCGAGGGGCATGAACCCACAATCAAGCATAACGTTCCCTCTTGGAGTCACTACCTACTACTTGGCCAAAGCAATAAATAGCAACGGAGAACATGCAAGAATTACTTAAGAACATAAATATAAAAGAGGTAAATCAAATATATTACTCAAACACAATCTGAACATAATCTCTCAATCCATCGGATCCCAGCAAACTCATCATAGCAACAGCATAAGGATTACATATATGCCTCGATCATGTAGGGCAGCTCACGAGGTCTAATTAGTGAAGCACAAGAAGGGGAGGAGAACATCACATAGCTACTGGTCATGGACCCATGGTCCAAGGAAGACTACTCACAACTCATCCGGGAGGCGTCCATGGTGGTGTAGAGGCTCCCGGTGGTGATCCTCCCCTCCGGCAGGGTGCCGGGAAGAGTTCTCCTGGTGCTCCCGATCTTGGAAGCGTGGCGGCGGCGGAACAGAGATGAGATCGCGAAAAAGGGTTCCGTCCTCGAGGGTTTCGGGACGCGTGTTAAATATATGCCAAAGGGGGGCATCAGCGGAGGCCTGGGGGGCCCAGGCGCCCCCCCCCCGGCGCGGCCAGGGGGGCGCGCCACCAGTGCGCCTGGAGCCCTGGTGGCCCCCCTCCGGCCCTACTTCGGCCGTGTGGAAGCTTCCGGAACGCTGATTTTTTATATAATTTTTCCGGGATTTTTCTGGCAGTTTACGTGACGGGAAAACCTGAAATACAAAAACAGCAGAAAACAGAAACTGGCACTGGGGTGCACTGAGTTAATAGGTTAGTCCAAATATGATCAAAAGTGTATGGAAGTGTATAAATATCATAGCAATATCACCCAAAAGAGGCATGGACCAAGCAGAAATTATAGATACGTTTTGGACGTATCAGCGAGCCCGCCAGGAAGAGGGTTCCTGCGAAGGTGATGTGGTATGCTCCTATAATACCACGGTTGAAATGTTTGTTCAGAAACGGAGAGCATGTCAAGTTGATGCGATGGCACAGTGAGAACCGTAAGAAAGACGGGAAGTCGAGAGCACCCGCTGACGGTTCGCAGTGGAGAAAAATCGAGAGAAAGTACTGGGAGGAGTTTGCAAAGGACCCAAGGAACGTATGGTTTGCTTTAAGCGCGGATGGCATTAATCCTTTCGGGGAGCAGAGCAGCAATCACAGCACCTGGCCCGTGACTCTATGTATGTATAACCTTCCTCCTTGGATGTGCATGAAGCGGAAGTTCATTATGATGCTAGTTCTCATCCAAGGCCCTCAGCAACCCGGCAACGACATTGATGTGTACCTAAGGCCATTAGTTGAAGAACTTTTACAACTGTGAAATGGAAACGATTTACATGCGTGGGATGAGCACAGACAAGAGGAATTTAACCTAAAGGTATTGCAGTTCGTGGCCATCAATGATTGGCCCGCTCTCAGTAACCTTTCAGGAAAGACAAACAAAGGATACCATGCATGCACGCACTGTTTAGATGACACTGAAAGTATATACCTGGACAAATGCAGGAAGAATGTGTACCTGGGCCATCGTCGATTTCTTCCGACCAACCATCAATGTCAAAAGAGAGGCAAGCATTTCAAAGGCGAGTCAGATCACCGGAAGAAGCCCGCCATGCGTACTGGTGAACACGTACTTGCTATGGTCAATGATTTACACGTAATCTTTGGAAAGGGTCCCGACGCACTAGCTGTTCCGAATGACGCTGAGGGACACACACCCATGTGGAAGAAGAATTCTATATTTTGGGACCTACCCTACTGGAAAGACCTAGAGGTCCGCTCTTCAATCGACGTGATGCACGTGATGAAGAACCTTTGCGTGAACCTGCTAGGCTTCTTGGGCGTGTATGGAAAGACAAAAGATACAGCTGAGGCACGGGAGGACCTGCAACGTTTGCACGAAAAAGACGGCATGCCTCGGAAGCAGTATGAAGGTCCTGCCAGCTACGCTCTTACGAAAGAAGAGAAAGAAATCTTCTTTGAATGCCTGCTCAGTATGAAGGCCCCGACTGGCTTCTCGTCGAATATAAAGGGAATAATAAATATGCCAGAGAAAAAGTTCCAGGACCTAAAGTCTCATGACTGCCACGTAATTATGACGCAACTGCTTCCGGTTGCATTGAGGGGGCTTCTACCGGAAAACGTCCGATTGGCCATTGTGAAGCTATGTGCATTCCTCAATGCAATCTCTCAGAAGGTGATCGATCCAGAAATCGTACCAATGCTAAGGAGTGATGTGGCGCAATGTCTTGTCAGTTTCGAGCTAGTGTTCCCACCAACCTTCTTCAATATCATGACACACGTCCTAGTTCATCTAGTCGACGAGATTGTCATTCTGGGGCCCGTATTTCTACACAATATGTTCCCCTTTAAGAGGTTCATGGGAGTCCTAAAGAAATATGTCCGTAACCGCGCTAGGCCAGAAGGAAGCATCTCCATGGGCCATCAAACAAAGGAGGTCATCGGGTTTTGTGTTGACTTCATTCCTGGCCTTAATAAGATAGGTCTCCCTAAATCGCGGTATGAGGGGAGACTGGCTGGAAAAGGCACGCTTGGAAGGGACTCAATAATATGCATGGACGGATATTCTTGGTCTCAAGCACACTACACAGTTCTACAGAACTCTACCTTGGTGACCCCGTATGTCGATGAACACAAGAACAGTCTGCGCTCCAAACACCCGGAGCAGTGCGACGACTGGATTACATGTGAACACATCAGGACTTTCAGCAGTTGGTTGGAAACACGTCTCAGAGGTGACAACACTCTTTGTGATGAGTTGTACTTCTTGTCCAGGGGACCATCTTTGACTGAATTGATTTACAAAGGATACGAGATAAATGGGAATACATTTTACACGATTGTCCAAGATCAAAAGAGCATCAACCAAAATAGCGGTGTCCACTTTGATGCAACAATCGAGAGGGGAAAGGACACATATTATGGTTACATAGTGGACATATGGTAACTTGACTACGGACATGATTTTAAGGTCCCTTTGTTTAAGTGCAAATGGGTCAATCGGTCAGGAGGCGGGGTACTGGTAGACCCACAGTACGGAATGACAACAGTGGATCTGAAAAATCTTGGGTACACTGACGAACCATTCGTCCTAGCCAATGATGTGGCACATGTTATCTATGTGAAGGACATGTCTACCAGACCGAGAAAAAGAAAAGATAAGGAAGCGAATACATCATACGATGAGCCAAAGCGCCACATAGTTCTTTCAGGAAAAAGGGACATCCTGGGAGTGGAGGGCAAGACAGACATATCTGAAGATTATAATTTTTTTCATGAAATTCCTCCCTTCAAAGTCAAGGCTGACCCAAGCATCCTGATAAACGATGAAGATTATCCATGGTTACGGCGCAATAAGCAAATGACACAAGCGAATAAAAAGTGAAGACTTTTTTCCGCAACTATTATTATGATACCATGCCAACTTTGTAACAGACGAGTATGATACCATTGTCCGTTTTGTACATGCACATGCTATGCCAAGTTTTTCAGAGTTCATTTGAAAACTATGAATTTAGGTAGAATTTTCTCTATATGTGCATCTATGTTCATTTTTTTAGTAAAGTTAACCACAAACTTGTGATTCACACAAATTTCAAAGAATTCAAATTTTAATTATTCAAATTTGAAAACTAATGGCACTAACAGAAAGTTTATAATTTTTCTAAAACTAATGGCACTAACAGAAAGTTTATAATTTTGCTGACCTAAAAGCAAAAAGAATTAAAAAATAAAGCAAAAAACAAAAGAAAATAAATAATGCAGAAAACAAAACAAACAAACTTGCAAAAAAATAAAAATAGCAACAATAAGTATTTTGTTGTAAGTAGAAAGAAAATAAAATAAATAAAGCAACAAAGAAAACAAATAATTTCAAATTTATACTATTCAAATTTGAATACTACTGGCACTAACAGAAAGTTTGTAATTGTCTTACCTAAAGCAATAATATTCATAAAGAAACTATAAATACAGCAAAAAACAACTTAGAAATAAATAAAGCAGAAAAGGAAAAAAAATACATTAAAAAATGGGTAATTTTT
>LR738712.1:769176229-769187551 GCA_902687465.1 Secale cereale
AAAAAATAACAACAATAAGTATTTTGTTGTTAGTAGAAGCAAAATAAAATAAATAAAGCAACAAAGAAAACAAACAATTTCAAATTTAAACTATTCAAATTTGAATACTACTGGCACTAACAGAAAGTTTGTAATTGGTTTTACCTAAAGCAATAATATTCACAAAGAAACTATAAATACAGCAAAAAACAACTTAGAAATAAATAAAGCAGAAAAGGAAAAAAATACATTAAACATGGGTAATTTTTCTAAAACTAATGGCACTAACAGAAAGTTTATAATTTTGCTGACCTAAAAGCAAAAAGAATTAAAAAATATAGCAAAAAACAAAAGAAAATAAATAATGCAGAAAACAAAACAAAAAAAACTGGAAAAAAATAAAAATAGCAACAATAAGTATTTTGTTGTAAGTAGAAACAAACTTGAATACTACTGGCACTAACAGAAAGTTTGTAATTGGTTTTACCTAAAGCAATAATATTCACAAAGAAACTCTAAATACAGCAAAAAACAACTTAAAAATAAATAAAGCAGAAAAGGAAAAAATACATTAAAAAAATGGGCGCTGCCCAGTGAGCCTGCAAGGCCTACGGCCTAGGATGCAGCTAGACTATAAGGCCCAGCAGACTCACAGGGCTGCGTGCACTAGTAGATAAAGGGGATTTAGCCCCGGTTCATTTGGCCTTTTAGCCCCGGTTCTGGAACCGGGGCAACAGGGTCGGTACTAATGCTCTGACCCTTTAGTCCCGGTTCAATCCAGAACCGGGGCAAAAGGGTGTCCACGTGGCCTGTGCACCGAGTCCAGGCAGGAGGGGCTTTAGTCCCGGTTGGTGGTACCAACCGGGACCAAAAGGCATGCACGTGTCAGCATTTCTGTAGCTGTGGTTTTTGTTTTTTTTTTTGAAAGGGGAGGGGGGGTTTTAGGTTTTGGGGGTTAATTTAGGTGTTTGATATATTGTGTTAGCTAGCTAATTAATAGAGAGAAGTGTTCTCTCTTATGTCCGTGCTTTTGGTCGACGCTACATACTACACATACGTATATATATGGACTAGAGTCACGCTAGCTAGCTAGCTAGCTGCTAGCTATACTAAGCAAACGAAGGAACAGAAGATCTCGTATATATAATCAACATATATATATATGCATACAGAGAGAAGTAATAATATCGACCACCTCTCCTTCTCCGAGAGATTGGTCGAACAACAAGTTCTCGTATATCTATCGATCCGACACTACCGGGCACATATACAATAATTATCTCTTACAAAAATAATCTCCTAACACATGGATGCAGGGTCCACATAGTATTCTCCGTCTTCAGCGATCACGTGTTCAAGGAAGAATGCCGCCAATTCCTCTTGAATTGCTCGCAGACGATCTGGTGTTAGGAGTTCATCCCGCATCCGAAACATCTAATTTGAAGTAGGGGGTCAATACATGAAATGATGCTATAAATTTGTGAATATTATTGATTGCTTACGCACTTTAAATTGTTCATCAGTGTAGCCCCGCTCACAGGTCGTGTGGCGGATGGACTCGCAAATGTAGTATCCACAATAATCATTCCCGGGTTCCTGCCACAACCACTTTACAAGAAATAGAGCTCAATCAAACTGATAAGCAAGAATGCCAAATTGGTATTGATGAAACTAGCTAGCGCTTGAATCAAGATATAGGAGATGCGCGCGCGGAACATGCTACTATATAATACTTACTTTCGGGTATCTAAATTGTAGCTTCTTCGGCAGTCCCGGAGCTTTTTTGATGAATGTTTTCCAAGCCCTGCCAGACAAAGGAAACAATTAGTTGATATCAGAAATGAAGTTGCTGATATATATGCATGGTGGATAATATTGATCGATTTAACTTACCTGGCTAGCATTTGAGTCATGTCCGCATACTCCTCGGGATCTTTACGTTTAGAGTCGAAGACAGTTACTATTCCCTTCTCAAGCTTAATCTCTAAGAGAATATAGTGGAAGCTGCGCACGAATGCATGAGATCATTACATCACTATAAACTTGACTGATATATATAAGGGAAACCAAATATGCACAAGACATTAACACTCACTTGAAGTTGTAAGGAAAGAGTATTATATCTTTGTTTTCATTTACCACCAACGATCGTAGCAAGTTAGTCTCGGTATCGCCGGGACGCAATTTAACCTCGGTTGCATCTATGAGGTATGTGTTAATAAACCCAATATCACCTACTTGTCTTTTCTTCAATTCGACGATCTTCAATCTGCATAATATAGTGAGGATAATTATAAATACATGCAATGAAGATCAGCTATATAGAGAGACTTAATGACAGAAGTAGTACTACTTACAGACAGTAGCAGGTGATCGTTGTTTTATCGAGGGCCAATTGATTGAAAAATTGATAGAACTCCTCAAATGGAACAGGCAACAGGTCAATTCCAACGAGGTCATGCTCCGGTTTAACTCTCAAATACAAGTTATTCATCCCCCCAGACTCTCTGCAGATTTTCATGTACCAATCATGCAATCTTCGCATATTCGTTGATAGAGATCTTTCATTTTTTACGAGAGGCTTTTTGTACTCGTATCTTTCTATCTGCACGTCCATGAAATCATAGTGTACATCGTCGGACGCGTAATCTGCAAGATTGGTATAACCGGGCACCATCCTCGGATCATTAGCGACCATGTCGCTAGACACCTTGAGCGGGGGGCACGATTGGTTCGCTTGTTCGCCGAGCTGGGCAATTTGTTTCCCAGCTCGCCCTTCTGCTAACCTCTGATCACTTTTTGTACTTCCGGACCGCTTGGCATCTTGAAATGTCTTTTGAATAATGCGGTCATAGTTGCCCTTCGGCTTACTTTTCGCTGGTTGCTTCAGGGCAGCAAGAGTGCGCTTTGCTTTCACCGCATCTATCTTCTCCTCCGGAGGTGGATGTCTCTGTGCTTTCAACCCTTCAAAAAAGTCCTTCACTTCGCCTTCAGCGATCTTCGTGTTTTCCTCGTCGGACCTCTCGTACGGCAACTTCTCTAGAGGCGTGAGAGAAGGACCGAATCTGCATCGCCTCCCGCCTCTGGCTGTACTGGTAGACGTCACCGGACCAGACAAAGCGGCTGTCTTTTTTACTTGCTTAGGCGCCGGAGCAGGAGCAGCCGGAGCGGCGGCAGGTCTCTTCCACCCTTGCTGATTAGGCGAAGGAGGAGCTGGCTGTCTGCTCGGGCGCGCCGGCGGCGAAGGAGGCGGAGTGCCGCCACGCGCCGGCGGCGAAGGAGGCGGTGTGCCGCCACGCGCCGGAGAAGGAGCCGGAGTGCCCTGATGGTCACTCGCCGGAGAAGGAGCCGGAGTGCCCTAATGGTCACTCGCCGGAGGAGGAGGCGGTGGAGGAGGCGGAGTGCCCTAACTCGTCGGAGGAGGAGGAGGAGGCGGAGGCGTCCAGTTCAGAATGTTGATTAGGTCCTTCCGCCATAGGCATGGAGTCTTCAGTGAAGAACCCAGCCGAGTCTCCCCTTCACCGGTAGGGTGGTCAAGCTGGAGCTCCTCAAATCCCTCCGTTATTTCGTCGACCATCACCCTAGCATATCCTTCTGGAATCGGCCGGCAGTGAAAAGTGTCGTCTGGTCCAGAAGGATAAACAGAGCCAGCAGCCGCCTTGACCTTCAGATTCATCCACTGTGCCATAAGGTGCCAATTTTGTGCCTGCGTGATAGCATCCACAGGATTCCTGGCAGTAGCCGTCAAGGCAAGCTCTGGCTGAAGCAGCTCGGTGGAAGCCACGCTGCTTCTCCGCTGAGATGGCGGGGTAGCTTCGGGGGAAGCTTCGGCAATTCTTTTCTCCCGATCTGCTTCCCGTTCCTCTATCGCTTGTATTCTGGCCCGCAGCGCCTGGATTTCGGTCATCTCCATTTTCTTCCTCCTGTCGTGGCATTTGTAGCCTCCTGCGTCCGGAAACCCAGCACGCCACGGAAGGGAGCCTGGCGTGCCTCGTGTCCGTCTAGGGTGCTCAGGATTCCCGAGGGCCATTGTCAGCTCGTCGTTCTCTCTGTCGGGGATGAACGTCCCTGCATGCGCTGCTTTGATATACTGCCGCATCTTCCTGAGTGGTGTTTCCAATTGCTTGTCCGTCCAAATGCACCACCCTGTTACAGGGTCCAAGGATCCGCCAGCCCCGAAGAACCAAGTCCGGCAACGTTCTGGCCAGTGCATTGTCTCTGGTTCGATCCCTTTCTGAAGCAGATCATTCTCAGCCCTGGCCCACTTAGGCCGGGCTACGAGGTAGCCGCCCGACCCCGTGCGATGGTGATGCATCTTCTTTGCAGCATTTATCCGGTTTGTCTCCGACATCTTCTGACTCTTTTCCGACTTCTTATGGGCCACAAATGCGGGCCAGTCATCTTTGATCTTCTCATATATGCCCACGAATTCTGGAGTCGTTTCATCTTTGACAAACTTATTCAGTTTTTTCTTCCATGCCCTTAATGTACTCGGAGGTGTGTCTGTCACCGTACATCCATTGGCGGTTCATCTGCGTGCATTTATATATAATTAAGTGTGTCAAAAACCATTACAGAACATCATAAATAGATAATTAAGTGACCAAATGGATAAAAGTTCATCATCACATTAAAACCAAAGTACATACATATATATAGTTCTCATCTAACAACATATATAGCTCTCCATACACATCGAAACTATGTAAAACATTTCAACGCGAAAACAAATGCTATCATAATCGCAACCAAGGTAACAATTGATCCAACGGCATAATGATACCAAGCCTCGGTATTAATGGCATATTTTCTAATCTTTTTAATCTTCAACCGCATTGCATCCATCTTGATCTTGTGATCATCGACGACATCCGCAACATGCAACTCCAATATCATCTTCTCGTCCACAATTTTTTTTATTTTTTCCTTCAAGAAATTGTTTTCTTCTTCAACTAAATTTAACCTCTCGACAATAGGTTCCATCTTGATCTTGTGATCATCGATAACTTCCGCAACATGCAACTCCAATTCCATCTTCTCCTCCTCCATTTTTTCCAATTTTTTCTTTAACGAAATGTTTTCCTCTTCAACTAAATTTAACCTCTCCACAAGAGGGTCGGTTGGAATTTCCGGTTCAACTACCTCCTAGACATAATAAAACATCTATGCATGTCAGGTTGGTCGGCATAACTATCATAAGCACTAAAACAAATAGTTATAAATTAAAGATAATATACCACATCCGAATCGTAGACCGGACGAGGGCCCACGTGGGCGGATATCAAAACCATCGCACTATATAATAACAAGCAATAATAAACGTAAGAAAATTAGACAAATATCTATCTAAAGCAATAATAAAAGTAAGAAAAGCATGGACATAACAAGAGGCTCACCACGGTGGTGCCGGTGACGAGATCGGCGGGGGCGAAGACGGGGACGGGACGTGACGGACCGCTAAACCTAGACAAATCTCGAAGAAAATAGAGCTTCGAGAGGAGAAAAGCTTAACTAGTGTGGCTCGGGCATTCCACCGAACATGTTGTGTGCATAGGAGGTGAGCTAGAGCACCACTAACCCCTCTCCCCCTCGGCCAGAAAAAAAACAGAGCAGTGAGCTCTGCTCTTGAGTGAGGGGGTATATATAGGCAACTCACTGGTCCCGGTTGGTGCTACAAACCGGGGCTAAAGGGGTGCCTTTGGTCCCGGTTCATAAAACAAACCGGGACTAATAGTGGTGGGCCAGGAGCAAGAGCCATTGGTCCCGGTTTTTAGCTCCAACCGGGACCAATAGGTCCAGACGAACCGGGACCAATGGCCCACGTGGCCCGGCCGGCCCCCTGGGCTAACGAACCGGGTCCAGTACCCCTATTGGTCCCGGTTCTAGATTGAACCGGGGCTAATGGGCTGGACCAATGCCCTGTTTTCTACTAGTGGTGCAGAGTTAGGCCTAGAAGCCTGCAAAAGAGAGGAGTTCAATACAGCGCACGCAGTGGGGCTTATAAACAACTCCGAGCCCCTGTCAACTAGCGAGGTGGGACTAAAGATTTTGGCCGCGGGGCAGCACAGGGCCTTTAGTCCGGGTTGGTGCCACCAACCGGGACCAAAGGTCTCTCCTTCCCGCCCTTTGGGCTGCTGAAAAGAGACCTTTGGTCCCGGTTGGTAGCACAAACCGGGACCAAAGGGGGCATTCGTCCTGGTTTGTGCCAAGAACCGGGACCAATGCTCGATCTATATAAGTACCACTTGTGAAATTTCATTTCAGTTTCTCTTTTCCCCGCCCCGACGACGCCGCCAGGCTGCCCGAGCTCGCCATCGCCGTCGCCCCGCGCCCCTGCCCCGTGATCGCCGTTGTCGTTGCCCCGCGCCGTCGCCCCGCGCCCCTGCCCCGTCACCCCGCGCCGTCGCCCCGCACCGTCGCCCCGCGCCTTCGTCTGCCCCCGCGCTCCTCGTCGCCGGCGCCCTCCCCGCTCCTCGTCGTCGGCGCCCTCGCCATCGCCCTGCGCTGTGAGCTGCCGCGCGCCCGGCTCTGTTCATATATATATATATTGCTATTTTTTTTGTTCATATGTGATATGTATATATATGTGTATGTGTATATAGTTGCTTATGTGTATATGTATATGTGTATATAGTTGTTGTATGTGGATATAATGTATATGTGTATGTGGCTATAATTTTTTTTATTTTTCTTAGGAATTTGCTAAATATATATGTTAAAAATGTTTTCTTGTTCATAGAAAGTTTTTTGTTCCTATATAGAAAGTTACAATTGTAGAAAAGTTTTATATATGCAAAAGTTACAAATTTAGAAAAAGAAGGAAAAAAATAGAATATTCTATTTTCTCTTCTTCTCCTCTATTCCTTTCTTCTTCTCCTCTTTTTTTCTTTCTTTTTTTTCTTTGATCTTCTCCTCTAGCTATTCCTTTCTTCTTCTCCTCTTTTTATTTCTTCTTTGTTTTCTTATGATTTATTGGGTCTGTCGTCGTCGATATACCCCTCCCGATAACTTCAACACGAGGGGGGGGGTGGTCGATATACCCCCTCCCCGATAATATTATTTTCCCATGTACGTATGTCGTGTCGATATAAACTCCCGATAACTTCAACACGTGGGGGGGGTCGATATACCCCCTCCCGATAACTTCAACACAGGGGGGTCGATATACCCCCTCCCGATAACTTCAACACGTGGGGGGGGGGGATCTGTCGTCGTCGAAATACCCCCTCCCCGATAACATTATTTCCCCGTGTATGTATCTCGTCGTTGTCGATATTACCCCCTCCTTGAAGCGTTCTCGAGGCCACCCCTAACCCTTGAAGCGTTGTCGAGGCCACCCGAAACCCTAGAGAAGCAGCGTCGAGGCCACAAATTAATATATATGATTCCTTACTGTGATTAGCTAGCTAGTTCAACGTTTGCCATTAATATATCCATCTGTCAAGTTTGAATAATAATTGGCATGTTGTAAATATTTGTAGAAACTATGGACGACAACCCCCCGAGACGAAGCACAAGAAGCGATGTTGCTGGACATAATCGCAGACGGACGTGATGCCGTCTTGTCGTTTCTCAACGACACCGATGAGCTGCTGGAAAGAGAGGAGGAAGAAGCAGTCTATGATTATGATGGCTCCGGTGACCCAATGCAAATGCAAGAAGTAGACCATGAGGACGGCTCCGGTGACCCAATGCCGGTGCAAGAAGGAGACCGTGATGATGGCTCCGGTGACCGAACCGAGTCCGGCCAGCAGGTATATATATTAGTTAAGCCGGTGCTGACTAGTTAATTGATGCATTCATTGTTTTGGTATGTACACATATTAATTAATTAACTCTCGTCTTTGTTCTTTTTTCTAGCCCTCCGGATCGAGCACATCTTCGGTAGGGAGACAAGGCCCGAAGAAAAAGTTGAGCTCGGATGAAAAGTTTGAGATCACAGAAATCGCGCGCACCGGCCAACCGATTGAACCCATCCGGACAAAGAACGCATTTTTTAATCAGTGCGGGGTTATGGTTAGGGACAAGATCCCGATCAGCATCCATCAATGGTTAAAGCCGGCTGCAGAAGACGCTCAGGTGTCTTATGTCACTGATATGCAGAAAGAAGATCTTTGGACTGAGCTGAAGTCAAATTTCACCCTACCGCCAGAGGCTGATCCGGCGAAGCCAGTTACAGAGGAATTAATCAAGTCTTTTGCTCTTACGAAGATGGCAGAACTATTCAGGCGGTGGAAGAAACACCTGAATAAGTTTGTCCGCAAAAAAGAGACTCCAGAATTCCAGGGCATATATGAGAAGATCATAGATGACTGGCCCGCAATTGTGGCCTATAAGACATCGGAAAAGAGTAAGAAGATGTCGGCGGCAAACAAGAAAAATGCTGCGAAGAAGATGCATCACCGTCGCACGGGGCCAGGTGGCTACCTCAGATCCCGGCCTAAGTGGGCCAAGGCTGAGAATGATCTGCTTCAGAAAGGGATCGAACCAGAGACAATGAACTGGCCAGACCATTGCCGGACTTGGTTCTTCGGGGCTAGCGGAACCTTGGACCCTGTATCAGGGTGGTGCATTTGGACGGACAAACAATTGGAAATACCACTCAAGAAGATGTGGCACTATATCAAAGCAGCGCAGCAAGGGACGTTCTTTCCCGACAAAGAGAACGACGAGCTCGCAATGGCCCTCGGGAATCCTGAGCACCCTGGACGGACACGAGGCACGCCAGGCTCCGTTCCGTGGAGTGCTGGGTTTCCGGACGCAGGCGGTTACAAATGCCACGAGAGGGGGAAGAAAGTGCAGCAGACCGAACTGCAGGCGCTGCACGCCAGAATACAAGCGATAGAGGAACGAGAAGCAAATCAGGAGAAAAGAACTGTCGAAGCTTCCCCCGAAGCTACCCCACCATCTCAGCGGAGAAGCAGCGTGGCTTCCACCGAGCTGCTTCAGCCGGAGCATGTCTTGACGGCTCCTGCCAGCTATCCGTGGATGCTATCACGGAGTCTCAAAATTGCCACCTTATGACGCAATGGATAAATATGAAGGTCAAGGCGGCTGCTGGCTCTGTTTATCCTACTGGACCCGGCGCAACTTTTCACTACCGGCCGATTCCAGAAGGATATGCTAGGGTGATGGTGGATGAAATAACGGAGGGATTTGAGGACCTTCAGCTTGACCACCCTACCGGTGAAGGGGAGACTCGGCTGGGTTCTTCACTGAAGACTCCATGCCTATGGCGGAAGGACCTCATCAACATTCTCAACTGGACGCCTCCGCCTCCTCCTCCTCCTCCGGCGAGTCAGGGCACTCCGCCTCCTCCTCCGGCGAGTGACGATCAGGGCACTCCGGCTCCTTCTCCGGCGCGTGGCAGCACTCCGCCTCCTTCTCCGCCTGCGCCGGCACGCCCGAGCAGCCAGCCTCCTCCTTCTCTGCCTAGTCAGCAAGGGCGAAAGAGACCTGCCGCCGCTCCGGCTGCTCCGACGCGTAAGCAAGGAAAGAAGACAGCCGCTTCGTCTGGTCTGCCGGCGTCTAGCAGTACAGCCAGAGGCCGGAGGAAATACAGATTCGGTCCTTCTCTCGTGCCTCTAGATAAGTTACCATACGAGAGGTCCGACGAGGAAAACACGAAGATCGCTGAAGGTGAAGTGAAGGACTGGCTTGAAGGGTTGAAAGCACAGAGACATCCACCTCCGGAGGAGAAGATAGATCCGGTGAAAGCAAAGCGCACTCTTGCTGCCCTGAAGAAACCAGCGAAAAGTCAGCCGAAAGACAACTATGATCGCATTATTGAAAAGTCATTTCATGAAGCGAAGCGGTCGGGAAGTACTAAAAGTGATCAAAGGTTAGCAGAAGGACGAGCTGGGAAAAAAATTACCCAGCTCGGCGAACAAGCGGACCAATCGTGCCCCCCGCTCAAGGTGCCTAGCGACATCGTCGCAAATGATCCGAGGATGGTGCCCGGTTATAGCAATCTTGGAGATTACCTGCCCGATGATGTACATTATGATTTCTTGGAGGTGCAAATACAAAGATACGAGTACGGGAAGCCTCTCGTCAAAGATGAAAGATCTCTATCAACGATGATGCGAAGATTGCATGATTGGTACTTGAAAATCTGCAGAGAGTCTGGGGGGAGGGATAGTTTGTATGTGAGAGCTAAACCGGAGCATGACCTCGTTGGAATTGAACTGTTGCCTATTCCATTTGAGGAGTTCTATCAGTTTTTCAATCAATTGGCCCTCGATAAAGCAACGGTCACCTGCTACTGTCTGTAAGTAGTACTACTTCTGTCATTAAGTCTCTCTATATAGCTCAGCTCTTTCATTGCATGCATTTATAATTATCCTCACTATATTATGCAGATTGAAGATCGTTGAATTGAAGAAAAGACAAGTCGGTGATATAGGGTTCATTAAGACATATCTCATAGATGCAACTGAGGTTGAATTGCGTGCTGCAGATACCGAGGCCAACTTGCTACACCGAGGCCAACTTGCTACGATCGTTGGTGGTAAATGAAAACAAAGATATAATACTCTTTCCTTACAACTTCAAGTGAGTGTTACTGTCTTGTCCATATTCGGTTTCCCTCATATATTAGTCAAGGTTATAGTAATGTAATTGATGAGTTCATGCATGCGTGCACAACTTCCACTATATTCTCCTAGAGATTAAGCTTGAGCAGGGAGTAGTAACTGTCTTGGACTCTAAACGAAAAGATCCCAAGGAGTATGCGAACATGACTCAAATGCTCGAGAAGTAAGTTAAATCGATCATTATCTACCATGCATATCAGCAACTTTGTTCATTTCTGATATCAAGTAATTGTTTTCTTTGTCTGGCAGGGTTTGGAAAAAAATCACCGAAAAAGCTCTGGGACTGCCGAAGAAGCTGCAATTTAGACACCCGAAAGTAAGTACTATATAGTAGCATGTTCCGCGCATCTCCTATTGATTCAAGCACTAGTTTCATCAATACCATTTGGCATTCTTGCTTATCAGTTTGATTGACCTCTATTTCTTGTAAAGTGGTTGTGGCAGGAACAAAGGAATGATTTCTGTGCATACTACATTTGCGAGTCCATCCGCCAAACGACCTGTGAGCGGGGCTACTCTGACGCACAATTTGAAGTGCGTAAGCAATTAATAATATTCACAATTTTATTTCATTACCATCATTTGTGTTGAGTTTCATTTATTCATATATATATATATATATATATATATATATATATATATATATATATATATATATATATATATATATATATATATATATATATATATATATATATATATATATATATATATATATATATATATATATATATATATATATATATAT
>LR738712.1:769207741-769229056 GCA_902687465.1 Secale cereale
AAGGTAGTTCGGAGTCCCGGATGAGATCACGGACATGACGAGGAGTCTCGGAATGTCCGAGACATAAAGATTGATATATTGGACGACTATATTCGGACACCGGAAGTGTTCCGGAAAAGTTTCGGATTTAACGGGATTGCCGGAGGGGGTTACCGGAACCCCCTACGAGGGGGGATGGTCCATAGTGGGCCTTAAGGGAAAGAGAGAGGCAGCCCATAGGGCTGGCCGGCGCCCCACCTAGGGTTCCTAGTTGGACTAGGATTGGGGGGGCGCCACCTCTCTTTTTTCCTTTCCCTCTCTTCCTTCTTTTGGTGATTCCTACTAGGAATAGGATTGCAATCCTATTCCTAGTAGGATTGCAACCCTAGCCGCACCAAACAAGGGCCGGCCGGCCTCCCCCCTTGCTCCTTTATATACGGGGGCAGGGGGGCACCCAAAGACACACAAGTTGAATTGTTCCAGCCATGTGCGGTGCCCCCCTCCACAGAAACACACCTCGGTCATACCGTCGCGGTGCTTAGGCGAAGCCCTGCGCCGGTGAATACATCATATCCGTCACCACGCCGTCGTGCTGACGAAACTCTCCCGTGAAGCTCAACTGGGTCAAGAGCTCGTGGGACGTCATCAAGCTGAACGTGTGCTGAACGCGGAGGTGCCGTACGTTCGGTGCTTGATCGGTTGGATCGCGAAGAAGTTCGACAACATCAACCGCGTCACTTGACGCTTCCGCTCCCGGTCTACGAGGGTATGTAGACACACTCTCCCCTCTCGTTGTTATGCATCTAGTAGATATATCTTGCGTGATCGTAGGAAAATTTTAAAATACTACGTTCCCCAACAGTGGCATCATGAGCCAGGTCTATGCGTAGATGATATGCACGAGTAGAACACAATGAGTTGTGGGCGATACTAGTCATACTGCTTACCAGCATGTCATACTTTGCTTCGGCGGTATTGTGAGATGAAGCGGCCCGGACCGACATTACGCGTACGCTTACGCGAGACTGGTTTCACCGTTACGAGCACTCGTTGCTTAAAGGTGACTGGCGGGTGTCTGTCTCTCTCACTTTAGCTGAATCAAGTGTGGCTACGCCCGGTCCTTGTGAAGGTTAAAACAGCACATACTTGACGAAACATCGTTGTGGTTTTGTATGCGTAGGTAAGAACGGTTCTTGCTAAGCCCGTAGCAGCCACGTAAAACTTGCAACAACAAAGTAGAGGACGTCTAACTTGTTTTTGCAGGGCATGTTGTGATGTGATATGGTCAAGACATGATGAGTTATACGGTTTTGTATGAGATGATCATGTTTTGTAAAGTTATCAGCAACTGGTAGGAGCCATATGGTTGTCGCTTTATTGTATGAAATGCAATCGCCATGTAATTGCTTTACTTTATCACTAAGCGGTAGCGATAGTCGTAGAAGCAATAGTTGGCGAGACGACAACGATGCTACGATGGAGATCAAGGTGTCGCGCCGGTGACGAAGGTGATCATGACGGTGCTTTGGAGATGGAGATCAAAAGCACAAGATGATGATGGCCATATCATGTCACATATTTTGATTGCATGTGATGTTTATCTTGTTATGCTTCTTATTTTGCTTAGAACGACGGTAGCATTATAAGATGATCCCTTACTAAATTTCAAGGTATAAGTGTTCTCCCTGAGTATGCACCGTTGCGAAAGTTCGTCGTGCCGAGACACCACGTGATGATCGGGTGTGATAAGCTCTACGTTCAAATACAACGGGTGTAAGCCAGTTTTGCACACGCAGAATACTCGGGTTAAACTTGACGAGCCTAGCATATGCAGATATGGCCTCGGAACACTGGAGACCGAAAGGTCGAGCGTGAATCATATAGTAGATATGATCAACATAAGATGTTCACCACTGAAACTACTCCATCTCACGTGATGATCGGACATGGTTTAGTTAATTTGGATCACGTGATCATTTAGATGACCGGAGGGATGTCTATCTAAGTGGGAGTTCTTAAGTAATATGATTAATTTGAACTTTAATTTATCATGAACTTAGTCCTGGTAGTATTAGCATATCTATGTTGTAGATCAATAGCTCGCGATGTTGCTCCACATTTATTTTTTATATGTTCCTAGAGAAAACCAAGTTGAAAGATGTTAGTAGCAATGATGCGGAATTGTTCCGTGATCTGAGGACTATCCTCATTGCTGCACAGAGAATTATGTCCTTGATGCACCACTAGGTGACAGACCTATTGCAGGAGCAGATATAGACGTTATGAACGTTTTGACAAAAGCTCGGTATGATGACTACTAGATAGTTTAAGTGCACCATGCTTTACGGCTTAGAACCGGGACTTCAAAAACGTTTTGAACACCACGGAGCATATAAGATGTTCCAAGAGTTGAAATTAGTATTTCATACTCATGCCCGTGTCGAGAGGTATAAGACCTCTGACAGTACTTTGCCTACAAGATGGAGGAGAGAGCATGTGCTCAGATTGTCTGGGTACTGCAATTGCTTGAATCAAGTGGGAGTTAATCTTCCAGATAAGATAGTAATTGACAAAGTTCTCTAGTCACTATCACCAAGTTAGTAGAACTTCGTGATGAACTATAATATGCAAGGGATGACGAAAGTAATTCCCGAACTCTTCGCGATGCTGAAATCGGCGAAGGTAGAAATCAAGAAAGAGCATCAAGTGTTGATGGTTAACAAGACCACTTGTTTCAAGTAAAGGGCAAAGGGATAGAAGGGGAACTTCAAGAAGAATGACAAGCAAGTTGTCACTCCCGTGAAGAAACCCAAAGCTAAAACTCAAGCCTGAAACTAAGTGCTTCTACTGCAAAGGAAATGGTCACTGGAAGTGGAACTGCCCTAGATACTTGGCGGATAAGAAGGATGGCAAAGTGAACAAAGTTATATTTGATATACAGATTATTGATGTGTATTTTACTAGTGTTCATAGCAACCCCTCGGTATTTGATACTGATTTAGTTGCTAAAGAGTAGTAACTCGAAATGGGAGTTGCATAATGAACAGAAACTAGTTAAAAGATGAAGTGACGATGCATATTGGAAGTAGTTCCAAGATTGATATGATCATCATCGCACACTCTCTATACTTTCGGGATTAGTGTTGAACCTAAATAAGTGTTATTTGGTGTTTGTGTTGAACATGAATATGATTTGATCATGTTTATTGCAATACGGTTATTCATGTAAGTTAGAGAATAATTGTTGTTCTGTTTACATGAATAAAACCTTCTATGGTCATACACCCAATGAAAATGGTTTGTTGGATCTCGATCGTGTGATACACATATTCATAATATTGAAGCCAAAAGATGCAAGGTTAATAATGATAGTGCAACTTATTTGTGGCACTGCCGTTTAGGTCATATTGGTGTAAAGCACATGAAGAAACTCCATAGTGATGGACTTTTGGAATCACTTGATTATGAATCACTTGGTGCTTACGAACCATGCCTCATGGGCAAGATGACTAAAACTCCGTTCTCCGGAACTTTGGAGCGTGCAACAGATTTGTTGGAGATCATACATACAGATGTATGTGGACCAATGAGTGTTGAAGCTCGCGGCACGTATCGTTATTTTCTGACCTTCACTGATGATTTGAGCAGATATGGGTATATCTACTTAATGAAGCACAAGTCTGAAACATTTGAAAAGTTCAAAGAATTTCAGAGTGAAGTGGAGAATCATCGTAACAAGAAAATAAGAGTTTCTACGATATGATCGTAGAGGTAAAATATTTGAGTTAGCGAGTTTGGCCTTCGGTAAAAACAATGTGAAATAGTTTCACTACTCACGCCACCTGGAACACCACAGTGTAATGGTGTGTCCGAACGTCATAACCGTACTTTATTAGATATGGTGCGATCGATGATGTCTCTTACCGATCTACCACTATCGCTTTTGGGGTTATGCATTAGAGACAGCTACATTCACGTTAAATAGGGCACCATCTAAATCCGTGGAGATGACACCGTATGAACTGTGGTTTGACGAGAAACCTAAGCTGTCATTTCTTTAAGTTTGGACTGCGATGCTTATGTGAAAAAGTTTCAACATGATAAGCTCGAACCCAAATCGGAGAAGTAAATCTTCATAGGATACCCAAAAGAAACTGTTGGGTACACCTTCTATCACAGATCCGAAGGCAAGGTCTTTGTTGCTAAGAGTGGATCCTTTCTAGAGAAGGAGTTTCTCTCGAAAGAAGTGAGTGGGAGGAAAGTAGAACTTGATGAGGTAATTGTACCTTCTCCCGAATTGGAAAGTGGAACATCACAGAAACTAGTTCCAGTGATTCCTACACCAATTAGTGAGGAAGCTAATGATGATGATCATGAAACTTCAGATCAAGTTTCTGCTGAACTTCGTAGATCAACCAGAGTTCGTTCCGCATCAGAGTGGTACGGCAACCCAGTTCTGGAAATCATGTTACTAGACCATGATGAACCTACGAACTATGAGGAAGCGATGATGAGCCCAGATTCCGCAAAATGGCTTGAGGCCATGAAATCTGAGATGGGATCCATGTATGAGAACAAAGTGTGGACTTTGGTTGACTTGCCCGATGATCGGCAAGCCATCGAAAATAAATGGATCTTCAAGAGGAAGACTGACGCTGACGGTAATGTTACTGTTTACAAAGCTCGACTTGTTGTGAAAGTTTTTCAACAAGTTCAAGGAGTTGACTACGATGAGACTTTCTCACCCGTAGCGATGCTTAAGTCTGTCCGAATCATGTTAGCAATTGCCGCATTTTATGAAATCTGGCAAATGGATAACAAAACTGCATTCTTTAATGGATTTATTAAAGAAGACTTGTATATGATGCAACCAGAAGCTTTTGTCAATCCTAAAGGTGCTAACAAAATGTGCAAGCTCCAGCGATCCATCTATGGACTGGTGCAAGCATCTCGGAGTTGGAATATACGCTTTGATAAGTTGATCAAAGCATATAGATTTATACAGACTTGCGGTGAAGCCTGTATTTACAAGAAGTGAGTGGGAGCACTACAACCTTTCTGATAAGTATATGTGAATGACATATTGTCGATCGGAAATGATGTAGAATTTTCTGGAAAGCATAAAGGAGTGTTTGAAAGGAGTTTTTCAAAGAAAGACCTTGGTGAAGCTGCTTACATATTGGGCATCAAGATCTATAGAGATAGATCAAGACGCTTGATAAGACTTTCGATGAGTACATACCTTGATAAGATTTTGAAGTAGTTCAAAATAGATCAGTCAAAGAAGGAGTTCTTGCCTGACTTGTAAGGTGTGAAGTTGAGTAAGACTCAAAGCCAGACCACGGCAGAAAAAAAATATAGAGAGAATGAAAGTCATTCCCTATGCCTCAGCCATAGGTTCTATAAAGTATGCCATGATGTGTACCAAACATGTTGTGTACCTTGCCATGAGTTTGTCAAGGGGGTACAATAGTGATCCAGGAGTAGATCACTGTACAGCGGTCAAAATTATCCTTAGTAACTGGATGACTAAGGAAATGTTTCTCGATTATGGAGGTGATAAAGAGTTCGTCGTAAAGGGTTACGCCGATGCAAGCTTTGACACTAAAATCCAGATGACTCTAAGTATCAATCTGGATGCGTATTGAAAGTGGGAGCAATTAGCTAGAGTAGCTCTATGCAGAGCATTGTAGACATAGAAATTTGCAAAATACATACGGATCTGAATGTGACAGACCCGTTGACTAAACTTCTCTCACAAGCAAAACATGATCACACCTTATTACTCTTAGGTATTAATCACATAGCGATGTGAACTAGATTATTGACTCTAGTAAACCCTTTGGGTGTTGGTCACATGGCGATGTGAACTATGGGTGTTATTCACATAACGATGTGAACTATCGGTATTAAATCACATGGCGATGTGAGCTAGATTATTGACTCTAGTGCAAGTGGGAGACTGAAGGAAATATGCCCTAGAGGCAATAATAAAGATGTTATTTTGTATT
This sequence comes from Secale cereale, assembly GCA_902687465.1. Taxonomy (NCBI): domain Eukaryota; kingdom Viridiplantae; phylum Streptophyta; class Magnoliopsida; order Poales; family Poaceae; genus Secale; species Secale cereale. The sequence goes on from LR738712.1 coordinate 769,213,732, forward strand.
TCCTTATATCATGATAAATGTCTTTTATTCATGCTAGAATTGTATTAACCGGAAACTTAGTACATGTGTGGATACATAGACAAAACAGTATGTCCCTAGTATGCCTCTACTAGACTAGCTCATTGATCAAAGATGGTTATGTTTCCTAGCCATATACATGAGTTGTCATTTGATCAACGGGATCACATCATTAGGAGAATGATGTGATGGACAAGACCCATCCGTTAGCATAGCACTATGATCGTTTAGTTTAACTGCTATTGCTTTCTTCATGACTTATACATGTTCCTATGACTATGAGATTATGCAACTCCCGAATACCGTAGGAACACCTTGTGTGCTATCAAACGTCACAACGTAACCGGGTGATCATAAAGATGCTCTACAGGTGTCTCCGAAAGTATTCGTGGTGTTGGCATAGATCAAGATTAGGATTTGTCACTCCGAGTGTCGGAGAGGTATCTCTGGGCCCTCTCGGTAACACACATCACAATAAGCCTTGCAAGCAAAAGACTAATGAGTTAGTCACGAGATGATGTGTTACGGAACGAGTAAAGAGACTTGCCGGTAACGAGATTGAACTAGGTATAGAGATACCGACGATCGAATCTCGGGCAAGTAACATACCGTTGACAAAAGGAACAACGTATGTTGTTATGCGGTTTTGACCGATAAAAGATCTTCGTAGAATATGTAGGAGCCAATATGAACATCTAGGTTCCGCTATTGGTTATTGACCGGAGATGAGTCTCGGTCATGTCTACATAGTTCTCGAACCCGTAGGGTCCGCACGCTTAACGTTTGATGACGATCGGTATTATGAGTTTATGAGTATTGATGTACCGAAGGTAGTTTGGAGTCCCGGATGAGATCACGGACATGACGAGGAGTCTCGGAATGTCCGAGACATAAAGATTGATATATTGGACGACTATATTCGGACACCGGAAGTGTTCCGGAAAAGTTTCGGATTTAACGGGATTGCCGGAGGGGGTTACCGGAACCCCCTACGAGGGGGGATGGTCCATAGTGGGCCTTAAGGGAAAGAGAGAGGCAGCCCATAGGGCTGGCCGGCGCCCTGTTGGGGAACGTAGCATAATTCAAAAAATTTCTACGTCTTCACCAAGATCCAACTATGGATGTATCTAGCAACGAGCAAGTAAGAGTGCATCTACATACCGTTATGAAGATTGCGTGCGGAAGCTTTCAACGAAGCAAGGATGAAGTAGTCGTACTCTTCACGTTCTTCATCACCGATGATCTAGCGCCGAATGGACGGCACCTCCGCGTTCAACACACGTACGGTGCAGCAACGTCACCTCCTTCTTGATCCAGCAAGGGGGGAGGAGAAGTCTTCAGAGATCCGGCAGCACGACGGCGTGATGACGGATGCAGTGGAGATCGCAGCAGGGCTTCGCCGGGCGCCCTCCGTGGGAGTTGGGAGGTGTGACGGGAGGGGGAGAGGCGCCAGGGCTTGGGGTGCGGCTGCCCTCTCCCCCCCCCACATATATATAGGGGCCAGGGGGGCGCCTGGACCCCCTGCAGATCCAATCTGCAAGGGGGCGGCGGCCAAGGGGGGTTCCTTGCCCCCCAAGGCAAGTGGAGCCCCCCTCCCCTTTAGGGTTTGAACCCTCGGCGCAGGGGAGGTGGGCCCCCTTAGTGGTGCGCCAGCCCAGAGGGCTGGACACATCCCCTCGCGGCCTAGGGGCCCCACCGGGATGGGTGGCCCCACCCGGTGGACCTCCGGGGCCCCTCCGGTGGTCCCGGGACGCTCCCGGTGACCCCCGGAGATCACCCGTTGGCCAAAACTGGACTTCCCATATATCAATCTTTACCTCCGGACCATTCCGGAACTCCTCGTGACGTCCGGGATCTCATCCGGGACTCCGAACAACTTTCGGGTTTCCACGTGCATTTATCTCTACGACCCTAGCGTTACCGAACCTTAAGTGTGTAGACCCTACGGGTTCGGGAGACACGTAGACATGACCGAGACCACTCTCTGGTCAATAACCAACAGCGGGATCTGGATAACCATGTTGGTTCCCACGTGTTCCTCGATGATCTTCATCGGATGAACCACCGTGTCAAGGATTCACTCAATCCCGTATGTTATTCTCTTTGTCCATCGGTACGGTACTTGCCCGAGATTCGATCGTCGGTATCCCCGATACCTTGTTCAATCTCGTTATGGCAAGTCTCTTTACTCGATCCGTAATCCATCATCCCGTGACTAACTACTTAGTCACATTGAGCTCATTATGATGATGTATTACCGAGTGGGCCCAGAGGTACCTCTCCGTCATACGGAGTGACAACATCCCAGTCTCGGTTCGTACCAACTCAACAGACACTTTCGGAGATACCCGATGCGTACCTTTATAGCCACCCAGTTACGTTGTGACGGTTGGCACACCCAAAGTACTCCTACGGTATCCGGGAGTTGTACAACCTCATGGTCTAAGGAATAATTACTTGACACCGAAAAGCTTATGCATTACGAACTATACGATCTCGTGTTATGCTCAAGTTTGGGTCTTGTCCATCACATCATTCTCCTAATGATGTGATCCCGTTATCACCGACATCCCATGTCCATGGTCATGAAACCGTGACCATCTGTTGATCAACGAGCTGGCAACTAGAGGCCTACCAGGGACTCAATGTGGTATGTGTATTCACACATGTATCGCTGTTTCCGTACAATACAATTCAAGCATGAATAACAGACAATTATCATGAACAAGGAGATATAATAATAATGCTTTTATTATTGCCTCTAGGGCATATCTCCAACAGTCTCCCACTTGCACTAGAGTCAATAATCTAGTTACATTGTGATGAATCGAACACCCATAGAGTTCCGGTGTTGATCATGTTTTGCCCGTGAAAGAGGTTTAGTCAACGGGTCTGCTACATTCAGATCCGTATGCACTTTACAAATATCTATGTCTCCATCCTGAACATAATTCCGGATGGAGTTGAAACGGCGCTTGATGTGCTTGGTCTTCTTGTGAAACCTGGGCTCCTTGGTAATAGCAATAGCACCAGTGTTGTCACAGAAGAGAGTCATCGGGCTTGACGCGCTTGGAATGACTCCTAGGTCGGTGATGAACTCCTTCATCCAGACTCCTTCCTGCGCTGCTTCAGAAGCAGCTATGTACTCCGCTTCACATGTAGATGCTGCCACCACGCTTTGCTTGCAACTGCACCAGCTGACTGCCCCTCCGTTCAAAATATACACGTATCCGGTTTGTGACTTAGAGTCATCCAGATCTGTGTCGAAGCTAGCATCGACGTAACCCTTTACGACGAGCTCTTCATCACCTCCATAAACGAGAAACATATCCTTAGTCCTTTTCAGGTACTTCAGGATGTTCTTGACCGCTGTCCAGTGTTCCGTACCGGGATCACTTTGGTACCTCCCTACCAAACTTATGGCAAGGTTCACATCAGGTCTGGTACACAGCATGGCATACATGATAGAACCTATTGCCGAGGCATAGGGAATGACACTCATCTTTTCTCTATCTTCTGCCGTGGTCGGCGACTGAGTCTTACTCAATCTCATACCTTGCAAAACAGGCAAGAATCCTTTCTTTGACTGATCCATATTGAACTTCTTCAATATTTTGTCAAGGTATGTACTTTGTGAAAGACCAATGAGGCGTCTCGATCTATCTCTATAGATTCTGATGCCTAATATGTAAGCAGCTTCTCCAAGGTCCTTCATTGAAAAACTTTTATTCAAGTAGGCCTTTACATTTTCCAAGAATTCTATATCATTTCCCATCAGCAATATGTCATCCACATATAATATGAGAAATGCTACAGAGCTCCCACTCAATTTCTTGTAAATACAGGCTTCTCCATAAGTCTGTATAAATCCAAACGCTTTGATCACCTCATCAAAGCGAATATTCCAGCTCCGAGATGCTTGCACCAGCCCGTAAATCGAGCGCTGGAGCTTGCATACCTTGTTAGCGTTCTCTGGATCGACAAAACCTTCCGGTTGCATCATATACAACTCTTCCTTGAGGAAGCCATTAAGGAATGCTGTTTTGACGTCCATTTGCCATATCTCATAATCATAGAATGTGGCAATAGCTAACATGATTCTGACTGACTTCAGCATCGCTACGGGAGAGAAAGTCTCATCGTAGTCAATCCCTTGAACTTGTCGATAACCCTTAGCGACAAGCCGAGCCTTATAGATGGTCACATTACCATCCGCGTCTGTCTTCTTCTTAAATATCCATTTATTTTCTATGGCGTGCCTATCATCAGGCAAGTCCACCAAAGTCCATACTTTGTTTTCATACATGGATTCTATCTCGGATTTCATGGCTCCAAGCCATTTATTGGAATCTGGGCCCGCCATCGCTTCTTCATAGTTCGAAGGTTCACCGTTGTCTAACAACATGATTTCCAGCACAGGGTTGCCGTACCACTCTGGTGCGGAACGTGCCCTTGTGGACCTTCGAAGTTCAGTAGTAACTTGATCTGTTTCTTCATGATCATTATCATCAACTTCCTGCCTTGTCGGTGCAGGCACCTCAGGAACAGTTTCCTGCGCTGCGCTACTTTCCGGTCCAGGAGGGGTGACTGTCACCTCATCAAGTTCTACTTTCCTCCCACTCACTTCTTTCGAGAGAAACTCTTTCTCCAGAAAACATCCATTCTTGGCAACAAAGACTTTGCCTTCGGATCTGTGGTAGAAGGTGTACCCAATTGTTTCCTTTGGGTATCCTATGAAGACGCATTTTTCCGATTTGGGTTCGAGCTTTTCAGGTTGAAGTTTCTTGACATAAGCATCGCAACCCCAAACTTTCAGAAACGACAGCTTCGGTTTCTTGCCAAACCAAAGTTCATACGGAGTCGTCTCAACGGATTTCGACGGAGCCCTATTTAAAGTGAATGCGGCAGTCTCTAAAGCATAACCCCAAAAAGATAGCGGTAAATCGGTAAGGGACATCATAGATCGCACCATGTCCAACAGAGTACGATTTCGACGTTCGGACACACCGTTACGTTGAGGTGTTCCGGGCGGTGTCAATTGTGAAACAATTCCACAGCTCTTAAGGTGTGTGCCAAATTCATGACTTAAATATTCACCCCCACGATCCGACCGCAAGAACTTTATTTTTCTGTCACGTTGATTCTCAACCTCATTCTGAAATTCCTTGAACCTTTCAAAGGTCTCAGACTTGTGTTTCACCAAATAGATATACCCATATCTACTCAAGTCATCTGTGAGGGTGAGAACATAACGGTAGCCTCCGCGAGCTTCAACACTCATTGGACCGCACACATCGGTATGTATGATTTCCAACAAGTTGGTTGCTCGCTCCATTGTTCCGGAGAACGGAGTCTTGGTCATCTTGCCCAAGAGGCATGGTTCGCACGTGTCAAATGATTCATAATCAAGAGACTCTAGAAGTCCATCCGAATGGAGCTTCTTCATACGTTTGACACCAATATGACCAAGGCGGCAATGCCACAAGTATGTGGGACTATCATTATCAACTTTACATCTTTTGGCATCTACACTATGAATATGTGTATTACTACGTTCGAGATTCATCAAAAATAAACCATTGACCAGCGGGGCATGACCATAAAACATATCTCTCAAATAAATAGAACAACCATTATTCTCCGATTTGAAAGAATATCCATCTCGCATAAGACGAGATCCAAAAACAATGTTCATGCTCAAAGCTGGTACTAAATAACAATTATTCAGGTTTAAAACTAATCCTGAGGGTAGATGTAGAGGCAGCGTGCCGACGGCGATCACATCGACCTTGGAACCATTCCCGACGCGCATCGTCACCTCATCCTTCGCCAGTCTCCGTTTATTCCGCAGCTCCTGTTTTGAGTTACAAATGTGAGCAACTGCACCGGTATCGAATACCCAGGAGCTACTACGAGTGCTGGTAAGGTACACATCAATAACATGTATATCATATATACCTTTGACGTTGCCGGCCTTCTTGTCTGCTAAATATTTGGGGCAGTTCCGCTTCCAGTGACCCGTTCCCTTGCAATAAAGGCACTCAATTTCAGGCTTGGGTCCATACTCTGGCTTCTTCCCGGCAACAGGCTTGCCAGGCGCGGCAACTCCCTTGCCGTCCTTCTTGAAGTTCTTCTTACCCTTGCCTTTCTTGAACTTAGTGGTTTTATTGACCATCAACACTTGATGTTCTTTCTTGATGTCTACCTCCGCTGATTTCAGCATTGAATACACCTCGGGAATGGACTTCTCCATCCCCTGCATATTGAAGTTCAACACGAAGCTCTTGAAGCTTGGTGGGAGCGACTGGAGGATTCTGTCAACGACCGCTTCATCTGGGAGATTCATTCCCAGCTGAGACAAGCGGTTGTGCAATCCTGAAATCTTGAGGATGTGCTCACTGACAGAACTGTTCTCCTCCATCTTACAGCTGTAGAATGCGTCGGAGACATCATATCTCTCGATTCGGGCATGAGCTTGGAAAACCATTTTCAGCTCTTCGAACATCTCATATGCTCCATGGTGCTCAAAACGCTTTTGGAGCCCCGATTCTAAACTGTAAAGCATGCCACACTGAACCAGGGAGTAATCATCACTACGCGACTGCCAGACGTTCAAAACGTCTTGGTCCGCATCGGGAGCAGGTGCATCACCTAGCGGTGCTTCTAGGACATATGATCTCTTGGCAGCTATGAGGATAATCCTCAGGTTACGGACCCAATCCATATAGTTGCTACCATCGTCTTTCAGCTTGGTTTTCTCTAGGAACGCGTTGAAGTTGAGGGAAACCTGTGCGTGGGCCATTTGATCTACAAGAGATATTGTAAAGAATTTTAGACTAAGTTCATGATAATTAAGTTCATCTTAATCAAATTATAATGAACTCCCACTCAGAATGACATCTCTCTAGTCATCTAAGTGATACACGATCCGAATCGAGTAGTCCGTGTCCGATCATCACGTGAGACGGACTAGTCATCAACGGTGAACATCTTCATGTTGATCGTATCTTCTATATGACTCGTGTTCGACCTTTCGGTCTTCCGTGTTCCGAGGCCATGTCTGTACATGCTAGGCTCGTCAAGTGAACCCTAAGTGTATCGCGTGTGTAAATCTGTCTTACACCCGTTGTATGTGAACGTTAGAACCTATCACACCCGATCATCACGTGGTGCTTCGGAGCAACGAGCTTTAGCAACGGTGCACAGTTAGGGGAAACACAATACTTGAAATTTTAGTGAGAGATCATCTTATTTACTACCGTCGTTCTAAGTAAACAAGATGCAAAAACATGATAAACATCACATGCAATCAATTAAAGTGACATGATATGGCCAATATCATCTTGCTCCTTGGATCTCCATCTTCGGGGCACCATGATCATCTTGTCACCGGCTCGACACCATGATCTTCATCATCGTGTCTTGAAGAAGTCGTCACGCCAACTATTACTTCTACTACTATAGCTAACGTTTAGCAATGAAGTAAAGTAATTACATGGCGTTATTCAGTGACACGCAGGTCATACAATAATAAAGACAACTCCTATGGCTCCTGCCGGTTGTCAAGTTCATCGACATGCAAGTCGTGATTCCCTATTACAAAAACATGATCAATCTCATACATCACATATATCATTCATCACATCTTCGTTCTTGGCCATACCACGTCACAAAACACATGCTGCAAAAACAAGTTAGACGTCCTCTAATTGTTGTTGCAAGTTTTACGTGGCTTCTATAGGATTTCTAGCAAGAACGTTTCTTACCTACGCCAAAACCACAACGTGATTTGTCAACTTCTATTTACCCTTCATAAGGACCCTTTTCATCGAATCCGATCCGACTAAAGTAGGAGAGACAGACACCCGCCAGCCACCTTATGCATCTAGTGCATGTCTGTCGGTGGAACCAGTCTCACGTAAGCGTACGTGTAAGGTCGGTCCGGGCCGCTTCATCCCACAATACCGCCGAATCAAGATTGACTAGTAATGGTAAGAAAGTTGAACAAGATCATACACCCACAACTGATTTGTGTTCTACTCGTGCAAGATGCTACGCATAAAACCTAGGCTCAGATGCCACTGTTGGGGAACGTAGCATAATTCAAAAAATTTCTACGTCTTCACCAAGATCCAACTATGGATGTATCTAGCAACGAGCAAGTAAGAGTGCATCTACATACCGTTATGAAGATTGCGTGCGGAAGCTTTCAACGAAGCAAGGATGAAGTAGTCGTACTCTTCACGTTCTACGTCACCGATGATCTAGCGCCGAATGGACGGCACCTCCGCGTTCAACACACGTACGGTGCAGCAACGTCACCTCCTTCTTGATCCAGCAAGGGGGGAGGAGAAGTCGTCAGAGATCCGGCAGCACGACGGCGTGATGACGGATGCAGTGGAGATCGCAGCAGGGCTTCGCCGGGCGCCCTGCGTGGGAGTTGGGAGGTGTGACGGGAGGGGGAGAGGCGCCAGGGCTTGGGGTGCGGCTGCCCTCTCCCCCCCCCACATATATATAGGGGCCAGGGGGGGCGCCTGGACCCCCTGCAGATCCAATCTGCAAGGGGGCGGCGGCCAAGGGGGGTTCCTTGCCCCCCAAGGCAAGTGGAGCCCCCCTCCCCTTTAGGGTTTGAACCCTCGGCGCAGGGGAGGTGGGCCCCCTTAGTGGTGCGCCAGCCCAGAGGGCTGGACACATCCCCTCGCGGCCTAGGGGCCCCACCGGGATGGGTGGCCCCACCCGGTGGACCTCCGGGGCCCCTCCGGTGGTCCCGGGACGCTCTCGGTGACCCCCGGAGATCACCCGTTGGCCGAAACTGGACTTCCCATATATCAATCTTTACCTCCGGACCATTCCGGAACTCCTCGTGACGTCCGGGATCTCATCCGGGACTCCGAACAACTTTCGGGTTTCCACGTGCATTTATCTCTACGACCCTAGCGTTACCGAACCTTAAGTGTGTAGACCCTACGGGTTCGGGAGACACGTAGACATGACCGAGACCACTCTCTGGTCAATAACCAACAGCGGGATCTGGATACCCATGTTGGTTCCCACGTGTTCCTCGATGATCTTAATCGGATGAACCACCGTGTCAAGGATTCACTCAATCCCGTATGTTATTCTCTTTGTCCATCGGTACGGTACTTGCCCGAGATTCGTTCGTCGGTATCCCCGATACCTTGTTCAATCTCGTTATGGCAAGTCTCTTTACTCGATCCGTAATCCATCATCCCGTGACTAACTACTTAGTCACATTGAGCTCATTATGATGATGTATTACCGAGTGGGCCCAGAGGTACCTCTCCGTCATACGGAGTGACAACATCCCAGTCTCGGTTCGTACCAACTCAACAGACACTTTCGGAGATACCCGATGCGTACCTTTATAGCCACCCAGTTACGTTGTGACGGTTGGCACACCCAAAGTACTCCTACGGTATCCGGGAGTTGTACAACCTCATGGTCTAAGGAATAATTACTTGACACCGAAAAGCTTATGCATTACGAACTATATGATCTCGTGTTATGCTCAAGTTTGGGTCTTGTCCATCACATCATTCTCCTAATGATGTGATCCCGTTATCACCGACATCCCATGTCCATGGTCATGAAACCGTGACCATCTGTTGATCAACGAGCTGGCAACTAGAGGCCTACCAGGGACTCAATGTGGTATGTGTATTCACACATGTATCGTTGTTTCCGTACAATACAATTCAAGCATGAATAACAGACAATTATCATGAACAAGGAGATATAATAATAATGCTTTTATTATTGCCTCTAGGGCATATCTCCAACACGCCCCACCTAGGGTTCCTAGTTGGACTAGGATTGGGGGTTGGGCGCCACCTCTCCTTTTTCCTTTCCCTCTCTTCCTTCTTTTGGTGATTCCTACTAGGAATAGGATTGCAATCCTATTCCTAGTAGGATTGCAACCCTAGTCGCACCAAACAAGGGCCGGCCGGCCTCCCCCCTTGCTCCTTTATATACGGGGGCAGGGGGGCACCCAAAGACACACAAGTTGAATTGTTCCAGCCGTGTGCGGTGCCCCCCTCCACAGAAACACACCTCGGTCATACCGTCGCGGTGCTTAGGTGAAGCCCTGCGCCGGTGAATACATCATATCCGTCACCACGCCGTCGTGCTGACGAAACTCTCCCGTGAAGCTCAACTGGGTCAAGAGCTCGTGGGACGTCATCAAGCTGAACGTGTGCTGAACGCGGAGGTGCCGTACGTTCGGTGCTTGATCGGTTGGATCGCGAAGAAGTTCGACAACATCAACCGCGTCACTTGACGCTTCCGCTCCCGGTCTACGAGGGTACGTAGACGCACTCTCCCCTCTCGTTGCTATGCATCTAGTAGATAGATCTTGCGTGATCGTAGGAAAATTTTAAAATACTACGTTCCCCAACAATATATATATATATATATATATATATATATATATATATATATATATATATATATATATATATATATATATATATATATATATATATACATATGTATTGACCCCCTTCTTCAAATTAGATCTTTCGGATGCGGAATGAACTCCTAGCACCAGATCGTCTGCGAGCAATTCAAGAGGAATTGGCGGCATTCTTCCTTGACCACGTGATCGCGCCAGACGGAGAATACTATGTGGACCATGCGTCCATGTGATAGGAGATTATATTTGTAAGAGATAATTATTGTATATATGTACCCGGTAGTGTCGGATAGATATACGAGAACTTGTTGTTCGGCCAATCTCTCGGAGAAGGAGAGGTGGTCAATATCACTTCTCTCTGTATGCATATATATGTTGATGACGATCTTATGTTTTCTTCGTTTGCTTACTAGCTAGCTAGCTAGCGTGTCTAGTCCTCTCTATACATATGTGTAGTACGTAGCGTCGACCAAGCACGGACATAAGAGAGGACACTTCTCTCTATTAATTAGCTAGCTAACACAATACATGAAACACCTAAATTAACCCCCAAAACCCCAAACCCCCCCTAAAAAAAACAAAAACCACAGCCACAGAAATGCTGACGCGTGGATGCATTTTAATCCCGGTTGGTGCCACCAACAAGGACCAAAGGCCCTCCTGCCTGGGCTCCGCGCACAGGCCACGTGGAGACCCATCTGTCTCGGTTCTAGATTGAACCGGGACTAAAGGGCTAGAGCATCAGTACCGACCATTTAATCCCGGTTCAAGAACCCGGGGCAAAAGGCGAAGCGACTTTATGGTGGACGGCGGCCTCGGAGGACTTTATCCTGTCCGTTCCACAAGACCTCGTGATTCTCACCTGTCAGCTCGTTGTCCCCCCATTTGTTTTCTAGGAATAGGTTCTAGGGTTTGTAGCCGTATATGGCTGGAACATCTGCTACGTTCGTGAGAGAAGGAGCAGCAGGGCAGGCGTTCGAAAATTGACTTGACCTGACGATCACGATGCAGTACGGAGGTTGATGGGTGGTGGGTCAGATTACAGCAGCTTTTGGCACGTCCAAACGTGACTAAAGACACACTGTCACTGTAGCCTGCACAGTGCGCATCTGCAAGTGACACTACGTTAATCTTGCAGAGGTAATACATGTTTAGCAAATTAGTTCATTTGGCCAGATAAAACAGATGTGTAAAATCTAAAAAACAACTGTAGAATACTCTAAATTACCAGGAAACTATTAATTATAGTTTATGGGCTTCATAATGTTAATAAATTTCGTAACTTTAATTCTTCATATCTCCCTCGAGCCAAGAGATTCGCATGAAGTATAGTTGTTGATAGCCAAAAAATGCAATATTTGGCAATCAAATTCGTAGTCTTTAATTTTTGGGAGGATAAACTCTGACAAAAATTTGGAACATACGGTGCCGAACTAACAGAGCAAATTTGAGTTTCATTACGATGGGTAGAAACGCGTGGATAAAAATAAAGAATACCCCTAAGCATGATTAGAGAGTTTTTTATGCAGGCTAGCATGATTTGTTGACGTAAAACCGATGGATTATATTGCTAGTATATAAATAATCCAAGTGTTGGCCAAATTAATAAATTGATCTAACCCGCAAAAAAAATTGATCTAAGCAACGCTAGCCTTTTAAACATGTTTAATAAATTGATCTAACCAGGCATGCGGTTGATAACATAATCTCTATGCAGCACACTGGTTCCTTTTCTAAAAGAAAAACGCAGCACACTGTCTCCATGGCCTTAAATGCCTTTTATATTAATATTCTATGCGCTAACCTGTGAGGAGTGGTCATCGGCCCACATGCACGTCTGACTTTGAAACATGTCTGACTAGTCGGCATGCCAGAGTGCTGCTGGAGTGTACCATGGAACAGCGCCCACGAGTCGTTCTGGAGCCTAGATTCTGTCCAACAGGCTAGCGCTGGCAGCCGGCATACCAGGGACAGCCCGCGTAAATACCGGGACAAATCTGGTCAATGTGTAAAACGAACGGCGAGGATACAGTCCGCAGAGTGCTCGTCCGCCGTTAGGCATTTTTTTTTTTTTTCGAAGAACCTCATGCGAGGGCAGGGGGTTCCTGCATTTCATTAAGAAGAAGAGAGATGATCCAGTTTATAAGGAAAAACCGGATCCAAAAACCTAACAAAGCCCGGTTAATTGGGGGAAACCGAGTGAACACCGCAGAACAAACACAAAAAAACACTAGAGCTTGGGGGTAGGGACTAGGGACTAGGACACGCACGATCTCAAGGCACGTCGTCTGAGCCAGACACAAGAGCGCCTAGGCCCAGAGCGAATCGGCGTGGCTCAAGTGCAACCGGTATGACCAACAGACCCTCACAAGATCTCATCCATATCAAGCCTCGCCATCGCCCCTTCATCTCAGGGTCGTATCCTAACATTACCTGCGGAGTACTTCATCAGAGCACTCAAAGCCGCGATCGTTTGCGGCGAAAGCGGCTTTTTGTACATGTCGAGGTAGGCTTTCATCTTTTGCTCAGCGCCCTCGACCTTGCTCACCTCTGGCAACTCTCCAAAAACCTCCATCAACCTATGCTCCGCACGCTTGGCCGTCGGGATGTTGCATGCCTTGTTCTTCTTTTCTAGACGCCCGCTTCGTCTCCCACCATCCTGCTCCCCATGCAAAGGCGTCGGGGTCCCAAGCAGAGGTACCGGGACCGCACAAGTAACCTTGCTGAGAAAATCCTCCAAAGCTGTAGGTGGAGCCTCAACCTGTGTAACCTCAACAGCACCAATGCTATCCTCAACCTGAGACTCAACCTCAACATCATGCTTGCTGAGAAAACCCTCCAAAGCTGTAGGAGGAGCCTCAACCTGTGTAACCTCAACAGCACCAATGCTATCCTCAACCTGAGACTCAACCTCAACATCATGCTTGCTGAAGGCCCCCATCATGTGCTCCGCGTTGAGACCAAGTGGCTCCCCGATAGACTTGCAGGAGCCATCGGGACGGGGCAGCAAGATCATAGCCTCCGAGAACATCGGGTCGTCAAACTCCTCACTCCCCACGGAGGAAACAGCAGGCGCCATCCACACCTCGTCACACCAAGTAGAGCAGCCCACAAGACAAACGACAGCAGGCGAAACATGAGGATGCAGCGACAATGCTTCATCAAGCATAGGATCATCGTGTTGTGAATCGATGTCCACCGGCCCCGCCAACATCATCGCGGCAAGGAGCTCCTGCTCGAACAGTGGGGCAGGGAAGTGCCGATCAGGAGGCCGGCCTGGACGAGCTTCCGGTGATGGAGCCAACACCACCTCAGCGTAGGAACGCAGCCTTGAAACAGAGCCCATTGGCACTTCAGGATCAATCTCAACAGCAGGACGAGATCCACTAGATGGTGGTGTCGAAGAGGACTTCTGTGGGCATTTGCTCGCAATATGGAAATCACCGAAACAGCGCCAACACTTTATCGGCTGCCAACAAGCAGCGGCGAAGTGCTTGCGGCTGAGGCAGCAGAAGCATCGCCCATCCATCCACTTGAGGTAAGCAACCCGCTCCGCCTGGCCACCCAACGGACGCGGCGACGGTGCAGCATGCCCACCTCCAGCCATGGGCGCGCATCCTTTGCGCCCACGCACCCGAGTCCAGCCTCCACGAACATCGACCGTGCAACCATTTACACTCCCGGGCATCAAAACTTGATCCCGGACCACCACCGACTTGAGACGATCCCTCGGAGCTGAAGAAGACGAAGGACCAGCACCTCCTCCACGCCGCAAGCCCCCAGAACCGGAACTGGGACAGCAACCAAATGCGTTCCCCACGAGCAGACTACCGGATCCGGGCATGGCTAGGCGAGCCGGCCCGAGATCCACGATGCAGGGGGCAGCAGCCGACCTACCGGGACAGATGGCCCGTTCTCTACTAATGAGTCCATCACAACCATTAAGACCCATCATTTGAAAACATTGACTATGTGTATATCCAACAAATCCTCACTGGCCAGAGCAAATCGTCAAAGGAAAATCATGAAAATGCTCGCATCATAAAGAAGGAGAAACAGTGTCGGTGTTGAAAGAAAAGGACACAATAATCTGACCATTTTTTATTGAGACAACCAACCAATATTTTGCACTATCTGATGATGAAAACGACTATTTCCCTTTCATGTGGGGTGAAGTCGCAGACCTCGCTACCTTAGAGGCCATTAAGCACCCACTAGCTAGTCAAAGGCGTAATTGATCTTTTTTAATTTTAAAAAAAGCATTGTTTCCTCTGCACGTGGATGATCGACGACCTCCAACAGTATATGTCGTGTGGTGCCGCTTGTAGTGGGATAAACCCGTGCGAAAGTGAAGCTGGACGCTAGTGTTTCCACTGGAGATAAAGGTACAAGTAATGTAGGTCTCCACCTCCTAAGGTCTTAGGGATCACCGACAACGCCTCATGATGGTCAACTGTACAAAATATTCCCGTGTACTAACATCTTTAGTTACTCCAACACTGAAACATTTGGTTAATGTTTGAATTTGGACCTCTTGAGATGATTTCCCGATACTTCCTAGTCCCACGGTTGTCTAATTGTCATGAGTTCTTCGCCTTGGGATCATGAGCTCATCACTTGCTAGAGGGAACTGACAGAGAAGGAAACATCTTTTATTACATTCGTTGCAATATTAATACTACAAGGTCACCCATGCCTCTCAACTGGGGTGGGCTAACAAATTTAGCTACTCCTGCTGGCTAGTGTGGGCATGCGCATGCCTCATGTCGTCCATGTGTCTCCTTACTTGCACATGCATTTGGCAGAGAGAGAAGTACATATTACACCCCCTCAACTCTATCCTAGTCTAATATACACCCCTGAACTTCAATACCG
>LR738712.1:769230027-769244370 GCA_902687465.1 Secale cereale
TCCACCCGCGCCCCCAAGAAGGCCCCCCAGGCGTTTTTTTCCCCGCCGGCGCCAAAAAATCGGCCCAGTCGCGCCCCCAAGAGCCCAGTTTTCGCCGGCTCGGGCCGAAATTGGTGCCGGCGGACCCAACCCGAACCCAGCGCGCAGGGGGTCGCTTGGGGGCGCCGGGCGAATCGTTTTTGGCGCGAAGAGCCGCGGGCCCTCCGCGTCAGCGGCTCTACTCCCTTCTCGCCCCTTCGTCGTCCTCATCGCCTCGTTTCCCGCGGCGAATCAATGCCAAAGCTGCCGCGCGCTGCCGCGCCGGTCAGCCTCCATTGATGCCTCACGGGCGGCGCAGTGAAGGCTGGGCGACGCGTCCCTCGGCCGCCACGCAATCATGCCACGCGTAACGCGCCGGCCAAGCCTCCCACGCGGCTTCTCCGCCTATAAAAGCTGACCGAAGCGCGCCGGAGAGACTCGGCCCCGACCATCCTCCGACGACGCGCTCATCTTCTCCCCCTATCCTCCTCTCGCCGTCACCAGTTGCCACAGCATGGCCGAGCGTTTCCCAGGCGACGGCGCGGCGGCCAACGGATTCGGGCGCCGGCATCTCCACGAGGACGAGGCTCGCCTCCTTTTCGAGACCGAGTACCCGGTCCCGCCGGACATGCGGGTGCCCGGGGCGTGGAGGATCAGCGCTGGCGGCGTGCCGATGCCCCCGGTGCCCACGGGCGCTGCGCGGCGTGTGGAGATCGCACGCATCCGCTCGTCCCTGCCACGTGCGGCGAGGAAGGGGCCCCGGTACGCCCCCGACAGCACAATCTGGGAGCCGTACTTCCGCCGCCGGCACAACGAGCAGCTCGAGGCCACCAACGGCGTCGTGCCCTCCGGCAGGTACAACGCCGACGGTCGGCGCCGGTGGTGGGGCGTGCCAGGGCGCACGTTGGAGTCCGTCCTCGAGTACATCGAGGGCGGCAACATATCGTGCCTCGAGTACCCCGCCCCCCCCGTCCTTCTCACGCCGTCGGGGAAGCTCCTGGACGCCGAGGCGCATGGAGACCGGGGTGTCCTCCTCCTCGTCCGGCGGCTCTCCCTGCCTCCACCTCCGCCCCGTCAAGCCGGAGCCCCAGGACACGCCTGTCAGCGCGCGTACCCGCAGCTCCGGCGCCCTCCTCGAGCCCAAGACGGAGTCCGGCCTCCCCCCGGAGTACGAGGAGATAGCCCGGCACGGCTTCTCCGACGAGGACGCCATGCGGTGGTCGCGCGACGACTACCTGCGCGAGGAGATGGTCCGGCAGTGCCGGGCCCTCGAGGAGATCGCCGCCCGCAAACGTGGGCGCGAGGACGAGGATGGTGTCGTCGTCCTCGATAGCGACGACGACGACGCCCCCGGACCGTCCAACCCGCCGCGCCAACCGGGGAGGGATGCAGCAGGGACGGCGGAGGCGGGGGCGACGACGACGACGGCGGTGACTACACGCTGTTCTACAGCCTCCTCGGCATGTAGAACCGCGTGGGCGGGCGGCGAGGGAGACGGCGGGGGTAGCCCGCGGTAGTTTTTAATTTTTTTTTTGTAAAATATGTTTAAGTTTGAACGAACTCGCCCGTGTTTGTTAAATTTGAGCCGTGTTTGCGCCGAATTTGAACATTTTCAAAACCCCTGGAGGGGCGCGACTGGGGGGCATCACGCCGCCAGTGCGCGGTTTAGCGCCGGTGCGCCCCCAGGGGGTGATTTTTAGCCCCTCCTGGGGGGCCAACGGCTGGAGATGCCCTAATATGCACTTCTCTCTTTGGCAGATGGTTGGTGGTCGATGTTATTCATGCAAAGATGTCCAGTAGACATCTATGATTGCACTTCACATGAAGGCAGTTCATTAAGCATGCGGCTCCCATATGTGTCGTTAACCCACTGGGGAAAATATATGATGCACTGGTGCTTGTGGTTCTAAACTTGAATGCAGTTCATTTATGACGCGAAACTGATGTGTGCACGACAATGTGCCAGTGAAACGACGGGCAATCCAGCCGTTAACTGTAGTTTGATGCTTTGCATGGACGATCTGATAATTGTTGTCGTGCACAAATCGTCTCCTCAATGTCGTGTGCATGGCAGCACTCTTTATGACGAGGCACCCCTGATGTTTGTCGGCACACTTGGGGAAATGTGAAGAAAAAATCAAGCACATTCACACAACATCAATGATTGTTTTCACAAAATTTTAAATCAAAATTCAAAATATTGCTCAAGATACAAAAATGACAAATTTAACACTAAATCAATATGTAATATAAGTTGTGCATTTGATTTGGCCCATAATCACATTGATATCAAATTTACCATTTTTGTATCTAGCAATGCTTCGAATTTTAATGATGCCGGAAGTCACCGAAAGATCTTCGGGAGTCTTCATCTCAAGATCCACTGGTTGACTTCGACGGTGAGATACAAATTATGGACGACGACTTGACACAAAGGGATGGTTGTGGAGCGGCGGCGGCGGCCGCATCGCACGTAGCTGCTGGGATTGTGGAAAAGTGGTGGCGACAACACTTGATGACTTCGATGGTGCTACTCAAGCATCAGGTCGTGAGCTCCGGGGTGAAAGCCTTGGTCTGACCCAAGCTGGTTGTACCTGGCAATGGCGATGTATTTATGTCCCTACCTTGTTGAAGGCATTGCTCGGATATGCTCGGATTGATTCTTTATGGTGAAAATCTAGATCCTAACCTTGATGGTTTGATCCGGTAACTCTGACGCTTGAGTGTCACTTCCTTCTTGACGGAGTTGCTATTGAAGAACTCCGTCGTCTGTGTGATGTCATGAGATGGATGGTGTTGATATGGTCATTATTGTAGTTTGTCGATCATAGATCTGATCACTTTAGACTCTCTTTTTTTCTTCGTCTACGCATAGCTTTGGTCTAATATGACTTCGCTATTGCCGGCGTGTTTTTTGTGTGTATGTGTTGATTTTGATTGTGTGCATCCTAGATATGCAGAGATCGGGTGTGCGCCCTTAGGGTATGTATTCTCTCTTGATGCTCCTTTTTAAGCCAATAAAATCCACCCTTTATCTGAAAAAAATCAACCCTCTCTTGAATCTAAGCAAACACCGTGTGATTTGTCTACGACGGCATGCGTAGCCTTTCCCATAACCAATTCCGTCTATATAGATGGAGGTGCCGTGGGTAGCGCATAGGCCAAATCAGCATGTTTGTCCATGTCAGGTGTGACAGCACCTCGGTTGGATTTACTCTATTGGGTGATGACCCTCGTGCGTACTAAGCAACCGACAGACATGGCGGATTGGCGCCTTGGCAATGCCATGTCACCTATTCCAATCCTTAGACAAGCGGTTGAGCCTTCTAGCTACCTGGTTTCACTTTATTTAGTTGGAACTACTTGGTGTGGGACACTTGCTGTTCCTTGTACGATGAGTAATCAGGTGGTGTGCTACACTTCAATCCTGCCTACAAATTTATGTCCTGACCAGCAAAGTGGAGACAAAGAAACGTAGGAGAGAAGAGATGGCTCGTGCTCCTCCGCTAGCAGCACTTGTGGTGGCGGTGGCGCTGGCACTGGCCAGCTCGCTTGGGCCTGGGGCTTCTGCGGCTGAGCCTCCGGTGGTGCGTGGCCTGTCGTTCGACTTCTACCGGCGGACCTGCCCGCGGGCAGAGTCCATCGTGCGCGACTTCGTCCGGGACGCCGTGCGCAAGGACATCGGCCTCGCCGCGGGCCTCCTCCGCCTCCACTTCCACGACTGTTTCGTGCAGGGCTGCGACGCCTCCGTGCTCCTCGACGGATCGGCAACAGGGCCCGGGGAGCAGCAGGCGCCGCCCAACCTCACGCTCCGCCCCTCCGCCTTCAAGGCTGTCATAGACATCCGAGACCGGCTGGAGCGCGAGTGCCGCGGCGCCGTCGTCTCCTGCGCCGACATCCTCGCGCTCGCCGCCCGCGACTCTGTGGTCGTTTCTGGCGGGCCGGACTACCGCGTGCCCCTCGGCCGCCGGGACAGCCGCCGCTTCGCCACGCGGCAGGACGTGCTGTCCGACCTGCCGGCGCCCTCCGCGAACGTGCCGTCGCTCCTCGCCCTGCTGCGTCCCCTCGGCCTCGACGCCACCGACCTCGTCACAATCTCCGGCGGCCACACCATCGGGCTGGCGCACTGCACCTCCTTCGAGGACCGCCTCTTCCCGCGCCCCGACCCCACCATTAGCCCCGCCTTCCTCGCCAGGCTGAAGGGGACGTGCCCGGCCAAGGGCACCGACCGCCGCACCGTGCTGGACGTGCGCACGCCCAACGTGTTCGACAACCAGTACTATGTCGACCTGGTGAACCGGGAGGGGCTCTTCGTCTCCGACCAGGACCTCTTCACCAACGCCATCACCCGGCCCATCGTCGAACGCTTTGCGCGGAGCCAGCGGGACTTCTTCGAGCAGTTCGGCGTGTCCATGGGAAAGATGGGCCAGATGAGGGTGCGCACAAGCGATCTGGGAGAGGTCCGACGGAACTGCTCCACCCGCAACCCCGGCCCTGCCGCCGATGCTCTCCAGTGGCCGTCCCTTGTGCAGACCATCGTCCACGCAGCCGCACAAAGCATTGGCTAGCTTCTAACAAGTACTCCCTCCGTCCCATAACGTAGTGTCAAAAAACATCTTACATTATGGGATAGATGGAGTAGCTGTTAATCATGTCCAAATAATAAAAGTGACCAAACTTGATATCATTTTCAGCTATGTGTGCTCCAGGGTACCGAAATTTTCTTCCAAGAAAGGAGAGTGACCCAAGATTGATATTCCTATGACTATGAGATAGCTACCTTGAAGAAAAACGATGAAGGAAATTTGTAGTCTAATTGTAAAATAACCAATACTCCAAAAATTTCGATTGCTATGATGGTAATCAGTGGCGGAGCCACACAGTCAAATTTGGGCGGGCCCGTACAAATAAAGCCCACTATTTTTTCTCAAACTGACCCAGTCTAATATCATACCCCATAGGTTTTTGCTCTGCGCTGGGCCGGAGATGGCCCATCCGGCCTTGCTATAGCTCGGTCGGTGATGGTGATAAAGGAAGTATGAAATCGAATGATATTGTCTCAACCCCTCAAAAAAAAAGAATGATATTGTCTCAAAAGAAAAAAGAGTATGAAATCGAAACATGGAACATTGTCTCAAAAGAAAAAAGAGTATGAAATCGAAAGATGGAACATCCAGAAAAACGTGATTGCGAGCAACGTCAGTTCAGTTTCAACGTGTAGAGGGTTCAGCTTCATTGAATATACGTCCATAATAAGCTTAACCCCTTGAAGCAAGTGAGAATTTTTTTCCCTAACTCATCCACACCTTAACCCCCCAAAATGCTCTCAAACATAGCCTTCTGGCCTATCTGGACACCCTACATTTGTAGAAAATAGGGCTTTGGTCACAGCTCAATATACACATTAGGCCCGGTTGCATTACGAACCGGGACTAATGTGAGCATTAGTCCCGGTTCGAGCGGCTAAAGGCATTAGTCCCGGTTCAAATGGGACCTTTAGTCCCGGTTTGAGACACGAACCGGGTCCAGGTTTGAGACACGAATCGGGACTAAAGGGCATCGCAACCTTTAGTCCCGGTTCTTGTCTCAAACCGGGACTAAAGATTAGACTTTAATCCCGGTTTGAGGTACGAACCAGGACTAAAGGGTGCGATGCTCTTTAGTCCCGGTTCATGTCTCAAACTGGGACTAACCGGGACTAAAGGCCCATTTCTCAAACTATATCCCCCTCTCGGTGTATCGTCATTTCAGTTTTGAAAAAAACAAAAGGAAATGATAAAAACTTCAAAAAATAAAATCCTTCGAGATGTAGTTATATTACTACATATACTACCTAGGAAAATTAAAAAACTTAAATTTGGACATGTTTTGCAAAAAAGTGTTATGAAAAAGTAAAACGGCTATAACTTTTGCATACGATGTCGGAATAAAACGTATAATATATCAAAATGTTCAGCACGAAAATCCGCATCCAATTTTGATGGCCTTCGGCTTGTTTGCAATTTTGTAGAATCCTCAAATTCTAAAAGGAATAAAGGTTATGCTCAAATTTCAAAAAAATTGAATTTTAGTTAAATCTTATCAAACTATGGTCAAACTACTTATTCAAGAAGTATTAGTGTTACTAAATAATTATTCAAGAACATTAGTGTTACTAAATAATTATTTCAGTTTTTTTGAATTTTGGTCAAATCAGGTCAAACTATGGTCAAACTATGGTCAAACTACTTATTCAAGAAATATTAGGGTTACTAAATAATAATTATTTTTAAAGATAATAGTTTGAAACTCAAACAGTGAAATGTGTGACTTCATGCTCAAGGTAAACCGCTGAGGGTTAATAGGATTAACATCTTACTATTGTGAGGAAAACAACAAGTACAGACTTGGAAACGAGGGGGGAATTGAACCCGAAAGTTAAGCGTGCTCAGGCTGGACTAGTGAGGGTGATTATAGATTAGAGGTTAAATTGAGCAGTGATGAGGGGTGGGTGATTAGAGATTAAATTGTAAAATAATTCAGAAATTTGAAAATCGGGAAAAAATAAAAAAATCAAAAAAAAATCGTAAAATTACCTTTAGTCCAGCATCCCGATTCCAGAACTGGGACTAAAGGCCCTCTTGAACCGGGACAAATGGCCCATTTTCTACTAGTGCTATATTGGACACTGTGCTTATTTGACATTATGTAAATGACCCCAACTTTTGCTAGTAGGTGGGCATGCCCATGGTATGCATCCATGCTTGGTTCGAAGGGAAAAATGTGTAAAATCAAAATTTAAATAGGTACTTACAACTATTATTTTATGTTTTTAACATGGCTAATAAATACATAGGGATAAAATTGAAAATAGAAAATTATTTTTCAATGCATTAATAAATATTTGGCAAAAAAGAACTAAATAGTTACTTAAAAGTTATTTTGGTATTCCAAACAATATTTCTAGTTTTTGATTAGGTTTCGTAAAGAATAATAAAGTTCAAATAGGAGGAAATTATGTTAACAAAAAATACAAAAAAGAAAAGCTTAGGCTTTGGCCCAACTAAGCGACGGTATCCCTCCCGTCGAGTGCGTGTTGTGAATTTCGAAAACTGTTCACCTTTTGTAGAAATTGTTCACGTTTTCAGAAAATATTGGTAAATTCTTCACTGGTCGAAAAGAAGTTTGCTTTTTGAAGAAATTTTGGAATTTTAAAAAATTATCATGTTTTTAAAAAATATTCATATTTGGAAAAAAAGGTGTCTTTGTAAAATTGTTTAAAATTGTGAGAAACAATTGCATTTTTATGATCTGTTCATGATTAAAAATAATAATATCGGAATGCCAAAAGTTCTTCACATTTTTTCAAAATATATTTTCGAACTTCAAAAATGATCTCACTGAGAAATTACACCAATAAAAAAAATACTCCAACTTGGTCAAGTTGTGTATGTTGTCTCTATAAGTAGATGCACACTCTTCACTACTGCTTTTTACAGTACTGTTCTGTTTTGAGGTTGGCTGTCATGGGAGATTTAGTTCATCCCATGTGTTGTTTAGTGGCAAATATTGATTAGGTGATTATCTGAGGATCACACATAAATTGAAAGTGGCTTCGTGTTGTCGTCCTAATTTTTCTTTGAATTTATTGAACTTCACAAATCAAAGGAACCCACATGATTGGATGGAGCGCGTGAATGTGGTTCGACACTCGCTAATCTTGAAGTCATTCAAAAGTCAAAACCCTCACTATGGGGCAAGGTCTACAAGGCTGTGTGCATCACTTAATGCGGAGGTGAGAGGTTATCATCCTTTAACAATGTGGTCGGGGCCACCAGGACATTGGTCGTGATGCACGGGACAAGCAGGTCACTATTTTGTGTATTGTCAAAAAGTTGTTAAACCCTCCTCCATGGATTCCGACCATACAACTAATTGATGACATATGAAGACCAATCAACTGGGCAAGTGTAGCACTAGGAGGCATGTGTTGTGCGGACTATGAACAACCGAAATGGGCTGAACGGCCAGCTACCTCACCAGATGTAAACACAATTTGCCAACGTTCTCATGTCTCCGACTCCCATACACATTTTCTTACATGTCATCTCGTGTTCCTTCACATCACCCCCTCTGTCTATGTGGTGTCTCCTATATGAACAAACAATCTGGCTTGATGTTCACTTCCATGAAGATGGACAAGTGTACGTATGAGGAGGTAGTCGGAGAGGGGAGATCATTGCTCACATTAGTGCAAGTGTGCAACTGGTTGGTAGAGTATTCATAGAGGAGAACATTAACATGCTTGTTGGTAACCGTCTATTCTTTGCTAAAGGCCAATTTAACCCCACGTAAATGTGACAAACAAGAAATCATGTACTATTGTCCCTCCAATATCGATAGGTTATTTTGTTCAGTACATAGAGCCACCCTTGTCCAGTACATTTCCGTTCAATGCCTCCACACACGCTTCAACTTCTTTCACCGTCGCACATAGTAAACTTTAGAAAGGAATCAGTCCATTATTACTAGCAAAGATCGAGAAGGACATGCACCAATTGTTCTGAACCACGTTTGAAACAAGTGTTCCATCTTTAGGAAAAACGTGTCAAGCAATGCCGATGCCGCCTCACGTGACAGGTGTATGTGCTGAGACCAAGCCCCCGTTGACGACTACCTTGGCCCAGGCAGGAAGTCTCCTCTGATTACTTGCCTCCACATCTGCACCCCGAGCGCTCACCAGAGAACCCCCCCTGAGCTGCCTTGTCTCTTTAGGGACTCTTCCGCTATATTTGTTAGGGGTATTGTTAAGTCGTGAGCCGCTTGACGTGGGCTCGAACAAGGAAGTACGCTGAACGAGACATTTCAGATCTCTATTGTTGTTGTTCTGCTACCATTTTGATACTGTCAAGAATCCCAGGTCCTCACCCCGAAAGTGTTCATCCCCACACCGCCCGACACAAACACACTGAAAGAGAAATACCACACACACAAACAAGCACGTGCGCACTAAAAGGAAAAAAACTGCACATACACACAAAGTGAAAAAAACTATACAAACACACAAAAAGGAAAAGGCCACGTAATGGAAAAAGGTGGAACTTAAAAATAGCAAAACCCCTAGAAAAAAAATGAATTTTTTCAAGTTTTGTATGTTGTGTCTACATGTACATGTACAATGTCAACTAGCACTATTTAGGCACAAAGTTGCTTTGTAGCTCAGGCTACATGGAACCTCTTATCTACAACCCTCCAACCTTGCTTTGAGATCCGCACTCTTCAACTAACTCACAACAAGAAGATTTATCTTTTATGTTTCTCAAAAATGAAACAACATATGAAATTCAAACTTTCCAGATCGAACAAACATTAAAACATCAATGTGTGAAAAAACTTTCAGATTTTTTGGTCCCATACAAATATACAAAATGAGATTTTGTTTGAGTAAAAATATTATTTTAAGTATTTAAAATGCATGAAAAAATCTGAAAGTTTTTTCCTATATTGTAGTTATAATGTATTGTTGTTCTGCAAAATTTGAAGTTTATATGTTGTGTCATTTGAGAGAAACAAAAAAGACAAATACGTCTGCATGAATCGCGATGCAAAAATGGATGGCAAAGATAAGGGGTACCATGTAACCTGAGCTACAGAAAATCAGAATAGCAACATGTCAGCGACAATGTTAAATATCATTGAAGACATGGGCACCCTGACGTACTTCCTCTTTTGTCTAAAAGTAATTGTGTACATCATCATTGACTTTAACAACCATACTACCTATAGTAACAACATTTTGGATCCACTAGCATCATTTATCATTGAATCCTTTCATTCTAGGGTCTGTTGAAGGAACGACCATTTAACCTTGTCATGGGCCGTCTCAAAGTCAATACTGAAAACTACTCCACTCATGTTTTTTCAGTGCATCTCATGAATGGTATCATATAGGATTACTACTTCATCGAGCATATTCATTATTTCCATAAAAGCCGTTTGAGATGACCGGACAACATGTGTTGAGCATATTAGTAGCCACTTTCATGAAAATGTTGAAGCCGGCATTAAGGAAACATGTAAGTCTATACTGCTGGACCCAACTCAGCCTCCTTAAGTTTCAGCAACAAAACAATCTTACCAAAATTAAACCTGGATAGGTCAAGTTGGTCGGCATGAAGACAATTAAACAACGCCAATAGGTCAGACTCGATGGCATCCGAGAAATTATGATATAATTCAGCGGGAAAGCCATCAGGCCTGCAACTTTATTATGTTACATTTGGAACGCCGTAACTCTCGCCTCATCTTGAGATAATGGTGTTGCGAGGATATTGTCTCATCAAAGGTGAAATCTCTTTCATCCGACACATGACGCTAGTTTATATGTCGTTTGTAGCGGCATTTGCAAAATGTATGGATAGCAGGCTAGTAGCTCTGCATCTTCATTATGTAAAGAGAATCGACCGGCTAGTAGCCTATCCGGTCGAAAGGATATGATGGAAGAGACTAGACAATATCTTTATACGTCAACACTTCCCCTCGTGTGTGGCTTCTCAGACCTAAACGTGGACCGAAAATGGACTACAATTTAATTGCGCAAGTCGGGTCTTGAACTCAAGACCTCTTGGCTCCGATATCATCTAGAAGTGCATGCTCTAGCTAGTGCAAACAAAAAGCCGATCTGATGGAAGAGATTACCCAATACCTTTATACGTGAATAAGGTGCATGCGCATTTCAAGGAATTGTCTAAGATCCACGGCAAGCATTGCCAATGAAGAATGAACCTTGGATTATTATCGCCGTAAAGATAGAAGTACTTGCCGCTGTGATGGACACTTTAGTGTTTGGCTATGTGCCTGGTCGCCTTCCCTGGACCCGTGACTTGTGCGTGACATACAAGTTTTGAAAGAATAACTTTATGAAAACCAAAGAATCAAATTGAAGGTTGTCCCTGACCTGATTATTGTTGGTTCGATAAGCAACAAAGAATCAATTAAAGATGTTATCTATAAGCATCAAAGAATGAAATTAAAGACGTTATCTATATGCTGATCTAGGACCGTCTGGCTCACTACGTCCTTTAAGAAAGACCCACACATGGTCCCCTACCTCGTATGTTATCATCTGGGCCGCTGCCTTTAATATTTAATACTTAATACTACTCCCTTCGTTTCAAAATAGATGACTCAACTTTGTATAACTTTAGCTCAGTCTCAAGCTCAAGCTACCTAACATTAAGGGTTTAAGGGTTTTTATCCTCGTATGTTCCTTACCCGTTGGGCTCGTGAGTTGAGGCTGCTTTAACTTTAAGGGTTTAGATGAGCTCAAACTGCAGATTCAAATATCTAAAATGATTAACAAACAAAAATATTATGTAAATTTCCAACATGTATCCATAAATTCACTTTGCCTAATTTTCAACCATTAAATTTTAAGTAGACAAGAAATGGCTCACATGTCCGATGGAGCGGAAGATACGAAGTGGTACAAAGGAGTCGGAGGAATGTTTACAAGCAATATAGCCATTATTTTGTGCTACACACCACAAAATTTGAACAAAATTATTTTAAATTTTTTTTTTGCCTAAACTGTAAGATAAACCGTCAGCTACAAAACTGACCTTGCATTCACATGTTGGTTTCCGGCTTTGAATCTGTGACGATGGACATATGAACCACATTTTATACTGATCACAAGGTGGGCATAAGAAGGAAGGTGTTTCTTCCTTTCGAAGGAAAAGCTAGGTACACATACTTGCCTTGAGCACGTGAAGGAGAACAAATTCTGGCCACCCACTCACATGGATGCATAACGAATTAGTGCATCACCGATCTGAACTAGACACAAAGCCACAGGCCGGCGGAGGGAGGAGCTAGCAATGGCGGAGCTCGCGTCGGGCGCCGTGAGCTCGCTGCTGGGCGTCATCAGCAACGAGGCCCTGCTGCTGGGCCGCGTCCGGCATGACGTGCAGTTCATCCAGGAGGAGATGGAGAGCATGCAGAGCTTCTTGACGCACCTGTCAAAGAAGGCGCCCGGCGGTGGCGAGCAGGACGAGCAGATGCGCACCTGGATGAACCAGGTCCGGCTGCTCGCCCAGGACAGCAACAACTGCATCGACATGTACCTGTACCGCGGCAACCCCGAGCTCCATCTCGCCAGCGGCGGCCTCCGGCGCTACATCGCGTGGCTTCCCTGGTTTGTGCGCAAGATGGTGGCGCAGCATCGCGCGGCCATCCAGCTGGGTGTGCTCAGGGAAAGGGCGCATGACATTGGCGAGCGGCGAGTCAGGTACCGTAAAACTCTCTGCATTCTCAGAACACTATAGTAATTTGCTGCAATTAGCCTCCTTTGTCTCCAAATCCATGACAGACAATAATACAAACTGAAATAACAATAATAGAAATATGGCATCAAAGGGAACATCACAAAGAACATGCATCCACAACCGCTCTAAGAAGTAGAAATCCAAGAGTGACTATTTCTCAATCGACTCATTTGTTCCTCATTTGATACTCCCTCCATTTTTGTATACAAGGTCACAAACTCATATTACAGGTACCAAGGTAGAAATTAATGGCTTCTGAAAACTATTCTTTTCTCCTCGCTTGACGTGTTAATTAATGTGTATTTTTCTTTCCAACACACAACAAGACAACTCTCTCATTCCTGATTGGTGGATTAATGCGGTGCATGCAAACCAACCTTTAACTCCCGCATGCATGCATAGGGTGTTAATGTCCTCGGTTGCTAGTAGGAGGCAAACCTCATCAATTTTATCTCGATTGGTGTTAGTGGCCTTGTATAGTTGCAAATTGTAACTTTGATAGTGGCCTTGTATACAAAAATGGAGGGAGTATTTATAGCCATCCGATGAAGATTTTATCTTAGCTTTGTACTCGTATCGTATGAATATCGGTGATCAGATCCTACGACTTATAGTATCAATTTGGAATTGGTTATTTTAGTTGCCTTAGAAGTAACCAACCATTGAAATTCAATTACGTCTTGGTTCATGTAGGTACCAAATTGCAAGCTGGATTTCTAAGCTGTGTTTATGGTTGAGATATAATCATATAAACAATGGCGAGGGAGAGTGTAAATTCTCGGTGTGCTACTCCCAGATTCATACATGTGGCTTGAAAGAGTACAAATACGCAGCGAGTAAATTGAAATGGAAACAACCACATAAGCAAAAAATTTAAAAACAATCGAATAAGAGTTAAAAGATAAAAAAAATTCTTCAAGATGATCAACAGGAATTCTTCTCATCCCGAAATTTCAAAATTAAGTAAGATATTCACACACGTTCTTGCATTTATGGTAAAGCCAAGCAAATAGGGCCAGTACTTGCTCACAGACCGCAGTTCCCTACTTCCACTATGGTTGTTCATCCGATTCGAGTACATTCAGGTATAAATAGAAATACAAATATCTACACATGAAATTCTTCTTATTTGAAAGATTAATAAATACAAATATAAGGGAACGCTTAGTTGTGCTTAGAGACACAATTATAACAATGCAAATAATTGGTCATCAATGCGTGGACCTGTACCATAAAGTTGTGACAACACAAGATTGTGTTTCTCCACTAGAGTGTGTCGAGGGAATCTATCGTGCTATCAACACATTCATAACCTAAGAGGCGCATGGACACCCCAACGTATGGAGGAACAAAAGGACATCGAGATGGATAGCGAGTGGCACAAAGGTGAAAATATATTGATTTTCTTAAAAATGCATGCCTCAAATGGGAGGAGACGTGGAGAGTGTCAATCTTGTTAGTGCTCCATAGAACATGGTATTATTGACAGTACAAACAAATATTCAGAAGTTAAAAAAAGTAAGTTTTTTCACTAATATATAGATACATGTAAAATATTTGTTATTATCTTCTTCCTAAAAATTTAGGCTCCATAAGTTGTTTTTGTTCTTTCCCGGAGGACTGGCTGTAGCTCTCCCCCCTTTTGACTTTTCAGCCACTAGAAATATATGCCACCTTGTGGCGCTGTCTTTTCAACATGTGTGACATGCTATAACTAAATCTCAGCTTCTGATAATATAATGAACATGTTGCACATTTAACAATTACTACTGGGTCTACAATTACTAGTAAGAACTAATAAATGAGGGAAGGAATCATATGTTACTAGTGCTATTGGTAATCGTTGCGCCACTGGCAGCAGTGAAATGAATACCAACTGATAAATGAAATGACAAACTTTAGACTGAAACTGACTATTATAGCTAGTTAGCTACTAGGCGTCAATTTTGTCACATAATATAGTTCTGAATATAATTCGCTTTAAGTTGTACACACATGAACATTGTCAAAACATCAAGCC
>LR738712.1:769244424-769281528 GCA_902687465.1 Secale cereale
CCCCCACGTCCAGAGACTTACCTAAATAAACAACCACACCCCCTCAAAAAAATATAAAAATGATAAACCAACACACCATTTTGACTGTTTTCATGAGATAAACCTATCAAAGGTCCTGGAATTTCTATCTGGCTTATATATATTACAGAAGTTATCTTTCTTCATATGTTGTTCTGGCTATATGGTCGAACTTTTCATTACTTTTCATTCTAATTAATTATTTCTGGCATGTTACAGGTACGGCGTTGAGGTCCCGGCGAAGGAGGCGGCAGCGGCACTGTCGCCTACAGCAGAGGAGCAAGCATCCGCATCATCTGCTTCTTCCGGAGATGAAAAAGGAAAGAGCACCGATCAACTCATGCTAGCATTGGCAACGACTAACCATTCTGGTGTAAGAGGGACATTTTACCAGCCTCGTACGCCGGAGGAGAACATTAGGATGAAGCTAGACGAATGGATAGGGGATGTCGCACAACGCCACACTGCTGAGGGGGAGCCAATACCATCGATCGCCATTGTGGCAACGGATAAAGAGGAAACACTTGCTATTGCGAAGGAAGCTTCAGCTATGTGGGCAACACGTTGTCCCGACAGGCGCAGTGTCATGGTCGACATCCCAGCAGTGCACTTGTTTTCCCGAGCCCTTCGAACTCGGGACATTTTATACTACATCCTGCGGAAGCTTCAATCTGCCGAACCCCAGCCCCAGCAACAGGAAGATCAAGTAAGTGAAGAGGAGGCAGAAAAGTTAAAAACTCATATTCGCTTAGAAAAATGGAACATGCTCGATGAAGTCACAGAACAAATCGATGCAATGAAGGTGGACAACAAGTTTTCTGAAATCAAGAATACCATGGAACAAATGAAGGGTGGACAGTTGCAAATCAACCTGGAGCAAATGGATGAAGACTCGCTGGGTCTGCAAGAATCGGTTAAAGATGAACCCTTAGGCGTACTCCTCCAAGCGCTGTGGCAACTCAAGCACAAGACAGCTGAAGGTGCGTCTGCTACCAAACAAGACCAAGAAAGGAAGGAAAACACAATCACACACAAGGCAATTATCAAGGGAACAGCCAAGCAGCTTAAAGGACATATAGAAGAAGATGCAGACGCAAAGGCGATTCGTCTCAATGAAGCCCATTATGAACAGATCCTATGGGAGGTGTTCCCTCGAGTGACCAGCAAGGAGCGCCCACAGATCCAGGAGCAAGCCAACGCCGTCAGCACCACTAGCACCATTATATTGGTGGAGGATCAAATCAAAGAAATGATTCGCAAGGTCCTTCAGGAGAAATCTGTGCAGAAACCAGGTACTGAGCTGCAGGAAGACAAATCAATGAAGAAACCAGGTCCTGCTGAGCTGCAGGAAGACAAATCCGTGAAGAAAATAGATACAGATGATGGTATACAAAGTCGGCATTGTATCCCAGATGCTCTAATTGAAGAAACCATAGAGAAGATTCGGGAAATTGAGTGCACGATGAAAGACTAGCTCCAGATCAAAGGAATCATGGACAAAATTGAAGATTGTTTGACGAGCCAAGATGGTCAGATCCTGGTTATCCTCAAACTTGATGATGACTGGGTATCCAGATGGGAGGAGACCAAAAATGCGTTCAACATGTTTGGTCGCATAGCTGGTGCACTGATGTTGACATTCAAAGATAACATAGCACGAGCCAAAGAATATTGTTGGCCAATGCGGGAGCCTATAGACTATTGTCTTCTTGGCCTCTACCAGGATACTGCACTTGAGCTTACAGAAAACTACATGCTTGAAGATAACCCGAAGATATATCTTGACATCTTGGACAAGTGTAAGCAACATGAATTCTGCATGAAGATCTTCATTCATGCTTTGCACGCCAACCCTAAGAGGAGCAATGAAGAGCTAAGAAAGTTGCACAAAGCCCTGCAGCCGGTACCTCAAGCTTCACACACATCTGCACACAACTCATTGGACAGCAATATCATTGCTAAGAAGATGTTCATGTTCTCTTATAGTGACCTGCCTAAGGAATACAGGTCCTGCTTGCTATACCTAGCAATTTTCCCTCGAAGACAACACATCAGGCGGTCAACCTTGATAGGACGGTGGGTTGTAGAAGGGTTGATAACCAAGCAAGACTGGACCAGTTCTGTGCGACATGCCAATCGATGTTTTGAGGCGCTGATTAACCGGTGGCTTATTTATCCCGCTGATATTGGTGCTACAGGACAGGTGAAGAGTTGTGTGATAGGTGATGTAGTTCATGGATTCATAACCAAGATCGCCAGAAAACAGCGCATTGTGGAAACACGCCTATCACATTACTTGGCTCGCCACTTCTCCATTTTTAACAATCTTCGAATCCGCCGCTCTGATAAAATCAACAGATTCTTTGAAAAGCTCTATGAAGAATCATTTCGAGTATCCATTATCAAGGTGCTAGATCTAGAAGGATGTAAATGCTTTGGTGGTAAGAACCAGCGGTACCTCAAAGACATCTGCAGGACAATGTTACTTCTCAAGTATCTGAGCCTAAGAGGAACAGATGTTAAATGGCTGCCTAGTGAAATCAACAACCTCCGTGAGCTGGAAGTATTGGATATTCGGGACAACCATGTGCCTGAGTCTGCAACAGTAAATGTCCTACTCCTGAAGCTGAAGCGTTTTCTGGCTGGACACGCTGTGTTGAACTCAAGCGCAGGCAGTACTGAAATAGCTTTTGTTCCTGACAAGATCGGAAAAATGTTGAACATGGAGGTATTGTCCAATGTCAAGGCACGAAATCATCAAGTTTTGAAAGATATTGGAAAGCTGTGGCAGCTGAGGAAGCTTTGTGTGGTTATTGAAGACAATGACAAACTCATTAGGAATTTGCTTCGAGCTATAAGTGACCTGCATGAGTGCCTCAAGTCTCTGTCAATCACTCTTCCCATGACTGAGCAAGATCCTTCCAACGAAGATTTTTCAAGTACTGTTCTCAATTATTATAAAGTACCTCCCAAGCTTCTTCTTGAGAGCCTAAGCATTACTGGAACCACAAAAAAGGGGCAACTTCTTCAACTGCTGACCAAACATAATAACTTCTTCCAACTTGCGAAGATAACTCTAACTGGAACCCGACTGAAGCAGGATGATCTGAAGGTCCTCAACAAGCTTCCCAATATAGTTTGTCTCAGGCTCCGAGACAAAGCATACATCGATGGCAAGCTCACCTTCAAGAAGGAAGAATTCAAAAACCTCAAGTGCTTTCTTGTTGAGGGATCTAACATGACTGACATCTTGTTTGAAGGTGGAGCCCTTAAGCTCGAGAAGATTACTTTGTGCTCCACTGATGGCATACAATCTCTTTCTAGAGTCGAAAACCTTCCAGAACTGAAGGAGGTCGAGTTGAACAACAACAACAATAAGCTTAAATTATTTGAAAAGGCCGAGAAGGTTTCCAAGGTGACTCTTAGTGGAACAATGCCGAGCCAAGATGATCTAAAAATGCTCGCCAAGATACGATATATGCGCTGCCTAGTGCTTAAGGAGAAAGCTTGTGCTGAAAGCGAGATTATGTTCAACAAAGATGACTTCCCAAGGCTCAACCTTCTTATGGTCGACGGTTCTGCCATCACCAAGATAGAGTTTGCCAGCGGTTCTGCTCCTAAGCTCGAGAAAATCATCTGGTCCTTCACAAAGGGCACGGTGGGGAGTCTCTCTGGCATTCACAACCTTCCAAAACTGAAGGAGCTCGAGTTCAATGGCGATTTGATCCCTGGTGAGTTGAAAGAAGCAATTAAGAAACATAAAAATAAACCCAATCTTATACACAACAAACCAGAAAACCAATACCAAGAAATGGGAAACATAGAAGAAATGGGCAAGGCCGCAAGATTCCCATCCTGCTGGAAGAGCCAGGATTGATGCCGGAGGTGACGTTACTATATATCCATTCATCGTCAACTCCCATCCCATTGTGTGATTTGTGTGTGCTATTTGGCTTGCTATTGTGTGTGTTTTCTGTCCACGGTGCATCTGTGGACATATATGTTCTGTATCTCTGTATGTCGATCGACTGAATGTGTGTCTGTGCTACTTGTTATAAATGTGTGCCCTGGAACTAAGATTGAGCATATGTAATGGTGTGTATGGGTGTGCCCTGTAACTAAGATTGAATAAATGTAATGGTGTGAAGTTTGAGCTCATAGATTTGGGTGTCTACTACCTGAGTGAATGACCTCATGGTGTGAGAATTAAACCACTCGTCTCCAGGTTGCCGAGTGATTCATCCTAAGCTCGAGAAACTATCCGACACCAAATTTTCTGTAATCTATTGTGCGCTCTCTGTTTTTGAGTTGCTGCGGCACACATGGCCAAATCCCACACCAAATTGCTCTAATCAATTCATGGCCAAACCAATCAGATCCCCATCACCTCGTTACCTGCATCGCGTCAAATCGATCGAGATCAACATCATTTCTCTAAATATCTGAATCCCATATGGATCTGTATAGGATCCAGGAGGCTGGCACCAACATACCCCGCCCCCACCACCACACCCACACTCACACCCACACACGGAGCAGGGCGTTGCCGGGAGGCTCGTCGGCCGGCGGTCGGGCGGGGTAGCGGTGTAGAGAGGAGCTACGGGCACGACGAGGCGCTACTGCTGCGCGGCATGGTGCGGGGAGCTCACCGTGCGGAGGCGAACGGCTGCCGTGCTTGAAGGTGGCGGCGCGCAGAGGAACGCCCTGGTGGAAGGAGGAGGTCCGGGAGGAGGGCGCCTGCTCAGACGGCGTCGCCGTCAGGGCCCCGCCCTATATAGCGGCCCCCGCCGCCAGCCGCAATGGATCTCCTCTGCCTCGGGCCGAGCTTGACCAGGCCGACCACCACCTCGTCGGCCACGCCCTGGCCGCCAGCCACCATCGCCGGGCTCCTCCGACTGCCACCTCAATGTCTCGCCGGAGATTGGCTCGAGCGCGACGGCGCACGAGTCGGCGGAGATAAGGACGAGACGGGGCGCTGGATGGTCCAACTTATCGCCATGACTTTATTTACCATACCACGTGGCCTGACAAATTGGCCCAATACGTCATAATTGTCCTTAACTTTTTTTTTCTGGATCAATTGTTCTTAATTTTAACCGAGCGAACAACTGGAGATTTTTTTTAACCGGGCATAAACCCTTTCCATTGTAAAGCATAACGGAAATACATCAGTTCCAGTAGAGTTTTAAAGGAAACTGGAAAGGGGATAGCGAGTTCAATGCATCTTTGGGAAACCTACTGAAAACACTCGTCATCGAGCAGTTTACTGGAGGGCGAAAACCCAAAGACACTATAGAACTAACCAACCACAACAAAACACAATAATTCGAAAGTTCTCGGCAATTCAAGGCTCACAACCAAGCAGAAATAAGCTCACGCAGGAGCAAGGGCCATCAGCCACGCAAGAGAAAGTATAGAGAAAAAGACGCTCTGGGTGATCAACACTTCATCATTTTTCCTGTTCTCCACTTGATGCAGCACACAGCCTCATCATTGTCGAAGAATTGGTTCTTAGCATCTTTGCGCCACGCTCCATAGCCTCCCGATCAGCACCATTCATCAGACCTGCCCAATAAGCCAAATATCCACACGCAGAGTACACAATATCAAAAAGGGTTCTCAGTTTTCTATCTTCAAAGGTAACTTGGTTTCGGCAGTTCCAAATAGCCCAACAAATAGCTGCCAAACCGAAGGTATAAAATCTAGCACCATCAGGAAGGAATATGTAGCACCAAGAAAAGTATTGCCAAATATTGTTGGGGCAAAGATCAGTGCCCAAGACACATCCCATAGTCCTCCAGATTACTCTGGCCACTGGGCACGTAAAGAACAGATGCTGGGCTGTTTCCTTTTCTTTACAGAACGAGCATTGTGGATTGCCAGCCCACCTTCGCCTTTTCATCACATCTCTAGTCAGGATAGAATCTTGAAAAAGTTGCCAAAGAAAGATTTGGATTTTCAGAGGTATTTTAGCTTTCCAAATCCATATAAAGTTGCATCCAACTAGATTACGCTCCATATACTCATAAACAGATTTGGTGGTGAATTTCTTCTTCTTGCCCAGAGTCCACACAATCTGATCTGGGCCCTCCGAGCAGGGCCATGCATCAACAGTGTTCCGCACTTTCTCCCATTGCTCGCTCAACAGAGCATGGAGTTGTCTCCGGAAGAAATCATTCCCAACCCCTTTCTTGAAATCAGCCACCGTAATCTCTTGTTTATTACAGATGGAATATAAGATAGGATACTTTTGGGCTAGAGGAGGATTACTGTTAAAGGAATCATTCCAAACTCTCGCAATATTACCCGAGTTCAAGACCACACCCCTACCAGCCATATAATATTCCTTGACTTTCATAATAGCTTTCCAAATCGGAGAATCACCAAACCTGCATCTAACCGAGGCAATGGTGTCTTTTTTAAAATATTTAGCTCTGATCACTTCCTGCCACAGACCTTGCTGTGTCTCAAGTTTCCACCACCATTTGGTGAGTAAGCTAATGTTTTGTTTTTGAAGGTCTTTCACCCCAGGCCCCCTTTATTCTTGGATCTACAGATCCTGGACCATTTAACTAGATGATATCTTTTCCGACCTTCATGCTCTTGCCAAAAGAAACGTTTACGATGTTTGTCTAATTTGTATATAACCATCTTAGGAATCAGAAACATAGACATATAGAAGTATATAATGCTGGTAAGGGAAGAGTTGAGGAGAATAAGCCTCCCACCAGAGGAAGCTGCATTGCCAATCCAAGATTCGCAGCATTTGAGGAATCTCTCATCCACAAAGATCCAACTAAGGTTACGAAGCGTCGAGTAACTAACAGGTACTCCCAAATATTTCATTGGGAAGTGACCAATTTGGCAATTAAAAAGATCAGCATAGAAGCTCAAGGTATCATCATCCCCCCTCCCAATGCAAAGGATCTCACTTTTAAGGAAATTGATCTTGAGCCCCGACATAAGTTCGAACATATACAGGAGAAGTTTCATATTAACAGCAGCTTCTCTGTTGTGTTCTAGGCAGATAACTGTATCATCGGCATACTGGAGGATAGCTACTCCATTGTCTACGAGGTCTGGTGCTAACCCAGTAAACAACTTCTCTTTCTGAGTGTTACGAATCATTTTGGAGAGTACTTCCACCGCTAGGTTAAACAAGAAAGGGGAGAAGGGGTCGCCTTGCCGCACCCCCTTATAACTCTGAAAATAAGGGCCCAACTCATTATTGATCTTAAATACTAACTGTCCCATTAGAGAGGATCTTTTTAACCCACCCACACCAAGTAGGTCCGAATCCCCGATCTCGGTGGCAATCAAGAAGGAAGTCCCAATTGATTTTGTCATATGCTTTTTCAAAATCTAGTTTCAAGACAACACCCACTTTTTTCTTAGAGTGAGTATGATGCAACACTTCATGCAGCGTGAGGATGCCATCCATTATGTTTCTATGTTTGATGAAGGTGTTTTGGTGTCTACTAAACAGCTTATCAGCAAAGATAGCAACCCGATTATCTAGTACTTTAGTTATAAGCTTATAGGGGCATCTCAGGAGACATATGGGGCGATATTGTTGAATCTTTTTAGCCCCATTCAATTTAGGGATCAAAGTAATAATCCCATAGTTCAGCCGATACACATCCAAAGAGTTCTTATGAAAGGCCTCGAATAACTGCATTATGTCACTTTTAACAAAGTCCCAGCAATGAATATAGAATTCTGCCGGTATATTATCCGGCCCCGGTGCTCTATTACAACTGGAGATTTTTGAAACCACCAACCAAATGTTGTTTCTCAAGATCGAACAAATTGCTAGATTCAATTAGATTTATCGTAAATCAGCGGAAGAACAACATGAGGAGGATCAAAAAAAAGGCAGCCATATTGGTTGTAGAACAACACTACCATTATAAGACGGACCGACATCCGCCCACATCAAGACAACGCAACTCGGACTCCGGCGAAGAAACTAAGGAGAACAAAGCAAGGTTGGCGTCACGCAATACAACACGCAACCAAGGTAATCTCACGGACACGCGAGAGAAGAGCCGACTACCACGACCAAAGCCACGCATCTGACAATGCTCACCAGCGTCATCGTTGCCACATAAACCAAACCGCCCTCATCGGCGGACAGACACGACCAAGAAGCATGAACAACATCCTCCATCTATCACTGGTCCCTCTGGCCGGTAAGGACCTCATGAAACATGGCTCAAGAGGCGCGACACACATCGCCTTCATCGTCTGATCCCAGGAGGTCAAGCGTTTCCATCGATCAACCTTGCATGGTGGAGCGAGCAGGGATGCCTCAGCGATGCCATCAAGAAGGAAGCGGCGCCCGCAGGCATCGCCGTCGCCTGCCCCGACCTAAGGACTGACAGCAAGGTCTTCACCCGGCGTTGCACCTACAACCACCAACCCAAGCCAGGCCACCACTGCAGACACACGCCCGACGGCCGCCGACCCCACGCGCCTAAGGTCCGCCACAACCACCAGATTTGGACACCGGGGCTCAGGTCTCCATCGCTACAGCTGGACCATGCCGGATAACCGCCGACCCCTTGTGCTTGACGGTCGTCGCAACCTCCTCGCAGAACATGACGCTGGGGCCCGATCTGCCTCACACTGCCCTCTAGAGCCCATCGAGCCGATGACCAGCAACACACATCTAGAGCCCACGCGCAGCCGAAATGCCCACTTCCGCCTGACCCCTCTCCTCCACCGTAGCACTGACTACGAGCCCGCCCGGCGGCAGGCCCTCCGTAGATCCAATTGGGGCTCGTCCGGCGCAGCGCACCCACGTCCTGCTTGACCGGCGCACGCTAGCCCGCGTCTCGCGTTCTCACCGCGCGCCCAGCCCGCAGCTCAACGCGTCACCACCAACCTCGCCTCGCCGCCCGCAGCTCAATAGTCCAGCACCAAAGTAGAGGAGCTCCACCTTCGCAGCCCACCGCCGGACCCCGCGCCATACGCCAGATCCGCGCCGCGCGCACACAAGCCTTCACGTGCCCGCGCCTCCGTGGGCCGCCCCTATCACGCCACCGCTCAAGCTCCTGCCGAAACAACCAGCCCGTGCCAGCCACCTTTGGCCGAGAGGAGGAAAAGGGGTCCGCCGCCGCTGAGCCATGCGGGCTTTGCCCGATGACCGCTTTCGGCGGCAGCGAGGGAAGGAGAGGGTAGTGTGTGGGCTGCTGGTGGCGGGGGCTAGGGTTTGCTGCCGAGCCGCCCGCGGGGCCGACGCAAGAGCTATCTAGGTGACACTTCTCGCCAACCGAATGCCGTGATAGTGTTTAGGGAATTTTATAAAACATGTCGTTTTCTGAAACTCTAGCCCTAAAAGTGTTATTTTTTAGCTACATATTCGTTACTTAATTGATGATTAGTTGGAGCGCATAGGCAGTGGTTAAGACGAGTACATGTATGTAAGGTCCGATTTTAGTCTGAGTTAAACACCATTGTTCATACAAGTGCATACTACTGGTTGCTATGTTGATGAGTTAATTAATTACTCAGGAAATATTCACATTAAGTAAAAAAAGGAAAAAAGCGAAGGCCGTGCAAGTCTGGCCATCATCCTAGCTAGCTAGTGGGACATTCCAAGATCTATCCAAAGTACTACTACCGCCGAGAGATGCTCGAGTCCATGAGACATTCAAAGTGGCAAAGTACTACTTCTACATCGAGCCCAATAATTCGATGCATACACGAGAACGCGAGAGGTTAGTAGCAGTGCTTTCAAAAACTCGCGTGTGACCGTACTACAATGTTAGCCTTCTAGTAAGAGGAGCCATGTCTTGTGAATTCCTTAGAGACATGCGGTACCTCGAAGGCCATTAGAATTACTGAGTAAGAATTAATTTTCTTCTGATGCCTCTAATTCCTAAGTGGTTGTGCTCTTTTGGTTAATCTCTTGCATGCCTTTTTCCCTACTCAAGTGTTTGTCACCTTCGGCATGCAAATGGAAGGAGGAGTGACTATTGAAGTGTGGACGAACAAACAACCGAACCTTGCAATCGACTTTGAGGAGATGGAGTTATATATCGGAAAAGTATAATTTACACATGTGAAGGTTGGTGCACTATTTATTTCTTTTTCTTTTTCTTTCCATAGAGCTTTTTTCATTGTAAAATGCATGTACAATTCTGTAGATGGATGTTACACGGGCAACTGCTCCAAGGGCAAGGAGGTAGCGCGAGGGCAGCGACTCGAAGAGGCGTCCGGGAGGCCCACGAATGCCAGCCATTTGCATTAATCGGTAGGTCCAACCCACTTCTGCATGGTGATTTTAGTACCTAAGTTGGAGTAACTTCCGATGCACGATGTCTTATGTCAGCACATGGGCACCATCCTACGGAAGTCATTCTGAGGACAAACACCAGTTGTAGCTATAGGGTGAAGCCCTAGAATGTCAATGGGAGGTCACCCATTGATCAACGGTGAGCTGGCTTCGCCATCACTCAGCAGCTGAAGATCGGGTACCATGCTCACCTTGAAGGACCTGACTCAGGGGAGCTTCAAGGTGATCGTGTTCAACCTTTCCGGTGTTGAGGTGGTGGTTATAATGCCCAGGATGAGACTATACCTCCTACGTGTCGAGGCACGACTTAAAGGTATAAGCCCATTCTGGAATGATCTTAAGTTTGGTATCTTTGCACGACTCATGTAAAAGAGGGATTAAATTGCAAAAGGAGATAGTTGGCTTACACTCGCCACTTCAGACAATACATTACATAAGCAAAACATCATTCAAAACATCACAACCCGACTACGGGCGAAGACCCAAAAGAAAGATACCAAAAACATAAAGCCACAGGTCTAGATCGAATCCTAGTAGAAACCACTACTGATCGTCGAAAACATCACAAGCCTACGACCACTCTCTTCATGGAACTCCCAGAAGTTCTGATCCATCTTCTGCATCAAACTCGGCTGAACCTGCATCTGGTGTTGTAGTATCTGTGAGCCACGAGGACTCAACAATCCCATAACCATGGGTACCAAGACTAGCAAAGCTTTATGGGTAGGAAGAGGTAAAGTGGTGAGGTTGCAGCAGCGGCTAAGCATAATATGGTGGCTAACTTATGAGTACAAGAATAAGATGAGCATCTACGCAAACGGTCGCAACTAGTAGTGAACGCTAAAGATCCTGAACTACATACGAATCAAACATAACCCCACCGTGTTCTCTTCTCAAAAATGAAAAGAGATAGTCACGGTTACTCACACAGTTGTGTGTTTTACTTCGGATCCTCTGTCAAGTTTTCTACAACCGAACATTAACAAATTCCAATCTGCCACATAACCGTGGGCACGGCTTTCGAAAGATCATAACCCTACAGGGGTGTCCCAACTTAGCCCATCACAAGCTCTCACGATTAGCTGAAGTGATAAATATAATATCATCACCCCTTATCTTAGGGAAATCCAATCAGGCTCGGCATCTGATGGCTTCTCGCCCCTCGTTGGTTATCCCAAGTGGAAGGTTTGAGATGCAGTGTAGCGGAAGTTTTCCCTTGGCAAAAATACCAAGGATCGATTTCCCTGAGACTCCCAGTTTCAACAAGAAGGTGTCAACTGCTAACGGCGCTAGATATTAGCAATCAACGTGGACCTGCACACAGATACAAATAACTTTGCTCCCAACGAGTACAGAGAGGTTGTCAATCTCTCCGGCCTTGTAGTTTACAAAGGATCAAACGCAAGTGATAATAGTGATAGGTATTGCTGCAATTAGTAAGTAAAAGCGTAAAGTAAATAGCGGATGTGATCAATGATGGTAATATGGACTGGGGTCCCATGATGTTCACTAGTGATGTCTCTCTCCCAAAAGAAGATAAAACAACTATGTGAGGTAAACGAATTACAGCTGGGCAATTGACAGAATTATGTGCGCAAACCAATGCTAACTATGTTACAAGAAAGGTAGAGGTTCAAAGCGTGGGCGGTACGCCAAGGCAAGTAGACCGAAATCCATCTGCATCTACTACTAATTATCCACCTTGAGATATCTATCCAGAACATCTCGCTGGTATTAAGTTGCGAGTCCCACCCATAGTGTAAACTCAAAGCAACAGACAACCGCATTAAAAGAACTTTGCGTAAAGTAAACAATCCTTGCACCCGCGGGCACAAGCACCGTTGTTTTCCCCCTTGTGGCAATAGCACATCCCCTAGACTCATGTTTCTGTCACTCAAGCTAGTCATCGAGGGGCATGAACCCACAA
The DNA here is from genome assembly GCA_902687465.1 of Secale cereale. NCBI lineage: Eukaryota > Viridiplantae > Streptophyta > Magnoliopsida > Poales > Poaceae > Secale > Secale cereale. The sequence goes on from LR738712.1 coordinate 769,256,670, forward strand.
TCAAGCATAATGTTCCCTCTTGGAGTCACTACCTACTACTTGGCCAATGCAATAAGTAACAACGGAGAACATGCAAGAATTACTTAGGAACATAAATATAAAAGAGGTAGATCAAATATATTACTCAAACACAATCTGAACATAATCTCACAATCCATCGGATCCCAGCAAACTCAACATAGCAACAGCATAAGGATTACATATGTGCCTCAATCATATAGGGCAGCTCACGAGGACTAATTAGTGAAGCACAAGAACGGGAGGAGAACATCACATAGCTACTGGTCATGGACCCATGGTCATCCGGGAGGCGTCCATGGTGGTGGAGAGGCTCCCGGTGGTGATCCTCCCCTCCAACAGGGTGCCGGGAAGAGTTCTCCTGGTGCTCTCGATCTTGAAAGCGGCGGCGGCGGCGGAACAGAGATGAGATCGCGAAAAAGGGTTCCCGTCTCGAGGGTTTCGGGACACAATATAAATATATGCCAAAGGGGGGCATCGGCGGAGGCTCGGGGGGCCCAGGCGCCCCCCGGCGCGGCCAGGGGGGCCGCGCCACCAGGGCGCCTGGAGCCCTGGTGGCCCCCCCCCCCGGCTGTACTTTGGCTGCTGGGAAGCTTCTGGAACGCTGATTTTTTATATAATTTTTCCGGGATTTTCTGGCAGTTTTCGTAATGGGAAAACCTGAAATACAAAAACAGCAGAAAACAGAAACTGGCACTGGGGTGCACTGAGTTAATAGGTTAGTCCAAATATGATCAGAAGTGTATGGAAGTGTATAAATATCATAGCAATATCACCCAAAAGAGGCATGGAGCAAGCAGAAATTATAGATACGTTTTGGACGTATCAACATCCCCAAGCTTAATTCCTGCTCGTCCTCGAGTAGGTAAATGATAACAAGAATAATTTCTGTGGTGACATGCTATTAACCATATAAGGACTTTTCATAGTCATATGACAAAAGCTTACTGAGACAATGAATCTGTAGTAATTAAGTTGCCTCATGAGAAAATCACGAAGAACTGAAAGTTTTACAACATGATATTGAAACATCAAATAGATTTGTAATGAACATGGTGTGCAAATATGATAAAGTGATATCTCGCTTGCCCCCTTTAGTGAAGCAAAACATAAATGCAGGGGCACCTCCAAGGTTTAAGTGATGACTAGATACAATGATTTCAAAATAAACGATATCATAATCATGCAAAAGACAATGCTACTTTGGGACAATGCACATTACACTCAGAATGACAATCATGCTCTCAGTAGTTGGTGCTTTAAAAGAAGGTGGAGACTCTCGAATCGTAGCTTTTGTTGGCAAGGTTGAAAACCCGTAGTCGGAAACAAAGACAAAGCATGTACCAGAGCTCTTGGTTTTAAAAACAGAGGTAATAATATATTTTTTCTTCTTAGATCATGCATGTTTCGTCAATGAATGCTAGCAGATAGCTCAATTACTTCTTGAGATGGACAAGTTTCGAGGAACGGCTCCCGAATGAGGACGATCACATCCTCTTAATCTCCTTTGTTTATCACTGCCAAAGTTTTCTGATTTCTCATGAACAAAGCGTGAAGAAGGGTTTGTTTGTTATATTAATTTTGAGCCGGGCGCACTCAATGCCAGTTCCTTCTCGTGTTATGGGTTTGCACATTATACATGCAATCCCGGGGTGAAGCTTGTCCAACTTAAAAAGATCATGAATTAACCACTACTTCCTCATGGACTTAAAATAGAGGCACAAAATAGGAATGCATTTTTTTCTTTGAATAATTTCGAGATGGTACATGTAAGTCTCCGTTAGGAATGGCAGGTAAATACCATGTAGGAAGGTATGGTGGACTCATATGGCATAACTGGTTTAAAGGAATGGATGCACAAGCAGTCAGTCCGCTTAGTACAGGTGGAGGTTAGCAAAAGACTGGGAGCGACCAACTAAGAGAGCAATGACGGTCATAATCATGCAGAGCGACAAAGCAACATTGAATCAGGCATGGAAGTTATATCGCTACTCAGAAATAAAAGATCATCAAGGCTTGACAGACTTTCTTTACAGTCTTAAATATGCGTGAGCATACGCCAAGTCAATCAAAATAAATTCTTGAAGGAAGATATTACTAAACCATACCACATCATAGGCAAACAAATCATGTTGGTACTCCAATAACACATTGGGAACCCCCCAGCTATTTGAGACTAACCATAAGAAAACATGAACTGCTAAGCACCATTATGCACGTAGCATTTTTATCATAGACATATCAACCAATGCAACAGAAGCAAACTCTCTTAATAAGATAAGCATGATAACTAAAGAGACTTCAAGCAACCAAATAAACAAAATCTCTTTAAAAAGATAAGCATGAAAACTAAGAGCTAAGCATGATAGTAGCTATTAAAAGACCAAGAACATACACAAAAAATATAAACATGAAAATTCTATGTTGTGTTCTAGGTAGAAGTGGAGCGTGTTTCTCTCCCACATAAACAAAGCTGAGTTCCCACTCGTTATGAAAAACTAAAGAAAAGTAAAAAGGAAACTAAAAGCAAGACGCTCCAAGCATAGTACATAACACATGAAGTGATAAAAATATAGTGGAACGAAAGACGAACTGATAATGTTGATGGAGAAGGGGATGCACGGGGGCATCCCCAAGCTTAGACGCTTGAGTCTCCTTGAATATTTCTTGGGGGTGCATGGGGGCATCCCCAAGCTTGAGCGTTTGACACTCCTGAATCTTTTTATCATCTTCCATCGCACACTTGAAAACTCCCTTCATACATAACTCATCATGATATGATTAGCGAGCTTAGTACCCATAATAAAATAATTATTCCTTGCTGAAAATAAGGATATTCTTGAAGTTCTACTGTTTCTCAAGATTGCCAAAAGGTTTTTGCAAAGAAAAAGCAAGCTCAAGGTTTGCAAAATGAAGGAAAGGCAAAACAGGACAGAATCTGTGAAAAACAGAACAGCAGGTAGTAAATAATTTTTTCGGTGCACTTCTGCAACTCTAATAAAAAAACTCAAAACAGATGCACGAAAGACAATTATATAGAGCATGCTGTCGGAAAAAATTCAGACCAAAAAGATGATCTGGTGATTTTATACAAATTTTTCTATCCAAGGACAGAATCTGTTTCCTAGACAGCACGTCACAACTTTTGAACTTTCTTGCAATCAGAGGCTACACTTGGCACAAAATTGAAAAGTAAAGATACAATGATGATGCTACTGTAGTAACAACATCAAGACACAACAAAAAGCAAAATAAATTTTTTATTCATGTGGGCTGCCTCCCAAAAGCGCTTTCTTTTATGCCTTTAAGCTAGGCATAATGCAAAGAGATCAAGTTTTATCAAGAGTAAAAGAATAGCTAGCCCGTATAACGGACTCAAAAGGTAACTTAATTTTCTTTCTAGGGAAGTGTTCCATCCCTTTCTTGAGAGGAAACTGGAATTTTATATTCCCCTCTTTCATGTCAATGATAGCACCAACGGTGCGTAGGAAAGGACGTCCCAAAATAATTGGACATGAAGGTTCACATTCAATGTCCATAATAGTAAAATCAACAGGAACGTAATTGTCATTGACAATGATAAGAACATCGTCGATCCTCCCCAAAGGTTTCTTTATGGAAGAATCAATGAGACGAACACCAAAAGAACAAGAATCAAAAGGTTTCAGTTTAAGCATATCATATAGTCTTTTGGGCATAATGGAGGTACTAGCTACAACATCACATAAAGCATAGCAAGAGAAGTTATTCAATTTAATTTTAATCATAGGATCCCAACCATCTTCTAGCTTTCTAGGTATGGAGGCTTCTACTCTAAGTTTCTCCTCCCTAGCTTTGATGAGAGCATTAGTGATATGATCTGTGAAGGCAAGGTTAAGCGTGCTAGTGCGGGGATCTCTAGACATCTTGTGAAGGAAATCAATAACTTCGGTAAGAGTGCAATTATCAAAATCAAGGTCACTACTTTCAAGTAAGGTGGTAGTGGTGTCCTTTAGGTTCACTTGTTTGGTAGTTTCTATAGTCATAGCATCACCATTAATAGGTCCAATGGGACCAGGAGTGCATTGGGTGCTAAGAGTTTGGATATCCTCAACAACTTGCATAGTAGCAACGGTGTGGTGGGTAGGAAGGTTCTTAATTAGAGATTTCATACGTTCCCAAGCTTGGGCAACGTGTTCATTATCCAATTGTTTAAAATTCATTATGTTACTTCTTAGTTGGATAATTTTAGCAGGTGGATAGTATTTTCCAATAAAAGCATCTTTGCACTTGTCCCATGAATCTATGCTATTTCTAGGCAAAGACTGAAACCAAATTTTAGCTCCTCCTCTCAAGGAGAAAGGAAAAAGCTTAAGCTTAACAATATCACCGTCTACTTCTCGGTACTTTTGCATATCAAAGAGTTCAACAAAATTGTTTAAGTGTAAAGCAGCATCATCTCCAACACCGGAGAATTGATCTTTCATAACTAGGTTCAGTAAAGCAGGTTTAATTTCATACGAAGGTGCTGAAGTGGCAGGTGTAGTGATAGGTGTGCAGATAAAGTCATCGTTGTTGTGACTAGTGAAGTCACACAACTTGGTGTTCTCGGTGGAACCCATAGCAGCAAGCAAGCAAGATAACTATTTTTGTGGTTTTGGATAAAAGATACTAAAGCAAAAAAACTGAAAGATAAACTAACAAGACTAAAAAAAGCAAAGGTAAAAGATAGCGTGCAACTCCCCTATCCTGAAGAGTGGAGTCCCCGGCAACGGCGCCAGAAAAATTTTCTTGATGGCTTCTCGCCCCTCGTTGGTTACCCCAAGTGGAAGGTTTGAGATGCAGTATAGCGGAAGTTTTCCCTTGGCAAAGATACCAAGGATTGATTTCCCTGAGACTCCCAGTTTCAACAAGAAGGTGTCAACTGCTAACGGCGCCAGATATTAGCAATCAACATGGACCTGCACACAGATACAAATAACTTTGCTCCCAACGAGTACAGAGAGGTTGTCAATCTCTCCGGCCTTGTAGTTTACAAAGGATCAAACGCAAGTGATAATAGTGATAGGTATTGCTGCAATTAGTAAGTAAAAGCGTAAAGTAAATAGCGGATGTGATCAATGATGGTAATATGGACCGGGGTCCCATGATGTTCACTAGTGATGTCTCTCTCCCAAAAGACGATAAAACAGCTATGTGAGGTAAACGAATTACAGCTGGGCAATTGACAGAATTATGTGCGCAAACCAATGCTAACTATGTTACAAGAAAGGTAGAGGTTCAAAGCACGGGCGGTACGCCAAGGCAAGTAGACCAAAATCCATCTGCATCTACTACTAATCATCCACCTTGAGATATCTATCCAGAACATCTCGCTGGTATTAAGTTGCGAGTCCCACCCATAGTGTAAACTCAAAGCAACAGTCAACTGCATTAAAAGAACTTTGCGTAAAGTAAACAATCCTGGCACCCGCGGGCACAAGCACCGTTGTTTTCCCCCTTGTAGCAACATCACATCCCCTAGACTCATGTTTCTGTCACTCAAGCTAGTCATCGAGGGGCATGAACCCACAATCAAGCATAACGTTCCCTCTTGGAGTCACTACCTACTACTTGGCCAAAGCAATAAGTAACAACGGAGAACATGCAAGAATTACTTACGAACATAAATATAAAAGAGGTAGATCAAATATATTACTCAAACACAATATGAACATAATCTCACAATCCATCGGATCCCAGCAAACTCAACATAGCAACATCATAAGGATTACATATGTGCCTCGATCATGTAGGGCAGCTCACGAGGACTAATTAGTGAAGCACAAGAACGGGAGGAGAACATCACATAGCTACTGGTCATGGACCCATGGTCCAAGGGAGACTACTCACAACTCATCCGGGAGGCGTCCATGGTGGTGGAGAGGCTCCCGGTGGTGATCCTCCCCTCCGGCAGGGTGCCGGGAAGAGTTCTCCTGGTGCTCCCGATCTTGGAAGCGGCGGCGGCGGCAGAACAGAGATGAGATCGCGAAAAGGGTTCCCGTCTCGAGGGTTTCGGGACACGATATAAATATATGCCAAAGGGGGGGATCAGCGGAGGCTCGGGGGGCCCAGGTGCCCCCCCCGGCGCGGCCAGGGGGGCCGCGCCACCAGGACGCCTGGAGCCCTGGTGGCCCCCCTCCGGCTGTACTTTGGCTGCTGGGAAGCTTCTGGAACGCTGATTTTTTATATAATTTTTCCGGGATTTTTTTGGCAGTTTTCGTAATGGGAAAACCTGAAATACAAAAACAGCAGAAAACAGAAACTGGCACTGGGGTGCACTGAGTTAATAGGTTAGTCCAAATATGATCAAAAGTGTATGGAAGTGTATAAATATCATAGCAATATCACCCAAAAGAGGCATGGAGCAAGCAGAAATTATAGATACGTTTTGGACGTATCAGCATCCCGGTGCATAAGACATTTCGACAATGGTAAAACAAGTCCAGCAAGACCTCCCGGCGTGCCGACACCCTGATAGTAGCCGCGCGTATCTCGTCTCAGGCCACAACCGGATGGGTGATGCTACAGGTAAAACCAATCCTCGAGTTTCCCCGTGGTGGCCCCGCAGGACCCCCGTTTGGGACCAACACCATCAGCACTGCCCCCCCCCTGTTATGTAGAATTAAGAACCCGGGGACATGACCCCCTATGCAATTAATTAATTAATTAAGTTGTTATCATGAGCAAATTAAAACCAATGTTGGGCCTTGGTGGAGGAGTTTTATTCAAAGTCGAACTGTCAAGGGGTCCCCATCCACCCATCGTGTAAGGAACGCAAAATCAAGGAACATAATGCCGGTTTATCGGCGCCTAAGGTGGCATGAGTGGAACAAAACACCGAGCAAAAGGCCAAGCCTTCCACCCATGCCCAGTATATAGGTGTGTTAATAATATATATATAACATATTGTGATATTACAACAACAAGTTCCCACCTGGAACGATCTTCATCTTCACCTGCAACTAACAACGCTATAAGAGGGGCTGAGCAAGCGGGTAACATAGCCAAACAGTGGTTTTGCTAAGAAGGTTTCAAAAGTTAGAGGTTTCATGGCAACAAGGAGAGGCTGCCATAAAAGATGGGTAGCGCGACATGTAACGATAACATCGAGACAACTAAGCATGGCAATGGTAGTAAAGGTATCCAAGGGTATGATCATCTTGCCTGGGATTCCGCAAGTAAGAAGAACGGATCCATGAAGTAGACGGAGCAACATAGTCGAGCGAATCCTCACAACTCCGGAACGAAACCGAAGCTAACAAGAGAAGCAACCGGAAAGAAGCAAACAACACGGTAAACACACAAGCATAAACATGGCATACGATGCACATCCAAGTATGATGCATGTCCGGTTTAATTATGCATGGCATGGCAATGAGCACAAACAAAACTACAAGTTAAGTGGAGCTCAATATGCAACGAGTTGCATATTGACGAAACATCACATGTTATTTATTTAGTTGACTCTCATTTATTTACAAGACAAGATTACATGTTTTTAACATAGCAAGAGGTGAAACAAAAGTAAACTACCTATCTAGGCAATTTAAATGAGGCCGGAAAATAACAACAACAAATTCCGGTAAAATCCCCATATGCATGTTTAGTAATTTTAAGCAACAACACTTCACACATTTTAATGTTGTTAACATGATGCGGATGACATGATCAAGTTTTATGCAATTTATAGTAAAAGTTGACATGAAGATGATAAGGAGTATTTGTCACCATGGTGGAAAGAAAAGGTGCCACGGCAACGATCCGAAAATGATGCAACAGCAACATCTCGGTTCCGGTAACTCGTTGAGAGACCGGGGCAAAAGAAAGATGGCGTGAGCGAGCAAGAAGAAAGGTGGGGTGATCCCGTCACCGGGTTCCCACGAGTCGGCGACGAGGCAACCGAGGAACACGACAAAAGACGAAACGGGCACGATGCACACCAGGGAAACATCTCATACAACACAAGCATTCCACGGGTCATCGTCTCAGGGTTATACCTTCGAAGCGTTCGTTTTCGGAGGGGTTCGAGTCGTAGTGGAAGTAGTCGTTCCGCGAGTCGAGGTACACGTTCGTAGAGGGAAGTAGACGTCGCGACGGTAGTGGAAGTAGTGGTACACGGCGACGGTAGTGTCGTTCACAGAGCTCGTTTCGAAGATGAACTTGACGTCGAGGGTCTCCGAGGTCGACGGTAGTGGTACTTGCGTTTCTCCTTGTAGTCGAACTTGACATCGGGCGTCGAGGTACTTAGCGGTTCGTAGTGGTACTTGATGTCCGTATGTTCCACGGGGTCCTCGAGGGTCGACGGTAGTCGTTCACGGGTGGTCTTGTCATTTGGCGCCATCTTGGTCTTGGCGGCGGTAGTGGTACATGTTCATGAAGTCGTTCACGGGTCTTGTCGCTGGTGTACTAGCCGCAGGGGTACTTGGCGGTCTCGATCCGTAGATGAACTTGACGGTTTCCGGGGTCCTCGTGCACTTGGCAGCAACTTGGCAGAGGAACTTGGCCGGGGCAGCAACTAGTCGAAGCAGGGCTCGGTGACGGGACCCGGACCGGCGACGGAGGTAGGGGCTTGGCGACTCACACGAAGCAGGAGCTTGGCGCGAGGCTTCGTTTTCTCGTCACCCTTGCAGACGAGGCGAGGCAGGAGGTCGACCGGGACGCGGCTGAGGCGCGCTGGAGAAGAGGAGGGGCGCGGCCGCGCGGCCTGGCTGGCCTCGGGCCCAGGAGGGGCGAACTGGAGGCGAGGGAGCGAGGCGCCATGACGCTGGAGGGAGCGGGGGATCGGGACATGGGAGATGGAGGCGAGCGAGGGAGATGCTGGAGCGGCGCACAGGAGGAGAAGGAGGGGTCGACGAGGCTGCGGCCTTGGCGCTGGAGGCACGCGCCGAAGGGAGGGAGAGCGGCGGGTCCGGCCGGGCGCCATGGCGAGGAGGCAACCGAGGTCGGGGCGATGCGGAGAGAGCGAGGGGGGAAGAGCGAGAGATCGAGGGAATCACTGGCGGCGGGGTGCGGGACGAGAGGGAGAGGCCAGCCAGCGAGGGGTCGGCTAGGGTTAGGAGCAGCTGGAGTCGGGCCTTGAGAGGGAAGCATGGGCCGGCTGGGGAGGCTGAAGCCCATATGGCCTAGGAGGGAGGAAAAATGGCTGGGCCTCTCTCTCCCTCTGGCTTTTCTTCTTCTTTGTTTTTAACAGAAAAAAACAGAAGAAAAACCAAAGAGCGATAAAGGAAGAATTTAAATAGAGGAAGGTGAAAAAAAATATTTACGAGGTCCAGTAAATATGCTCTCGTTAAAACGAATGGTTTGGGCAATCTTTTGAGGAAGAAAATATCACAAGTTTGAATTTAATTCAAACTTGAGACATTTTAAAACCCAACCAAAACCTCTTCAAACGAGCTGGAAATTGGCAGAGAGGGTTTAGGCATGGTGAACTAGCATCAGGAAAAGGAAGAACATTAGATTGGTGCCGGGAATAAAATGCCACAATTTAAATGGACCAACGAAGAAGGAGAAGAAGATGATCAAGCAAGGTTGTGGGAGTCAAAACTTGGAGTGAAAAAGGCATGGGGAATATTTGCAGTGTGTTGGTTAATTCCACACTAATGGAATATTAAAAATATAGCTCCATAATATCAGGAGGATATGTTATAAAGAGAAGACACTCTTCCCTCGATTTAAATGGACCGAAGGTCCAAACGATTTATTTAAGTTGAGATGCAAAGATTAATGACAAGATGGCATGATGACATGATGCAATGCAAAAATAAATAAAGCAAGCAAAAAAGAAACACATGGGAGAACCCGGAACATCTGGAATCTTCTGGGACGTCGGTCTTCGGGCGTCACAGTGGTCAAGTGCGGCCTACAGAATCCAACACTTGCAATGATCGAAGATTTGTAATGTATGTTTGATAGTGTCTGTCTTGAACTATGTGTGATTGTCTGTGTGCTACTGTTATGTATGTTTATGTGTGGTCGTCTATGTGATACTGTTATGTTTGTTCGTTAGACTATGGTTTAATCTATGTGTGTTAAAGTATTTTAATATAGGTTCATCACTGTTGCTATGCATATGACTGTGTTTGATGATAACCTCAGCACTCGAAGAAGAGGTTACCACACCGCATGTCTTGCACGTAACCAAACAGTGACATGGTGCATCTCGGAGAAGAAGCTTGCAACCAAATGCCGTGCTTTTGTTTCTATTCTAATGCAGCTTGGGGTTTTGTGGGCAATCAAACGAGGTGCAGGACGCGGCTCATAGCTTGTTTTTCCTCGGCGAGGCTAATCCGGGCCATAGATATAGGAGGCACAATCAGACAACCAGACAATCCCATAGATGGTCGGTGTATATTTTTCAAGCTAGTTCATACAAATGCATAATAGGTTTTTCTCATGATTCACTCATGTATTTTGTATGAGTTTACATATACTATTATATACTTGAACGTTCATATATGTGATGTGCTATGCGGACGACTCATGCAAATGCTACCCTGCCAAACATGGGGCAATTACAAAGCTGCTAATTAACAGATAAGTTAGCACAATTCTCGTTGGCACCTGTTTCAATTACAAAGTTGAAATATGTGTAGTGTACATCGCTATTCTTGTTGGCAGCTGTTTTTGGGCTAGTCTACAGACTACAGTGGCCTATTCCAAATATTGAACTACACTTCGGCTAGCCTATATGCAGTGTATGGGCAAAGCCATTTTGACTAAAATTTGGAAGGGAAACAAGTAATAGGCCAAATGTTGTTCGGTTTAAAATCGTGTGGCCACAATGGAGCAACATACTTCTGTGTTGATGGAACAAAATAAGGGCTGCTTGTAATGGATAGTATCTTGTATCATGCATATGATACTAGTGTATAATACTACCTTCCTAATACATAGTATGATATAGTAGTATTATATATGATTTTATTTATTATCATGCATGACACATAGTAGAATAACATTTATTATGAGATAGTACCATGGTATGATACTCAACTCTCTTTTTCTTCATTTAATTCTATGAGACCTCATCTAAATTGCGACCAGACTAAAGCCTTTTTCAAAGCAAATGTGCTTAACTTGTTGTTGCTAAGCTCACTTTATTTAATGAGTTAGCACCTAAAGTCTTTCATGCATTGGTAAAGTTTTTTCATTTTAGTGGTTTGCCTAGGTTCATGTGCTTGGCATTGGTTCTTTCTGGGGTTACCAAAGTGCTCTCTTTCCTCCTTAATTATTGTGCCATGTCATTTATCTGCTTAGAGCATGGTTAATAATACAGCCAGCAGTCGGCTACAAGGAGTTGCCAGCATGGTCCCACACCAAATTTCCAGTAATCTATTTTCTGCTTTTTCTGTTTTTAAGTTCCCATGGCGGACATGGACAAATCCACACACCAAATTCCCTCTATAATATATTCATGACCAAACCAATATCTGAACCGTCGCCACGTTACTTGCATTGCGTACCAAATCAGTCGAGATCAACATCCTTTCTCTAAATATCCGAACCCCGTACGGATTGGATCCGCTGGGCGGTGCAGGGAGGCTCGTCGGCCGTCGGTCGGGCGGGGTAGCGACGGAGGAAGGACCTACAAGCACGACGTGGCGGTGCTGGAGCGAGCTACTGCTGCGCGGCGTGGTGCGGGGAGCTCACCGTGCGGAGGCGAACGACGACCGTGCTTGAAGGTGGCGGTGTTGAGAGGGATGCTTGTGAGGAAGGAGGAGGTCCGGGAGCAATGCTCCTGCTCGGATGGCGTCACCATCAGGCCGCGCCTAATACAGCGGCCCCTGCCGCCAGCCGCAATGGCTCTCCTCTGCATCAGGCCGAGCTTGCCCGGGCTGACCACCAGCTCGTCGGCCACACCCTGGCCGCCGAGCCACCATCGTCGGTCTCCTCCAACTGCCACCTCACTATCTCGCCGGAGATTGGCTCGAGCGCGACGGCGCGGAACCAAGCAGGGGGCTGACATGGGGACGAGACGGGGCGCTGGATGGTCCAATTTATCTTCTATTTTTGAGGATGATGGTCCAACTTATCGTGATGGCTTTATTTACCATACCACGTGGCCTGACGACTGGGCTTAATACGTCATAATTGGCCTTAGGATCAATTGTTCTTAATTTTAACCGAGTGAACAACTGGAGTTTTTTGAAACCACCAACCAAATGTGATAGTATTTTGAGAATTTTACAAAACTTGTCGCTTTGTGAAACTCTAGCCCTAAAAGTGTTGTTTTTTAGCTATATATTTGTTAGTTAATTGATGATTAATTGGAGCGCGTAGGCAGTGGTTAAGATAAATGTAACGTTCAATTTCAGTCGAGTTAATATTGTTCATACGAGTGCGTAATATTGTTTGCTATGTTGATGAGTTAATTACTCGGGCAATATACACATTAAGTAAAAAAAGGAAAAAGAGAAGGCCGTGCAAGTCTGGCCATCATCCTAGTAGCAAGCTAGTGGGACATTCCAATCCAAAACATTAACGCATGCATCAAGGGCGCACAATGGGCTATGCCACGTGGACAAAGGGGTTCAGGTCAATCGCTAAGAAAGAAAAAGGAGACAAACACCTCCTCCCTCGACGCGCTCCTCGCCTGCCGCCCCGACCTCGACCACCCCGCCGTGTGATCCGACTACACTGTTACCCCTCTAGTAAGAGGAGCCATGTCTCGAGAATTACGTAGAGACATGCGCTACCTCGAAGGCCATTAGAATTACTGAGTAAGAATTAATTTTCTTCTGATGCCTCTAATTCCTAAGTGGTTGTGCTCTTTTGGTTACTCTCTTGCATGCCTTTTTCCCTACTCGAGTGTTTGTCACCTTCGGCATGCAAATGAAAGGAGGAGTGACTATTGAAGTGTGGATGAACAAACAACTAAACCTTGCAATCGACTCTGTGGACATGGAGTTATATATTGAAAGAGTATAATTTACACATATGAAGGTTGGTGCACTATTTATTTATATTTATTTTTTCTTTCTGTAGAGGTTTTTTCACTGTAAAATGCATGTGCCATTCTGCTGATGGATATTACACGGGCTTGACTATTTTAACTGCATTGGCAATCTATGACACCCCCCCCCCCCCCAAATATTATGGTTATTGGATACAAAACTTCATTTATATATTGACTGACTTTCAAATGCCAATATGTTTCATTAAAAGGCTAAATACCATCGGAAATTACAACTCCGGAGGCCAACTTCAACTAGGGTGAAATTGAAGTATCTGTTTTTTTCTTCCTATCCCTTTGGCGAAGGCCTCGGGGCTAGAAAGATTCAATACATTGTTCTTCAGAGTATGTTAGGATGTCATCAAATGTGGCGCCCACACTTCCATTCACAAGGTCGATAAACTTAAGACATCATATTTGGGCTTTGCTAAACTCATCGAACATCATCTTGGTTCACTAAAATGTGGATAAGTTTAAGCCACTTAGATTGTTCCATAGCTTTGCAACAGAAATAACCAAGCTATTGGCCATGAAGAAATCTCCAACCCACTAGGACATTGTGTCAGCACCCCTAACATGACTTCCACCGAAGGTCATTTCAGGATATCCATCAAATTAAACATCAAAAGCATTTTACATGGTTAACTGGACTTTCTTGCTGGAGGTGTTTGCCACTTTCAGTTGTGGTCAAACATACATGAACTAGCTATATTTTCTCTTCACCATGATCACTTCCGAGGTACTCCAGAACGGTGATCTGGCATGTCGTTTGATAAGGATCGAGGTCTCCATCATGTTGTGCAGCCTTGCTACTGCCCCCTGCAAAAGTTGATTATACGGGAGCGAAGTATGGATTGTAAAGACTATCATAGCAAAATACATTTTTCTTCATGCTCTCTCTTTATGCGGGTGATGCGGAAATGTTTTCTGATGCGGTCGTTCATGAGATTATTACAATCGCCAAAATCTTAATAAAGTGCTCTCATGGTGGCTGCATACCAACCTGGAAAGAAAAGAAACAAATTCTTGATAAGATGCCAAATGGGCGATTTACATGGATGCCACCTTTCTTTCCATGTGACGGTGGGATGCTTACTATTACTAGGGTTTTCAGTGCACTTTTGGAAGCTCATCAACTTTGACTTCTAGCCCCTTACTAATAGTGTGGTCTGAAAGCTCAAAGGATGGAAGGAAGAATTTTACTTGTGCTAGAAGAATTATTCTCGCTAAATCTTGGTTCTAGTGATTGGTATTTATGAAACTTTTGGTTCTTCATCCTCTAAAATGGATCAACAAGAAGATTAATAAGATGGTTTGTAAAGCAGACAATGGCGATAACACAAATGATGGCCACTCACTCATCGACTGGGACATGGTTTTTCATCCCAAGGATATAGGTGGCCTTCGAATCCTCAATTTTGGTGAGGTCTCGTATGGCCCTCCACCTTGAATACTCGTAGAGGAAAGTCCTACAGTGACTCCAAATAATGTGTAAATAGTACTGGACTAAGTAGCAGCATGGAGAACGAGTGTAAACCACTGGAAAAAAATTCCCTTGCTGTGAACAAATCCAGATTTGGTGGTGATTTTACCCTTTCAAGTGGGGATTGTTATTAGGCAGTACTAGTTTGCATCAGTGACCGTGCTTTAAAAAACATAATAGTAACAGCTTCCAGCTCCGGCGAACAAATTTTCCGGATTGAGATTCAGTTCATTTTCCTACAAGGCTGATTTCAAAACCTTGTCTGCCACAGTATCAAGTTTGTTTTTGTGTGTGTATATCTACTATGATTCAGTCAACTTGGAGACATACTTGAGAGGAGTCAGTTGAGTCAAACCCTACTCAGCATAGCATCATCTACTGGAGCGTCTGCTACTGCAGGTGCTGACTTTGTGTCGTCGTCTACCTATGACTTGTGTGAACGGGGCAAACAAATGGAAAGACTGTGACTACCGATGACACTGAAGGTGAATGATAAGCGTCCTCGTAACATGGGGAGCACAATAGTTGAAGCAGCCAGCCGGCTTACCGAGCAAGCTACATATGGGCAATTTGGGTGAGTTTTTTGAGAGATACAGTATCCAGCAAACAATAGCATAGTTTGATACAATTCTGTTGTATGCTAATGTGTTTTCAAATTGATTTTTTTAGGCCAGCACCATAGCACAATAGTTCTACGGTAAATTTTTATTGCTACAAATTGATTTTCTTTTAAATACAGTTAGTTTGTGACAATTCTATAGCTTGCCTATGTGTTTTTGAATTTATTTGCATTGCATGGGAGAAGGGCATAGTTTATTTGTGGAATCAGCCCGCCTTATAGTCTATTTCCTCTGCCAAATAGAGTGTTCCCATTGGCTAAAAAAATACTGGCGGCAGTAATAGGCTATAGTTAAAAGAAACCGCGAATGTGTTTCACACATGTTAAACTAACTAAAGTTAGGCATATTTATTTTCTATGAATTAGTTAATACAACTATGTCGACTTGAAGAATGGTGTGACAGAAACTCCGACGACAACGAGATTAAAGAAGGCATGGCTGCATGGCGACCTAGGAAATGGATGTTATGTGCAAGGTACCATATGGTTCATGTGGACATACATATTTGTACCTAACATAGTTTTCCCAATGTCTCATGATCCCACTTTATATTGCATCCAGACTGTCACAACCTTGCACGCACACTGTTGAACATACGTATATATAGGACATGAAAAGGGTGCTATCTGCAAAGTTCCTTGTGGCCAATGCAACATGAAAAGCTAGGTTAGAGGCAATGGCACTTATAGTGCCTAGATAGCATTATAACACTAGTATTATATCACAGAGCAATGGTATATGAATCAATGTTCGAACTATTTCCATTGACAATGAATTCACTTTACTCTATTAACATCTCTGATGTAGTTTTTATGGTGTGTTTGTTGCGATATGATGACTTCTGAATTTATGATTAGATTGTTCATTGAATATTATAGAATCTTTTAAGATTTCTTTGCTGTGTAATTGAGTAGCTATGTATGCTTTTCGAGTTATTTGTCTTCTCTGATCAAGATAGATGGGTAATTCTTTAGGGGGAGCGGTGGATAGTATTCAATCTTACGGTGATCTATATCCCAATGATAGAATAGGGACAAGACACATATATATTTGTATTGTTGCTAGGGAGGATAAAACGAAGGGGTTTAATATTATTGCTAGATTTCTATCTACATTATGTCATCTCACTTATTGTGTTGCTCTGTTTTTATAATGTTAATTCCTTAAGATGCATGTGGGATAGGGTTTTGTCATGGATTAACAGTAGCAAATGCAGTTCGATAACAGTCTAATTATCACGGAAGTAATGTGTATTTTTTGCCATGAATGATCAGAGTAATGAATGATGCTTTTCTATCAATTGCCCAACATTAATTTGTCTACCATGCCATTACCTCCTTTCGAGGGAGATGCCACTGGTGAATCTATGCCCCCGTGTCTATTCTCTATTAATACTTGCTTCTGCATAATTGCAAATACAATAATTTTTTGTGAACAATCTTTGAAAAATCATGACCAATTTTGAAAGTTTGAGCCATTTTTATATTTGTGAAAATTCCTTGAAATTATAAACACTTTTGAAAATACCAGTCATTTTGACATACACTTTTTTGTGGAAAAAATGGTATATGTTTTTGGAAATTTTAACAATTTATTCAAGAAGCTGACACATAATTTTGAAATGGTAACAACTTTTGTAATCCCATCAGATTTTTGAAAAGTGAACAATATTTGGATTTTTTTTTTATTTTTTTGCAAACCGTTGATAAAGAAACAAATTAAAAGGAAAAAAATAAATAGAAAAGCAGAAAAAGGAGGGAAAAATAAAAGAACGAATGACCAAGAAAACACGAAAGATAAACAGAAAAGTAACGAAAGAGCCTAAGGATAACGAGGAAAATGATACAGTAAACATAAGAGAAAAGAAAGAAAAAACAGGATGGAAGGTTCTAAAATTGGACAAAAAATGCTCTTGGACGACCCCTTCATCTATTCCTACTAATAAAGGGCCTACTGCTTCTTACCCCCTAATTGTCGTCCGTTTCGTCGAAATCACTAATTGAGGAGTACTCCTTGTAAAGATCACCCCAAAACCCAGGTTGCAACAAGTGGCGCGCTGCATGTGCGCCACTTGTCACAACCTGGACGTTTTCCTTTTTTTATATCCGTTTATTCAAAACGTTTTATCTCTTAAACCGTGCGTCCAAATCTCGAACCGTTTTCACCATTGAATTCCTCGCGTCGAGATCTTCAAAACTAGATTCCATGTTGATATATTTCGACGAACTTTTTTTCACGAAAAAACCGGACAAAAAACCGAACCGGGCGCACTGGTTTTCCCTTTCCGAAAGAGGAACGCCCGTGCCTCTGGCGGAGGCAAAATCGTGACTCTCGCGAATAAAAAGAAAGAAGAGAAAACACGTTTTTTCCATTTCCGAGGAGGCACGGCCGTGACTTTCACGAAAGCCCAACCGTACCTCTCGCGGAAGCAAAACCGTGACTCTCACGAAATGAAAAAAAAACAAAAAAACGTTTTTCCCTTTCCGAGAGGCACGGCCGTGACTCTCGCGAAAGCACAACCGTGCCTCTCGTGGAAGCAAAACCGTGACTCTCGCGAAATGAAAAAAAAAAGAAGCAAAAAAACGCGTTTTTTTCCTTTCCGAGAGGCACTGCTGTGACTCTCGCAAAAGCACAACCGTGCCTCTCAGCGGAAGCAAAACCGTGACACTCGCAAAAAGAAAATAAAATAGAAAGACATTTTTTCCCTTTCCGAGAGGCACGGCCGTGACTCTCACGAAAGCACAACCGTGCCTCTCGCGGAAGCAAAACCGTGAATCTCGCGGAAAAAACGAGTTTTTTCGCAAAAAAAAATCGAATTTTTTTTCATCGAAAAGTTAATGAAGACCGGTGGAAAACCAAAACGTAAAAAAAAAAAAAAAACCGTTTAGAAAGCCAAAAACGCGTGCGAAAAAATAAAATAAAAAACAAAATCCAGTGGGAGCACCCAGAGCGCGACACGTGGCGAACAACTGAGAGCGGGCCAAGTGGTGCTGATCGCTGCGAGGCTTCCGAAGGAGCGCTCGCTAACTAGTTGGTCTCCCGTTTTGTTCGTCCAACGTTTTTACTTTCCCGGTTGCTAGAAAAATCATCCGCCTGCCTAGCCATCCGATCTGGCACTATTAGCCGTTCGATCGCAACAAGGCAGCCCACACTCCTCTCTCTGATCTTGTTCAGTTCGTCACCTCCACGTCTCCTCTGAAGACGGCGCCGATGTCCTCCACTGTATGATACGTCTCCAACGTATCTATAATTTTTGATTGTTCCATCCTATTATATTATCGTTCTAGGATGTTTTATGGGCTATTATATACACTTTTATATGATTTTTGGGACAAAACTATTAACCCAGAGCCCAGTGTCAGTTTTTGTTTTTCCCTTGTTTTAGAATATCGCAGAAAAGGAATATCAAACGGAGCCCAATTGACCTGAAACTCAACGCAGGAAGTTTCTGGACCAGAAGAAGACCAGAGAGTACCGCAGGAGGACCAGAAGGTCCACGGGCTGCCCACGAGGGTGGGGGCGCGCCCCCCTGCCTCGTGGACAGCCCGGAGACCCCCTTTACTTGCCCCCGACTCCAACACCTCCTATATATATGAAACCTCCGGAAAGTAACCTAGATCGGGAGTTCTGCCGCCGAAAGCCTCTGTTGCCGGTGGCCATCTTCATCATCCCGGCGCTCTCCGTGACTAGGGGGGAGTAGTTCACCTCGGGGATGAGGGTATGTACCAGTATCTATGTGTTTGATCTCTCTCTCTCTCGTGTTCTTGAGATGGCACGATCTTGATGTATCGCGAGCTTTACTACTATAGTTGGATATTATGATGTTTCTCCCCCTCTACTCTCTTGTGATGAATTGAGTTTTCCCTTTGAAGTTATCTTATCGGATTGAGTCTTTAAGGATTTGAGAACAATTGATGTATGTCTTGCATGTGCTTATCTGTGATGACAATGGGATAGCACCACTAGTAGAAAACAGGGCTTTGGTCCAGGCCTGTCCAGCCCATTAGCCCCGGTTCAATCAAGAACCGGGTCCAATGGGGGCACTGGACCCGGTTCATGAGCCCAGGGGGCCGGCCGGGCCACGTGGGCCATTGGTCCCGGTTCGTCTGGACCTTTTGGTCCCGGTTAGAGCGACAAACCGGGACCAATGGGTCTTGCTCCTGGCCCACCACCATTGGTCCCGGTTGGTGATATGAACCGGGACCAAAGGCACCCCTTTAGCCCCGGTTCGTAGCACCAACCGGGACCAATGAGGTGCCTATATATACCCCCTCGCGCAAGAGCAGAGCACACTGCTCTGTTTTTTTTTCTAACCAAGGGGGAGAGGGGTTAGTGGTGCTCTAGCTCACCTCCTATGCACACAACGTGTTCAATGGAATGCCCGAGCCACAGTAGTTAAGCTTTTCTCCTCCCGAAGCTCTATTTTCTCCGAGATTTGTCTAGGTTTAGCGGTCCGTCACGTCCCATCCCCGTCTTCGCCGCCGTCGATCGCCCCCGCCGATCTCGTCACCGGCACCACCGTGGTGAGCCTCTTGTTATGTCCATGCTTTTCTTACTTTTATTATTGCTTGTTATTATTGCTTTAGATAGATATTTGTCTAATTTTCTTACGTTTATTATTGCTTGTTATTATATAGTGCGATGGTTTTGATATCCACCCACGTGGGCCCTCGTCCTGTCTACGATTCGGATGTGGTATATTATCTTTAAATTATAACTATTTGTTTTAGTGTTTATGATAGTTATGCCGACCAACCTGACATGCATAGATGTTTTATTATGTCTAGGAGGTAGTTGAGCCGGAAATTCCAACCGACCCTCTTGTGGAGAGGTTAAATTTAGTTGAAGAGGAAAACATTTCCTTAAAGAAAAAATTGGAAAAAATGGAGGAGGAGAAGATGGAATTGGAGTTGCATGTGCGGAAGTCGTCGATTATCACAAGATCAAGATGGACCCTATTGTCGAGAGGTTAAATTTAGTTGAAGAAGAAAATAAATTCTTGAAGGAAAAAATAAAAAAAATTGAGGACGAGAAGATGATATTGGAGTTGCATGTTGCGGATGTCGTCGATGATCACAAGATCAAGATGGATGCAATGCGGTTGAAGATTAGAAAGATTAGAAAATATGCCATTCATACCGAGGCTTGGTATCATTATGCCGTTGGATCAATTGTTACCTTGGTTGCGATTATGATCGCATTTGTTTTCGCATTTAAATGTTTTACATAGTTTCGATGTGTATGGAGAGATATATGTCGTTAGATGAGAACTATATATGTATGTACTTTGGTTTTAATGTGATGATGAACTTCTATTAATTTGGTCACTTAATTATCTATTTATGATGTTCTGTAATGGTTTTTGACACACTTAATTATATATAATGCACGCAGATGAACCGGCAATGGATGTACGGTGACAGACACACCTCCGAGTACATTAAGGGCGTGCATGAGTTTCTAAATGCGGCTGAGGCAAACAAGCAGAATGGTTTTATGTGTTGTCTATGCACTAAATGTGGGAATAGGATGTCTTACTCTAACCGGAAAATCCTTCACTCCCCCCTGCTTTACAAGGGTTTCATGCCACACTATAATGTTTGGACGAGGCACGGAGAAATAGGGGTTATGATGGAAGACGGCGAAGAAGAAGAGTATGATGACAACTATGTGCCCCCTGAATACGGTGATGCTGCAATGGGTGGAGCTGGTGAAGATCAAGAGGAACCAGACGATGTGCCCAATGATGCTGCAACGGGTGAAGCTGCTGAAGATCAAGAGGAACCAAATGATGATCTCCGCCGGGTCATTGTCGATGCAAGGACACAATGCGAAAGTCAAAAGGAGAAGCTAAAGTTCGATCGCATGTTAGAGGATCACAAAAAGGGTTGTACCCCAATTGCAAAGATGGCAACACAAAGCTCGGTACCGTACTGGAATTGCTGCAGTGAAAGGCAGAGAATGTTGTGGCTGACAAAGGATTTGAGAAGCTACTGAAAATATTGAAGAAGAAGCTTCCGAAGGATAACGAATTGCCCGACAGTACATACGCAACAAAGAAGGTCGTATGCCCTCTAGGATTGGAGGTGCAGAAGATACATGCATGCCCTAATGACTGCATCCTCTACCGCGGTGCATACAAGGATCTGAACGCATGCCCGGTATGCGGTGCATTGCGGTATAAGATGAGACGAGATGACCCTGGTGATGTTGACGGCGAGCCCGCCAGGAAGAGGGTTCCTGCGAAGGTGATGTGGTATGCTCCTATAATACCACAGTTGAAACGTTTGTTCAGAAACAGAGAGCATGCCAAGTTGATGCGATGGCACAGTGAGGACCCTAAGAAAGACGGGAAGTTGAGAGCACCCGCTGACGGGTCGCAGTGGAGAAAAATCGAGAGAAAGTACTGGAAGGAGTTTGCAAAGGACCCAAGGAACGTATGGTTTGCTTTAAGCGCGGATGTCATTAATCCTTTCGGGGAGCAGAGCAGCAATCACAGCACCTGGCCCGTGACTCTATGTATGTATAACCTTCCTCCTTGGATGTGCATGAAGCGGAAGTTCATTATGATGCCAGTTCTCATCCAAGGCCCTAAGCAACCCGGCAACGACATTGATGTGTACCTAAGGCCATTAGTTGAAGAACTTTTACAGCTGTGGAATGGAAACGGTGTACGTGCGTGGGATTAGCACAGACAGGAGGAATTTGACCTAAAGGCGTTGCCGTTCGTGACCATCAACGATTGGCCCGCTCTCAGTAACCTTTCAGGACAGACAAACAAAGGATACCACGCATGCACGCACTGTTTAGATGACACTGAAAGTATATACCTGGACAAATGCAGGAAGAATGTGTACCTGGGCCATCGTCGATTTCTTCCGACCAACCATCAATGTCGAAAGAAAGGCAAGCATTTCAAAGGCGAGGCAGATCACCGGAAGAAGCCTGCCATGCATACCGGTGATCACGTACTTGCTATGGTCAATGATTTACACGTAATCTTTGGAAAGGGCCCCGGCGCACTAACTGTTCCGAATGACGCTGAGGGACACGCACCCATGTGGAAGAGGAAATCTATATTTTGGGACCTACCCTACTGGAAAGACCTAGAGGTCTGCTCTTCAATCGACGTGATGCACGTGACGAAGAACCTTTGCGTGAACCTGCTAGGCTTCTTGGGTGTGTATGGAAAGACAAAAGATACAGCTGAGGCACGGGAGGACCTGCAACGTTTGCACGAAAAAGACGGCATCCCTCCGAAGCAGTATGAAGGTCCTGCCAGCTATGCTCTTACGAAAGAAGAGAAAGAAATCTTCTTTGAATGCCTGCTCAGTATGAAGGTCCCGATTGGCTTCTCGTCGAATATAAAGGGAATAATAAATATGCCAGAGAAAAAGTTCCAGAACCTAAAGTCTCATGACTGCCACGTGATTATGACGCAACTGCTTCCGGTTGCATTGAGGGGGCTTCTATCGGAAAACGTCCGATTAGCCATTGTGAAGCTATGTGCATTCCTCAATGCAATCTCTCAGAAGGTGATCGATCCAGAAATCGTACCAAGGCTAAGGAGTGATGTGGCGCAATGTCTTGTCAGTTTCGAGCTGGTGTTCCCACCATCCTTCTTCAATATCATGACACACGTCCTAGTTCATCTAGTCGACGAGATTGTCATTCTGGGGCCCGTATTTCTACACAATATGTTCCCCTTTGAGAGGTTCATCGGAGTCCTAAAGAAATATGTCCGTAACCGCGCTAGGCCAGAAGGAAGCATCTCCATGGGCCATCAAACAGAGGATGTCATCGGGTTTTGTGTTGACTTCATTCCTGGCCTTAATAAGATAGGTCTTCCTAAATCACGGTACGAGGGGAGACTGACTGGAAAAGGCACGCTTGGAAGGGACTCAATAATATGCAGGGACGGATATTCTTGGTCTCAAGCACACTACACAGTTCTACAGAACTCTACATTGGTGACCCCATATGTCGATGAACACAAGAACAGTCTGTGCTCCAAACACCCGGAGCAGTGTGACGACTGGATTACATGTGAACACATCAGGACTTTCAGCAGTTGGTTGGAAACACGTCTCAGAGGTGACAACACTGTTTGTGATTAGTTGTACTTGTTGTCCAGGGGACCATCTTCGACTGTATTGATTTACAAAGGATACGAGATAAATGGGAATACATTTTACACGATTGTCCAAGATCAAAAGAGCACCAACCAAAACAGCGGTGTCCGCTTTGATGCAACAACCGAGATGGAAAGGACACATATTATGGTTACATAGTGGACATATGGGAACTTGACTACGGACATGATTTTAAGGTCCCTTTGTTTAAGTGCAAATGGGTCAATCTGTCAGGAGGTGGGGTACAGGTAGACCCACAGTACGGAATGACAACAGTGGATCTGAAAAATCTTGGATACACTGACGAACCGTTCGTCCTAGCCAATGATGTGGCACATGTTATCTATGTGAAGGACATGTCTACCAGACCGAGAAAAAGAAAAGATAAGGAAGCGAATACATCATACGATGAGCCAAAGCGCCACATAGTTCTTTCAGGAAAAAGGGACATCCTGGGAGTGGAGGGCAAGACAGACATATCCGAAGATTATGAAAAGTTTCATGAAATTCCTCCCTTCAAAGTCAAGGCTGACCCAAGCATCCTGATAAACGATGAAGATTATCCATGGTTATGGCGCAATAAGCAAATGACACAAGCGAAGAAAAAGTGAAGACTTTTTTCCGCAACTATTATGATGATACCATGCCAAATTTGTAACAGACGAGTATGATACCATTGTCCATTTGTACTATTCAAATTTCAATACTACTTGCACTAACAGAAAGTTTGTAATTGGTTTTACCAGAAAGAATTAAAAAATAAAGCAAAAAACAAAAGAAAATAAATAATGCAGAAAACAAAACAAAAAAAACTTACAAAAAAATAAAAATAGCAACAATAAGTATTTCGTTGTAAGTAGAAACAAAATAAAATAAATAAAGCAACAAAGAAAACAAATAATTTCAAATTTAAACTATTCAAATTTGAATACTACTTGCACTAACAGAAAGTTTGTAATTGCTTTTACCAGAAAGAATTAAAAAATAAAGCAAAAAACAAAAGAAAATAAATAATGCAGAAAACAAAACAAAAAAACTTGCAAAAAAATAAAAATTGCAACAATAAGTATTTTGTTGTAAGTAGAAACAAAATAAAATAAATAAAGCAACAAAGAAAACAAATAATTTCAAATTTAAACTATTCAAATTTGAATACTACTTGCACTAACAGAAAGTTTGTAATTTGTTTTACCTAAAGCAATAATATTCACAAAGAAACTCTAAGTACAGCAAAAAACAACTTAGAAATAAATAAAGCAAAAAAGGAAAAAAAATAAAAAAATTGGGCGCTGTCCAGTGAGCCTGCAAGGCCTACAGCCCAGGATGCATCTGGACTATAAGGCCCAGCAAGCTCACAGGGCAGCGCGCAGAGTTAGGCCCAGAAGCCTGCAATTGAGAGGAGCTCAATACAGCCACCGCCCTTTGGGCTGCCCTTTGGGCTGCTGAAAAGGGACCATTGGTCTCGGTTGGTGGCACCAACCGGGACTAAAGGGGGGCATTGGCCCCGGTTGGTGCCACGAACCGGGACTAATGCCCCTTCTATATAATCAACACTTGTGAAATTTTTTATTCAGTTCTTATTCCCCGCCCCCGACGCCGCCTTGCTCGAGCTCGCCGTCGCCCCGTCGCCCCG
>LR738712.1:769281938-769298916 GCA_902687465.1 Secale cereale
AAAGTTACAATTGTGATGTATAGTTGCTGTATGTGTCGTGTATGTGATGTATATGTGTATGTGGCTATATCGTTTTTTGTTTATATAT
Source organism: Secale cereale (assembly GCA_902687465.1). Lineage (NCBI taxonomy): Eukaryota > Viridiplantae > Streptophyta > Magnoliopsida > Poales > Poaceae > Secale > Secale cereale. Next base: position 769,282,027 of record LR738712.1, read on the forward strand.
GCTAAATATATAGAAAGTTTTATATATGCAAAAGTTACAAATTTAGAAAAAGAAGGATAGGAAAGAAGAAAATAAGAAGAGGAAAGAAAGAAGAAGAGGGGAGGAAGAAGAGGAGAAATAAATAAGAAGAAGGAAAAAGAAGAAAAAAAAGAGGTTTCTCTTCTTCTCCTCTATTCCTTTCTTCTTCTCCTTTTTTTTTCTTCGATCTTCTCCTCTAGCGGTTCCTTTCTTCTTCTCCTCTTTTTTTCTTCTTCTTCCTCTTTTTTTTATCGGATATGTCATTGTCGATATACAGCCTCCCCGATAACTTCGACATGGGGGGGGGGGGTACGAAGTTCTGCAAAGTTATTCTGGAACGGAGTTCCTGATAGGATAATCCGTCTTTTGTTACGAATTATCCTATCTGGGACTCCGTTCCAAAATAACTTTGGAGAGCTTCGTACCATCATGCGACTGTTACTTTCGCCTAATGATGAAGTATTGGTTTGTTGAATCCTTTGACACTAGACAAAATGTGACATGAGGGGGTCAAGGGTTGTGGATCGCCGAGCAGTCGAGGGTCGAGGGGTCGAGAGGTTTCCTAGCTAGTGTCAAAGTATTGAAGAAATCCATGACTTCATCATTTGCCAGAAGTAAACGAGGCATGTTGGTACGAAGTTCTGTAAAGTTGTTCTGGAACGGAGTTCCTGATAAGATAATCCGTCTTTTGTTACGAATCTATGCCCCCGTGTCTATTCTCTATTAATACTTGCTTCTGCATAATTGCAAATACAATAATTTTTTGTGAACAATCTTTGAAAAATCATGACCAATTTAGAAAGTTTGAGCGATTTTTATATTTGTGAAAATTCCTTGAAATTATGAACACTTTTGAAAATGCCAGTCATTTTGACATACACTTTTTTGTGGAAAAAATGGTATATGTTTTTGGAAATTTTAAGAATTTATTCAAGAAGCTGACACATAATTTTGAAATGGTAACAACTTTTGTAATCCCATCAGATTTTTGATAAGTGAACAATATTTGGATTTTTTTTATTTTTTTGCAAACTGTTGATAAAGAAACAAATTAAAAGGAAAAAAATAAACAGAAAAGCAGAAAAAGGAGGGAAAAATAAAAGAACGAATGACCAAGAAAACACGAAAGATAAACAGAAAAGTAAGGAAAGAGCCTAAGGATAACGAGGAAAATGATACAGTAAACATAAGAGAAAAGAAAGAAAAAACCGGATGGAAGGTTCTAAAATTGGATAAAAAATGATCTTGGACGACCCCTTCATCTATTCCTGCTAATAAAGGGCCTATTGCTTCTTACCCCCTAATTGTCGTCCGTTTCGTCGAAATCACTAATTGAGGAGTACTCCTTGTAAAGATCATCCGAAACCCCAGGTTGCAACAAGTGGCGCGCTGCATGTGCGCCACTTGTCACAACCTGGACGTTTTTCTTTTTTTATATCCGTTTATTCAAAACGTTTTATCTCTTAAACCGTGCGTCCAAATCTCGAACCGTTTTCACCATTGAATTCATCGCGTCGAGATCTTCAAAACTAGATTCCATGTTGATATATTTCGACGAACTTTTTTTCACGAAAAAACCGGACAAAAAACCGAACCGAGCGCACTGGTTTTCCCTTTCCGAAAGAGGAACGCCCGTGCCTCTGGCGGAGGCAAAATCGTGACTCTCGCGAAGAAAAAGAAAGGAGAGAAAACGCGTTTTTTCCATTTCCGAGGAGGCACGACCGTGACTTTCACGAAAGCCCAACCGTGCCTCTCGCGGAAGCAAAACCGTGACTCTCACAAAATGAAAAAAAAACAAAAAAATGTTTTTCCCTTTCCGAGAGGCACGGCCGTGACTCTCGCGAAAGCACAACCGTGCCTCTCGCGAAAGCAAAATCGTGACTCTCGCGAAATGAAAAAAAGCAAAAAAACGCGTTTTTTTCCTTTCCGAGAGGCACTGCTGTGACTCTCGCAAAAGCACAACCGTGCCTCTCGCGGAAGCAAAACCGTGACACTCGCAAAAAGAAAATAAAATAGAAAGACATTTTTTCCCTTTCCGAGAGGCACGGCCGTGACTCTCGCGAAAGCACAACCGTGCCTCTCGCGGAAGCAAAACCGTGAATGTCGCACAACGCCACACTGCTCCGGGGGAGCCAATACCATCGATCGCCATTGTGGCAGCGGATAAGGAGGAAACCCTCGCTATTGCGAAGGAAGCTTCGGCTATGTGGGGAACACGTTGTCCCGGCAGGTGTAGTGTCATGGTCGACATCCCAGCAATGCACTTGTTTTCCCGAGCCCTTCGAACTCGGGACATTTTATACTACATCCTGCGGAAGCTTCAATCTGCCGAACCCCAGCCCCAGCAACAGGAAGATCAAGTCTGTGAAGAGGAGGCGGAAAAGTTAAAAACTCATATTCGCTTAGAAAAATGGAACATGCTCGATGAAGTCACAGAACAAATCAATGCAATGAAGGTGGACAAGAAGTTTTCTGAAATCAAGAATACCATGGAACAAATGAAGGGTGGACAGTTGCAGATCAACCTGGAGCAAATGGATGAAGACTCACTGGGTCTGCAAGAATCCGTTAAAGATGAACCCTTAGGCGTACTCCTCCAAGCGTTGTGGCAGCTCAAGCACAAGACAGCTGAAGGTGCACCTGCTACCAAACAAGACCAAGAAAGGAAGGAAAACACAATCACACACAAGGCAATTATCAAGGGAACAGCCAATAAGCTTAAAGGACATATAGAAGAAGATGCAGGCACAAAGGCGATTCGTCTCAATGAAGCCTATTATGAACAGATCCTATGGGAGGTGTTCCCTCGAGTGACCAGCAAGGAGCGCCCACAGATCCAGGAGCAAGCCAACGCCGTCAACACCACTACCACCATTGTATTGGTGGAGGATCAAATCAAAGAAATGATCCGCAAGGTCCTTCAGTTGAAATCTGTGCAGAAACCAGGTACTGAGCTGCAGGAAGAAAAATCAATAAAGAAACTAGGTCCATCTGAGCTACAGGAAGACAAATCGATGAAGAAAATAGATACAGATGATGGTATACAAAGTCGGCATTGTATCCCGGATGCTCTAATTGAAGAAACCATAGCGAAGTTTCAAGAAATCGAGTGCACGATGAAAGACCAGCTCCAGATCAAAGGAATCATGGACAAAATTGAAGATCGTTTGACGAGCCAAGATGGTCAGATCCTGGTTATCCTCAAACTTGATGATGACTGGGTATCCAGATGGGAGGAGACCAAAAACGCGTTCAGCATGTTTGGTCGCATAGCTGGTGCACTGATGTTGACATTCAAAGATAACATAGCACGAGCCAAAGAATATTGTTGGCCAATGCGGGAGCCTATAGACTATTGTCTTCTTGGCCTCTACCAGGATACTGCACTTGAGCTTACAAAAAACTACATGCTTGAAGATAACCCGAAGATCTATCTTGACATCTTGGACAAGTGTAAGCAACATGAATTCTGCATGAAGATCTTCATTCATGCTTTGCACGCCAACCCTAAGAGGAGCAATGAAGAGCTAAGAAAGTTGCACAAAGCCCTGCAGCCGGTACCTCAAGCTTCACACACATCTGCACACAACTCATTGGACAGCAATATCATTGCTAAGAAGATGTTCATGTTCTCTTATAGTGACCTGCCTAAGGAATACAGGTCCTGCTTACTGTACCTAGCAATTTTCCCTCGAAGACAACACATCAGGCGGTCAACCTTGATAGGACGGTGGGTTGTAGAAGGATTGATAACCAAGCAAGACTGGACCAGTTTTGTGCGACATGCCAATCGATGTTTTGAGGCGCTGATTAACCGGTGGCTTATTTATCCCGCTGATATTGGTGCTACAGGACAGGTGAAAAGTTGTGTGATAGGTGATGTAGTTCATGGATTCATAACCAAGATCGCCAGAAAACAGCGCATTGTGGAAACACGCCTATCACATTACTTGGCTCGCCACTTCTCCATTTTTAACAATCTCCGAATCCGTCGCTCTGATAAAATCAACAGGTTCTTTGAAAAGCTGTATGAAGAATCATTTCGAGTATCCATTATCAAGGTGCTAGATCTAGAAGGTTGTAAATGCTTTGGTGGTAAGAACCAGCGGTACCTCAAGGACATCTGCAGGACGATGTTACTTCTCAAGTATCTGAGTCTAAGAGGAACAGATGTTAAACAGTTGCCTAGTGAAATCAACAACCTTCATGAGCTAGAAGTATTGGATATTCGGGACACCCATGTGCCTGAGTCTGCAACGGTAGATGTCCTACTCCTGAAGCTAAAGCGTTTTCTGGCTGGACACACTGTGCTGAACTCAAGCGCAGACAGTACTGAAATAGCTTATGTTCCTGACAAGATCGGAAAAATGTTGAACATGGAGGTATTGTCCAATTTCAAGGCACGGAATCATCAAGTTTTAAAAGATATTGGAAAGTTGTGGCAGCTGAGGAAGCTTGGTGTGGTTATTGAAGACAATGACAAACTCATTAGGAATTTGCTTCGAGCTATAAGTGACCTGCATGAGTGTCTCAAGTCTTTGTCAATCACTCTTCCCATGACTGAGCAAGATCCTTCCAGCGATGATTTTTCAAGTACCGTTCTCAATTATTATAAAGAACCTCCCAAGCTTCTTCTCGAGAGCCTAAGCATTACTGGAACCACAAAAAAGGGGCAACTTCTTCAAATGCTGACCAAACATAATGACTTCTTCCAACTTGCGAAGATAACTCTAACTGGAACCCGACTGAAGCAGGATGATCTGAAGGTCCTCAACAAGCTTCCCAATATAGTTTGTCTCAGGCTCCGAGACAAAGCATACATCGATGGCAAGCTCACCTTCAAGAAGGATGAATTCAAAAACCTCAAGTGCTTTCTTGTTGAGGGATCCAAAATGACTGACATCTTGTTTGATGGTGGAGCCCTTAAGCTCGAGAAGATTACTTTGTGCTCCACTGATGGCATACAATCTCTTTCTAGAGTCAAAAACCTTCCAGAACTGAAGGAGGTCGAGTTGAACAACAACAACAATAAGCTTAAATTATTTGAAAAGGCCGAGAAGGTTTCCAAGGTGACTCTTAGTGGAACAATACCGAGCCAAGATGATCTAAAAATGCTCGCCAAGATACGATATATGCGCTGCCTAGTGCTTAAGGAGAAAGCTTGTGCTGAAAGCGAGATTATGTTCAACAAAGATGACTTCCCAAGGCTCAACCTTCTTATGGTCGACGGTTCTGCCATCACCAAGATAGAGTTTGCCAGCGGTTCTGCTCCTAAGCTCGAGAAAATCATCTGGTCCTTCACAAAGGGCACGGTGGGGAGTCTCTCTGGCATTCACAACCTTCCAAAATTGAAGGAGCTCTAGTTCAATGGCGATTTGATCCCTGGTGAGTTGAAAGAAGCAATTAAGAAACATAAAAATAAACCCAATCTTATACACAACAAACCAGAAAACCAATACCAAGAAATGGGAAACATAGAAGAAATGGGCAAGGCCGCAAGATTCCCATCCTGCTGGAAGAGCCAGGATTGATGCCGGAGGTGACGTTACTATATATCCATTCATCGTCAACTCCCATCCCATTGTGTGATTTGTGTGTGCTATTTGGCTTGCTATTGTGTGTGTTTTCTGTCCACGGTGCATCTGTGGACATATATGTTCTGTATCTCTGTATGTCGATCGACTGAATGTGTGTCTGTGCTACTTGTTATAAATGTGTGCCCTGGAACTAAGATTGAGCATATGTAATGGTGTGTATGGGTGTGCCCTGTAACTAAGATTGAATAAATGTAATGGTGTGAAGTTTGAGCTCATAGATTCGGGTGTCTACTACCTGAGTGAATGACCTCATGGTGTGAGAATTAAACCACTCGTCTCCAGGTTGCCGAGTGATTCATCCTAAGCTCGAGAAACTATCCGACACCAAATTTTCTGTAATCTATTGTGCGCTCTCTGTTTTTGAGTTGCTGCGGCACACATGGCCAAATCCCACACCAAATTGCTCTAATCAATTCATGGCCAAACCAATCAGATCCCCATCACCTCGTTACCTGCATCGCGTCAAATCGATCGAGATCAACATCATTTCTCTAAATATCTGAATCCCATATGGATCTGTATAGGATCCAGGAGGCTGGCACCAACATACCCCGCCCCCACCACCACACCCACACTCACACCCACACACGGAGCAGGGCGTTGCCGGGAGGCTCGTCGGCCGGCGGTCGGGCGGGGTAGCGGTGTAGAGAGGAGCTACGGGCACGACGAGGCGCTACTGCTGCGCGGCATGGTGCGGGGAGCTCACCGTGCGGAGGCGAACGGCTGCCGTGCTTGAAGGTGGCGGCGCGCAGAGGAACGCCCTGGTGGAAGGAGGAGGTCCGGGAGGAGGGCGCCTGCTCAGACGGCGTCGCCGTCAGGGCCCCGCCCTATATAGCGGCCCCCGCCGCCAGCCGCAATGGATCTCCTCTGCCTCGGGCCGAGCTTGACCAGGCCGACCACCACCTCGTCGGCCACGCCCTGGCCGCCAGCCACCATCGCCGGGCTCCTCCGACTGCCACCTCAATGTCTCGCCGGAGATTGGCTCGAGCGCGACGGCGCACGAGTCGGCGGAGATAAGGACGAGACGGGGCGCTGGATGGGCCAACTTATCGCGATGACTTTATTTACCATACCACGTGGCCTGACAAATGGGCCCAATACGTCATAATTGTCCTTAACTTTTTTTTCTGGATCAATTGTTCTTAATTTTAACCGAGCGAACAACTGGAGATTTTTGAAACCACCAACCAAATGTTGTTTTTAAAGATCCAACAAATTGCTGGATTCAATTAGGTTTAGCATAAATCAGGGGAAGAACAACATGAGGAGGATCCCAAGATCAAAGAAAAATAAAGAAAAAGTCAGCCATATTGGTTGTAGAACAACACTACCCTTATAAGACGGAACGCCATCCGCCCACAACAAGACAACACAACTCGGACTCCGACGGAGAAACTAAGGAGAACAAAGCAAGGTTGGCGTCACGCAATACAACAAGCAATCAAGGTAATCTCAGGGACACGTCGGAGAAGAGCCGGCTACCACGACCAAAGCCACGCCTCCGACAATGTTCACCAGCGTCATCATTTCCACAAAAACCAAACCGCCCTCATCGCCCGATAGACACGACCAAGAAGCACGAAGAACATCCTCCATCTATCACTGGTCCCTCTGGCCGGTAAGGACCTCATGAAACATGCCTCAAGAGGCGCGACACACATCGCCTTCATCGTCTGATCCCAGGAGGTCAAGTGTTTCCACCGATCAACCTTGCATGGTGGAGCGAGCAGGAATGCCTCGGCAATGCCTTCAAGAAGGAAGCGGCGCCCGCAGGCATCGTCGTCGCCTGCCCCGACCTAAGGACTGACACCAAGGTCTTCACCCGGCGTTGCACCTACAACCACCAACCCAAGCCAGGCCACCACCGCAGACACACGCCCGACGGCCGCCGACCCCACGCGCCTAACGTCCGCCACAACCACCAGATCTGGACGCCGGGGCTCAGGTCTCCATCGCTGCAGCTGGTCCAAGCCGGATAACCGCCGGCCCCTTGCGCTTGACGGTCGTCGCAACCTCCTCGCAGAACAGGACGCTGGGGCCCGATCTTCCTCACACCGCCCTCTAGAGCCCATCGAGCCGATGACCAGCACCACACATCTAGAGCGAACGCGCAGCTGAAATGCTCGCTTTCGCCTGACCCCTCTCCTCCATTGTAGCGCTGACTATGAGCCCGCCCGGCGGTAGGCCCTCCGTAGATCCAATTGGGGCTCGTCCGGCGCAGCGCGCCCACGTCTCGCGTTCTCACTGCGCGCCCAGCCCGCAGCTCAACGCGTCACCACCAACCTCGCCTCGCCGCCCGCAGCTCAATAGTCCAGCACCAAAGTAGAGGAGCTCCACCTTCGCAGCCCATCGCTGGACCCCGTGCCATACACCAGATCTGCGCCGCGTGCACCCAAGCCTTCGCGCGCCCGCGCCTCCGTGCGCCGCCCCTAGCGCGCCGCCGCTCAAGCTCCCGCCGAAACTACCAGCCCGTGCCCGCCACCTTTGGCCGAGAGGAGGAAAACGGGTCCGCCGCCGCTGAGCCGAGTGGGCTTTGCCCGACGACCGCTGCCGGCGGCAGTGAGGGAAGGAGAGGGTGGTGGTTGGGCTGCTGGTGGCGGCGGCTAGGGTTTGCTGCCGAGCCGCCTGCGGGGCCGACGCGAGAGCTATCTGGGTGACACTTCTCGCCAACCGAATGTTGTGATAGTATTTTGGGAATTTTACAAAACATGTCGTTTTCCGAAACTCTAGCCCTAAAAGTGTTATTTTTTAGCTATATATTCGTTACTTAATTGATGATTAGTTGGAGCGCATAGGCAGTGGTTAAGACGAGTACATGTATGTAAGGTCCAATGTTAGTCTGAGTTAAACACAATTGTTCATACAAGTGCGTACTACTGGTTGCTATGTTGATGAGTTAATTAATTACTCAGGAAATATTCACATTAAGTAAAAAAAGGAAAAAAGCGAAGGCCGTGCAAGTCTGGCCATCATCCTAGCTAGCTAGTGGGACATTCCAAGATCTATCCAAAGTACTACTACCGCGGAGAGATGCTCGAGTCCATGAGACATTCAAAGTGGCAAAGTACTACTTCTACATCGAGCCCAATAATTCGATGCATACACGAGAACGCGAGAGGTTAGTAGCAGTGCTTTCAAAAACTCGCGTGTGACCGTACTACAATGTTAGCCTTCTAGTAAGAGGAGCCATGTCTTGTGAATTCCTTAGAGACATGCGGTACCTCGAAGGCCATTAGAATTACTGAGTAAGAATTAATTTTCTTCTGATGCCTCTAATTCCTAAGTGGTTGTGCTCTTTTGGTTAATCTCTTGCATGCCTTTTTCCCTACTCAAGTGTTTGTCACCTTCGGTATGCAAATGGAAGGAGGAGTGACTATTGAAGTGTGGACGAACAAACAACCGAACCTTGCAATCGACGTTGAGGAGATGGAGTTATATATCGGAAAAGTATAATTTACACATGTGAAGGTTGGTGCACTATTTATTTCTTTTTCTTTTTCTTTCCATAGAGCTTTTTTCATTGTAAGATGCATGTACAATTCTGTAGATGGATGTTACACGGGCAACTGCTCCAAGGGCAAGGAGGTAGCGGGAGGGCAGCGACTCGAAGAGACGTCCGGGAGGCCCACGAATGCCAGCCATTTGCATTAATCGGTAGGTCCAACCCACTTCTGCATGGTGATTTTAGTACCTAAGTTGGAGTAACTTCGGATGCCTGATGTCTTATGTCAGCACATGGGCACCATCCCACGGAAGTCATTCTGTGGATGAACACCAGTTGTAGCTATAGGGTGAAGCCCTAGAATGTCAATGGGAGGTCACCCATTGATCAACGGTGAGCTGGCTTCGCCATCACTCAACAGCTGAAGATCGGGTACATGCTCACCTTGAAGGACCTGACTCAGGGAAGCTTCAAGGTGATCATGTTCAACCTTTCCGGTGTTGAGGTGGTGGTCAAGTGCGGCCTACAGAATCCATCACTTGCAATGATCGAAGATTTGTAATGTATGTTTGATAGTGTCTGTCTTGAACTATGTGTGATTGTCTGTGTGCTACTGTTATGTATGTTTATGTGTGGTCGTCTATGTGATACTGTTATGTTTGTTCGTTAGACTATGGTTTAATCTATGTGTGTTAAAGTATTTTAATATAGGTTCATCACTGTTGCTATGCATATGACTGTGTTTGATGATAACCTCAGCACTCGAAGAAGAGGTTACCACACCGCATGGCTTGCACGTAACCAAACAGTGACATGGTGCATCTCGGAGAAAAAGCTTGCAACCAAATGCCGTGCTTTTGCTTCTATTCTAATGCAGCCTGGGGTTTTGTGGGCAATCAAACGAGGTGCAGGACGCGGCCCATAGCTTGTTTTTTCTCGGCGAGGCTAGGCCGGGCCATAGATATAGGAGGCACAATCAGACAACCAGACAAGCCCATAGATGGTCGGTGTATATTTTTCAAGCTAGTTCATACAAATGCATAATAGGTTTTTCTCATGATTCACTCATGTATTTTGTATGAGTTTACATATACTATTATATACTTGAACGTTCATATATGTGATGTGCTATGCGGACGACTCATGCAAATGCTACCCTGCCAAACATGGGGCAATTACAAAGCTGCTAATTAACAGATAAGTTAGCACAATTCTCGTTGGCACCTGTTTCAATTACAAAGTTGAAATATGTGTAGTGTACATCGCTATTCTTGTTGGCAGCTGTTTTTGGGCTAGTCTACACACTACAGTGGCCTATGCCAAATATTGAACTACACTTCGGCTAGCCTATATGCAGTGTATGGGCAAAGCCAATTTGACTAAAATTTGGAAGGGAAACAAGTAATAGGCCAAATGTTTGATCGGTTTAAAATCGTGTGGTGGTGCTGACCCAATTCTCACCTATCACATCAGCCACAACGGAGCAACATACTTCTGTGTTGGTGGAACGAAATAAGGGCTGCTTGTAATGGATAGTATCATTAGTTTGTATCATGCATATGATACTAGTGTATAATACTACCTCCCTAATACATAGTATGATATAGTAGTATCATATATGACTTTATTTATTATCATGCATGACACATAGTAGAATAACATTTATTATGAGATAGTACCATGGTATGATACTCAACTCTCTTTTTCTTCATTTAATTCTATGAGACCTCATCTAAATTGCCTAGTTCGCATGCATGATGCTACCTATGATACTCTTATTACGACCAGACTAAGGCCTCTTTCAAAGCAAATGTGCTTAACTTGTTGTTGCTAAGCTCATTTTATTTAATGAGTCGGCACCTAAAGTCTTTCATGCATTGGTAAAGTTTTTTCATTTTAGTGGTTTGCCTAGGTTCACGTGCTTGGCATTGATTTTTTCTGGGGTTACCAAAGTGCTCTCTTTCCTCCTTAATTATTGTGCCATGTCATTTTTCTGCTTAGAGCATGGTTAATAATACAGCCATCAGTCGGCTATAAGGAGTTGCCAGCATGGTCCCACACCAAATTTCCAGTAATCTATTTTCTGCTCTCTCTGTTTTTAAGTTCCCATGGCGGACATGGCCAAATCCACACACCAAATTCCCTCTAATATATTCATGACCAAACCAATATCTGAATCGTCGCCGTGTTACTTGCATCGCGTCCCAAATCAGTCGAGATCAACATCCTTTCTCTAAATATCCGAACCCCATACGGATTGGATCCGCTGGGCGGTGCAGGAAGGCTCGTCGGCCGTCGGTCGGGCGGGGTAGCGGCGGAGGTAGGACCTACAAGCACGACGCGGCGGTGCTGGAGCGAGCTACTGCTGCACGGCGCGGTGCGGGGAGCTCACCGTGCGGAGGCGAACAGCGGCCGTGCTTGAAGGTGGCGGCGTGGAGAGGGATGCTTGTGAGGAAGGAGGAGGTCCGAGAGCAAGGCTCCTGCTCGGATGGCGTCACCATCAGGCCGCGCCTAATACAGCGGCCCCCGCCGCCAGCCGCAATGGCTCTCCTCTGCATCGGGCCGAGCTTGCCCAGGCCGACCACCAGCTTGTCGGCCACACCCTGGCCACCGAGCCACCCTCGTCGGGCTCCTCCAACTGCCACCTCACTATCTCGCCGGAGATTGGCTCGAGCGCAACTGCGCGGAACCAAGCAGGGGGCGGACATGGGACGAGACGGGGCGCTGGATGGTCCAATTTATCTTCTTTTTTTGAGGATGATGGTCCAACTTATCGTGATGACTTTATTTATCATACCACGTGGTCTGACGACTGGGCTTAATACGTCATAATTGGCCTTTTTTAGGATCAATTGTTCTTAATTTTAACCGAGTGAACAGCTGGAGTTTTTTGAAACCACCAACCAAATGTGATAGTATTTTGAGAGTTTTACAAAACTTGTCGTTTTCTGAAACTCTAGCCCTAAAAGTGTTATTTTTAGCTATATATTCGTTAGTTAATTGATGATTAGTTGGAGCACGTAGGCAGTGGTTAAGACGAATGTAACGTTCAATGCCAGTCGAGTTAATATTGTTCATACGAGTGCGTAATATTGTTTGCTATGTTGATGAGTTAATTACTCAGGCAATATACACATTAAGTAAAAAAGGAAAAAGAGAAGGCCGTGCAAGTCTGGCCATCATCCTAGTAGCAAGCTAGTGGGACATTCCAATATCTATCTAAAGTACTAGTATTGCCGAGAGAAGCTCGAGCCCATGAGATATTCAAAGTGGCAAAGTACTACTGCTACATGGACCCAATAATTCGATGCATCATGCATACACCAGGAGACAAGAACTACCGTGTGACTAACCTGTTTAATATTTATATATGGTTAGCAGCAGTGCTTTCAAAAACTGCCGTGTGATCCGACTACACTGTTACCCCTCTAGTAAGAGGAGCCATGTCTCGAGAATTACGTAGAGACATGCGCCACAACGAAGGCCATTAGAATTACTGGGTAAGAATTAATTTTCTTCTGATGCCTCTAATTCCTAAGTGGTTGTGCTCTTTTGGTTAATCTCTTGCATGCCTTTTTCCCTACTCAAGTGTTTGCCACCTTCGGCATGCAAATAGAAGGAGGAGTGACTATTGAAATGTGGACGAACAAAAACCGAACCTTGCAATCGACTTTGAGGAGATGGATTTATATATCGGAAAAGTATAATTTACACATGTGAAGGTTGGTGCACTATTTATTTCTTTTTCTTTTTCTTTCCATAAAGCTTTTTTCATTGTAAAATGCATGTACAATTCTGTAGATGGATGTTACACGGGCAACTGCTCCAAGGGCAAGGAGGTAGCGGGAGGGCAGCGACTCGAAGAGGCGTCCGGGAGGCCCACGAACGCCAGCCATTTGCATTAATCGGTAGGTCCAACCAACTTCTGCATGGTGATTTTAGAGCCTAAGTTGGAGTAACTTCCGATGCCCGATGTCTTATGTCAGCACATGGGCACCATCCCACGGAAGTCGTTCTGAGGACGAACACCGGTTGTAGCTATAGGGTGAAGCCCTGGGATGTCAATGGGAGGTTGCCCATTGATCAACGGTGAGCTGGCTTCACCATCACTCAGCAGCTAAAGATCGGGTACATGCTCACCTTCAAGGGCCTGACTCAGGGGAGCTACAAGGTGATCGTGTTCAACCTTTCCGGTGTTGAGGTGGTGGCCAAGTGCGGCCTACACAATCCAACACTTGCAATGATCGAAGATTTGTAATGTATGTTTGATAGTGTCTGTCTTGAACTATGTGTGATTGTCTGTGTGCTACTATTATGTATGTTTATGTGTGGTCATCTGTGTGATACCGTCATGTTTGTTCATTAGACTATGGTTTAATCTATGTGTGTTAAAGTATTTTAATATAGGTTCGTCACTGTTGCTATGCATATGACTGTGTGTGATGGTAAACTCAGCACTCAAAGAAGAGGTTACCACACCGCAGGTCTTGCACGTAACCAAACAGTGACGAGCAGTTTTAGCATGGTCCCTCTTACCCCCTCTTTTCACATGAGAGGTAAGAGTATGTAGTAGATCTGAGCCGTTGATCACATGAATTAGTGGTCGGATTAACTCTTACCTTCTTACCTCATATGTAAAAATAAGGGGTAAGAGGGAGCATGTTAAAATTTGCCAACAGTGACATGGTGCATCTCGGAGAAGAAGCTTGCAAACAAATGTCGTGCTTTTGCTTCTGTTCTAATGCAGCCTGGGGTTTTGTGGGCAATCAAACGAGGTGCAGGACGGCGGCCGATAGCTTGTTTTTCCTCGGCGAGGCTAAGCCGGGCCATAGGTATAGGAGGCACAATCAGACAACCAGACAAGCCCATAGATGTTTGGTGTATATTTTTCAAGCTAGTTCATACAAATGCATAATAGGTTTTTCTCATGATTCACTCATGTATTTTGTATGAGTTTATACATACTATTATATACTTGAACATTCATATATGCGCTGTGCTATGCGGACGACTCATGCAAATGCTACCCTGCCAAACATGGGGCAATTACAAAGCTGCTAATTAACAGATAAGTTAGCACACTTCTCATTTGCACCTGTTTCAATTACAAAGTTGAAATAATGTAGTGTACATCGCTATTCTTGTTGGCAGCTGTTTTTGGGCTAGTCTATAGACTACAGTGGCCTATGCCAAATATTGAACTACATTTCGGCTAACCTATATGCAGTGTATGGGAAAAGCCAATTTGACGAAAATTTGGAAGGGAAACAAGTAATGGGCCGAATGTTGTTCGGTTTGAAATCGTGTGGTGGTGCTGACCCAATTCTCACCTATCACATCAGCCACAACGGAGCAATAGACTTCTGTGTTGGTGGAACGAAATATGGGCTGATTGTAATGGATAGTATGATAAGCATATGATACTAGTGTATAATACCACCTCCCTAATACATAGTACCCCCTCCGTCCGGAAATACTTGTCATCAAAATGAATAAAAGGGGATGTATCTAGATGTATTTTAATTCTAGATACATCCCTTTTTGTCCATTTTGATGACAAGTATTTTCGGACGGAGGGAGTATGATATAGTAGTATTATATATGACTTTATTTATTATCATGCATGACACATAGTAGAATAACATTTATTATGAGATAATACCATGATATAATACTCAACTCTCTTTTTCTTCATTTAATTCTATGAGACCTCATTTAAATTGCCTAATTCGCATGCATGATACTACCTATGATATTCTTATTACGACCAGACTAAGGCCTATTTCAATGCAAATGTGCTTAACTTGTTGTTGCTAAGCTCACTTTATATAATGAGTTAGCACCTAAAGTCTTTCATGCATTGGTAAAGTTTTTTCATTTTAGTGGTTTGCCTAGGTTCACGCGCTTGGCATTGGTTCTTTCTCGGGTTACCAAAATGCTCTGTCTCCTCCTTAATTATTGTGCCATGTCAATTTTCTGTTTAAAGCATGGTTAATAATATAACTAGCAGTCGACTATAAGGAGTTCCCAACATGATCCCACACCAAATTTCATGTAATCTATTTTCTGCTCTCTCTATTTTTATGTTGCCGCGGCGGACAGGGCCAAATTCACACACCAAATTCCCTCTAATCTATTCATGACCAAACCAGTATCTGAACCGTCGCCGCGTTACTTGCATTGCGTCTCAAATCAGTCGAGATCAACGTCCTATCTCTAAATATCTGTACCCCATACGTATCGGATCCGCTGGGCGGTGCAGGGAGGCTCGTCGGCCAGCGGTCGGGCGGGGTAGTGGCGGAGGGAGGACCTACATGCACGACGCGGCGGTGCGGGAGCGAGCTACTACTACGCGGCGTGGTGCCGGAAGCTCACCGTGCGGAGGCGAACGACGGCCGTGCTTGAAGGTGGCGGCATGGAGAGGGGCGCTCGTGAGGAAGGAGGAGGTCCGGGAGCAAGGCTCCTGCTCGGATGGCGTCGCCATCAGGCCGCGCCTAATACAGCGGCCCCCGCCGCCAGCCGCAATGGCTCTCCTCTGCATCGGGCCGAGCTTGCCCAGGCCGACCACCAGCTCGTCCGCCACACCCTGGCCACCGAGCCACCCTCGTCGGGCTCCTCCAACTGCCACCTCACTATCTCGCCGGAGATTGGCTCGAGCGCAACTGCGCGGAACCAAGCAGGGGGCGGACATGGGACGAGACGGGGCGCTGGATGGTCCAATTTATCTTCTTTTTTTGAGGATGATGGTCCAACTTATCGTGATGACTTTATTTACCATACCACGTGGCCGGACGACTGGGCTCAATAGGTCATAATTGGCCTTCTTTTTTGAGGATCAATTGTTCTTAATTTTAACCAGTGAACAACTGGAGTTTTTTGAAACCACCAACCAAATGTGATAGTATTTTGAGAGTTTTACAAAACTTGTCGTTTTCTGAAACTCTAGCCCTAAAAGTGTTATTTTTAGCTATATATTCGTTAGTTAATTGATGATTAGTTGGAGCGCGTAGGCAGTGATTAAGACGAATGTAACGTTCAATGTCAGTCGAGTTAATATTGTTCATACGAGTGCGTAATATTGTTTGCTATGTTGATGTTTTAATTACTCCGGCAACATACACATTAAGTAAAAAAGGAAAAAGAGAAGGCCGTGCAAGTCTGGCCATCATCCTAGTAGCAAGCTAGTGGGACATTCCAATATCTATCTAAAGTACTAGTACTGCCGAGAGACGCTCGAGCCCATGAGACATTCAAAGTGGCAAAGTACTACTGCTACATGGACCCAATAATTCGATGCATACACCAGGAGACAAGAACTACCGTGTGACTAACCTGTTTAATATTTATATATGGTTAGCAGCAGTGCTTTCAAAAACTACCGTGTGATCCGACTACACTGTTACCCCTCTAGTAAGAGGAGCCATGTCTCGAGAATTACGTAGAGACATGCGCCACGACGAAGGCCATTAGAATTACTGGGTAAGAATTAATTTTCTTCTGATGCCTCTAATTCCTAAGTGGTTGTGCTCTTTTGGTTACTCTCTTGCATGCCTTTTTCCCTACTCGAGTGTTTGTCACCTTCGGCATGCAAATGAAAGGAGGAGTGACTATTGAAGTGTGGATGAACAAACAACCAAACCTTGCAATCGACTCTGTGGACATGGAGCTATATATTGAAAGAGTATAATTTACACATATGAAGGTTGGTGCACTATTTATTTATATTTATTTTTTCTTTCTGTAGAGCTTTTTTCACTGTAAAATGCATGTGCCATTCTGCTGATGGATATTACACGGGCTTGACTATTTTAACTGCATTGGCAATCTATGACC
>LR738712.1:769298990-769311569 GCA_902687465.1 Secale cereale
ATATTATGGTTATTGGATACCAAACTTCATTTAGATATTGAATGACTTTCAAATGCCAATATGTTTCATTAAAAGGCTAAATACCATCGGAAATTACAACTCCGGAGGCCAACTTCAACTAGGGTGAAATTGAAGTCTCTGGTTTTTTCTTCCTATCCCTTTGGCGAAGGCCTCGGGGCTAAAAAGATTCAATACATTGTTCTTCAGAGTATGTTAGGATGTCATCAAATGTGGCGCCCACACTTCCATTCACAAGGTCGATAAACTTAAGACATCATATTTGGGCTTTGCTAAACTCATCGAACATCATCTTGGTTCACTAAAATGTGGATAAGTTTAAGCCACTTAGATTGTTCCATAGCTTTGCACCAGAAATAACCAAGCTATTGGCCATGAAGAAATCTCCAACCCACTAGGACATTGTGTCAGCACCCCTAACATGACTTCCACCGAAGGTCATTTCAGGATATCCATCAAATTAAACATCAAAAGCATTTTACATGGTTAACTGGACTTTCTTGCTGGAGGTGTTTGCCACTTTCAGTTGTGGTCAAACATACATGAACTAGCTATATTTTCTCTTCACCATGATCACTTCCGAGGTACTCCAGAACGGTGATCTGGCATGTCGTTTGATAAGGATCGAGGTCTCCATCATGTTGTGCAGCCTTGCTACCGCCCCCTGCAAAAGTTGATTATACGGGAGCGAAGTATGGATTGTAAAGACTATCATAGCAAAATACATTTTTCTTCATGCTCTCTCTTTATGCGGCTGATGCGGAAATGTTTTCTGATGCGAACGTTCATGAGATTAGTACAATCGCCAAAATCTTAATAAAGTGCTCTCATGGTGGCTGCATACCAACCTGGAAAGAAAAGAAACAAATTCTTGATAAGATGCCAAATGGGCGATTTACATGGATGCCACCTTTCTTTCCATGTGATGGTGGGATGCTTACTATTACTAGGGTTGTCAGTGCACTTTTGGAAGCTCATCAACTTTGACTTCTAGCCCCTTACTAATAGTGTGGTCTGAAAGCTCAAAGGATGGAAGGAAGAATTTTACTTGTGCTAGAAGAATTATTCTCGCTAAATCTTGGTTCTAGTGATTGGTATTTATGAAACTTTTGGTTCTTCATCCTCTAAAATGGATCAACAAGAAGATTAATAAGATGGTTTGTAAAGCAGACAATGGCGATAACACAATTGATGGCCACTCACTCATCGACTGGGACATGGTTTTTCATCCCAAGGATATAGGTGGCCTTCGAATCCTCAATTTTGGTGAGGTCTCGTATGGCCCTCCACCTTGAATACTCGTAGAGGAAAGTCCTACAGTGACTCCAAATAATGTGTAAATAGTACTGGACTAAGTAGCAGCATGGAGAACGAGTGTGAACCACTGGAAAAAAATTCCCTTGCTGTGAACAAATCCAGATTTGGTGGTGATTTTACCCTTTCAAGTGGGGATTGTTATCAGGCAGTACTAGTTTGCATCAGTGACCGTGCTTTAAAAAACATAATAGTAACAACTTCCAGCTCCGGCGAACAAATTTTCCGGATTGAGATTCAGTTCATTTTCCTACAAGGCTGATTTCAAAACCTTATCTGCCACAGTATCAAGTTTGTTTTTGTGTGTGTATATCTACTATGATTCAGTCAACTTGGAGACATACTTGAGAGGAGTCAGTTGAGTCAAACCCTACTCAGCATAGCATCATCTACTGGAGCGTCTGCTACTGCAGGTGCTGACTTTGTGTCGTCGTCTACCTATGACTTGTGTCAACGGGGCAAACAAATGAAAAGACTGTGACTACCGATGACACTGAAGGTGAATGATAAGCGTCCTCGTAACATGGGGAGCACAATAGTTGAAGCAGCCAGCCGGCTTACCGAGCAAGCTACATATGGGCAATTTGGGTGAGTTTTTTGAGAGATACAGTATCCAGCAAACAATAGCATAGTTTGATACAATTCCGTTGTATGCTAATGTGTTTTCAAATTGATTTTTTTAGGCCAGCACCGTAGCAGAATAGTTCTACGGTAAATTTTTATTGCTACAAATTGATTTTCTTTTAAATACAGTTAGTTTGTGACAATTCTATAGCTTGCCTATGTGTTTTTGAATTTATTTGCATTGCATGGGAGAAGGGCATAGTTTAGCCCGCCTTATAGTCTATTTCCTCTGCCAAATAGAGTGTTCCCGTTGGCTAAAAAATACTGGCGGCAGTAATAGGCTATAGTTAAAAGAAACCGCGAATGTGTTTCACACATGTTAAACTAACTAAAGTTAGGCATATTTATTTTCTATGAATTAGTTAATACAACTATGTCGAGTTGAAGAATGGTGTGACAGAAACTCCGACGACAACGAGATTAGAGAAGGCATGGCTGCATGGCGACCTAGGAAATGGATGTTATGTGCAAGGTACCATATGGTTCATGTGGACATACATATTTGTACCTAACATAGTTTTCCCAATGTCTCATGATCCCACTTTATATTGCATCCAGACTGTCACAACCTTGCACGCACATTGTTGGTCATACGTATATATAGGACATGAAAAGGGTGCTATCTGCAAAGTTCCTTGTGGCCAATGCAACATGGAAAGCTAGGTTAGAGGCAATGGCACTTATAGTGCCTAGATAGCATTATAACACTAGTATTATATCACAGAGCAATGGTATATGAATCAATGTTCGAACTATTTCCATTGACAATGAATTCACTTTACTCTATTAACATCTCTGATGTAGTTTTTATGGTGTGTTTGTTGCGATATGATGACTTCTGAATTTATGATTAGATTGTTCATTGAATATTATAGAATCTTTTAAGATTTCTTTGCTGTGTAATTGAGTAGCTATGTATGCTTTTCGAGTTATTTGTTTTCTCTGATCAAGATAGATGGGTAATTCTTTAGGGGGAGCGGTGGATAGTATTCAATCTTACGGTGATCTATATCCCAATGATAGAATAGGGACAAGACACATATATATTTGTATTGTTGCTAGGGAGGATAAAACGAAGGGGTTTAATATTATTGCTAGATTTCTATCTACATTATGTCATCTCACTTATTGTGTTGCTCTGTTTTTATAATGTTAATTCCTTAAGATGCATGTGGGATAGGGTTTTGTCATGGATTAACAGTAGCAAATGCAGTTGGATAACAGTCTAATTATCACGGAAGTAATGTGTATTTTTTTGCCATGAATGATCAGAGTAATGAATGATGCTTTTCTATCAATTGCCCAACATTAATTTGTCTACCATGCCATTACCTCCTTTCGAGGGAGATGCCACTGGTGAATCTATGCCCCCGTGTCTATTCTCTATTAATACTTGCTTCTGCATAATTGCAAATACAATAATTTTTTGTGAACAATCTTTGAAAAATCATGACCAATTTAGAAAGTTTGAGCCATTTTTATATTTGTGAAAATTCCTTGAAATTATGAACACTTTTGAAAATACCAGTCATTTTGACATACACTTTTTTGTGGAAAAAATGGTATATGTTTTTGGAAATTTTAAGAATTTATTCAAGACGCTGACACATAATTTTGAAATGGTAACAACTTTTGTAATCCCATCAGATTTTTGAAAAGTGAACAATATTTGGATTTATTTTTATTTTTTTGCAAACCGTTGATAAAGAAACAAATTAAAAGGAAAAAAATAAACAGAAAAGCACAAAAAGGAGGGAAAAATAAAAGAACGAATGACCAAGAAAACACGAAAGATAAACAGAAAAGTAAGGAAAGAGCCTAAGGATAACGAGGAAAATGATACAGTAAACATAAGAGAAAAGAAAGAAAAAACCGGATGGAAGGTTCTAAAATTGGACAAAAAATGCTGTTGGACGACCCCTTCATCTATTTCTACTAATAAAGGGCCTATTGCTTCTTACCCCCTAATTGCCGTCCGTTTCGTCGAAATCACTAATTGAGGAGTACTCCTTGTAAAGATCACCCCAAACCCCAGGTTGCAACAAGTGGCGCGCTGCATGTGCGCCACTTGTCACAACCTGGACCTTTTCCTTTTTTTATATCCGTTTATTCAAAACGTTTTATCTCTTAAACCGTGCGTCCAAATCTCGAACCGTTTTCACCATTGAATTCCTCGCGTCGAGATCTTCAAAACTAGATTCCATGTTGATATATTTCGACGAACTATTTTTCACGAAAAACCCGGACAAAAAACCGAACCGGGCGCACTGATTTTCCCTTTCCGAAAGAGGAACGCCCGTGCTTCTGGCGGAGGCAAAATCGTGACTCTCGCGAAGAAAAAGAAAGAAGAGAAAATGCGTTTTTTCCATTTCCGAGGAGGCACGGCCATGACTTTCACGAAAGCCCAACCGTGCCTCTCGCGGAAGCAAAACCGTGACTCTCACGAAATGAAAAAAAACGTTTTTCCCTTTTCGAGAGGCACAGCCGTGACTCTCGCGAAAGCACAACCGTGCCTCTCGCGGAAGCAAAACCGTGACACTCGCAAAAAGAAAATAAAATAGAAAGACATTTTTTCCCTTTCCGAGAGGCACGGCCGTGACTCTCGCGAAAGCACAACCGTGCCTCTCGCGGAAGCAAAACCGTGAATCTCGCGGAAAAAACGAGTTTTTTCGCAAAAAAAAATGAAGACCGGTGGAAAACCAAAACGTCAAAAAAAAAAAACCGTTTAGAAAGCCAAAAACGCGTGCGAAAAAATAAAATAAAAAACAAAATCCAGAGGGAGCACCCAGAGCGCCACACGTGGCGAACAACAGAGAGCGGGCCAAGTGGTGCTGATCGCTGCGAGGCTTCCGAAGGAGCGCTCGTTAACTAGTTGGTCTCCCGTTTCGTTCGTCCAACGTTTTTACTTTCGCGGTTGCTAGAAAAATCATCCGCCTGGCTAGCCATCCGATCTGGCACTATTAGCCGTTCGCTCGCAACAAGGCAGCTCACACTCCTCTCTCTGATCTCGTTTAGTTCGTCACCTCCACGTCTCCTCTGAAGACGGCGCCGATGTCCTCCACTGTATGATACGTCTCCAACGTATCTATAATTTTTGATTGTTCCATCCTATTATATTATCGTTCTAGGATGTTTTATGGGCTATTATATACACTTTTATATGATTTTTGGGACAAAACTATTAACCCAGAGCCCAGTGTCAGTTTTTGTTTTTCCCTTGTTTTAGAATATCGCAGAAAGGAATATCAGACGGAGCCCAATTGACCTGAAACTCAACGCAGGAAGTTTCTGGACCAGAAGAAGACCAGAGAGTACCGCAGGAGGACCAGAAGGTCCACGGGCTGCCCACGAGGGTGGGGGGCGCGCCCCCCCTGCCTCGTGGACAGCCCGGAGACCCCCTTTACTTGCCCCCGACTCCAACACCTCCTATATATATGAAACCTCCGGAAAGTAACCTAGATCGGGAGTTCTGCCGCCGAAAGCCTCTGTTGCCACCGAAAACAAATCTAGACCCGTTATGGCACCCTGCCGGAGGGGGGGAATCCCTCTCCGGTGGCCATCTTCATCATCCCGGCGCTCTCCGTGACTAGGGGGGAGTAGTTCACCTCGGGGATGAGGGTATGTACCAGTATCTATGTGTTTGATCTCTCTCTCTCTCGTGTTCTTGAGATGGCACGATCTTGATGTATCGCGAGCTTTGCTACTATAGTTGGATCTTATGATGTTTCTCCCCCTCTACTCTCTTGTGATGAATTAAGTTTTCCCTTTGAAGTTATCTTATCGGATTGAGTCTTTAAGGATTTGAGAACAATTGATGTATGTATTGCATGTGCTTATCTGTGGTGACAATGGGATACCACCACTAGTAGAAAACAGGGCTTTGGTCCAGGCCTGTCCAGCCCATTAGCCCCGGTTCAATCAAGAACCGGGTCCAATGCGGGCACTGGACCCGGTTCGTGAGCCCAGGGGGCCGGCCGGGCCACGTGGGCCATTGGTCCCGGTTCGTCTGGACCTTTTGGTCCCGGTTAGAGCGACAAACCGGGACCAATGGGTCTTGCTCCTGGCCCACCACCATTGGTCCCGGTTGGTGATATGAACCGGGACCAAAGGCACCTCTTTAGCCCCGGTTCGTAGCAGCAACCGGGACCAATCAGGTGCCTATATATACCCCCTCGCGCAAGAGCAGAGCACACTGCTCTGTTTTTTTTCTAGCCGAGGGGGAGAGGGGTTAGTGGTGCTCTAGCTCACCTCCTATGCACACAACGTGTTCAATGGAATGCCCGAGACACAGTAGTTAAGCTTTTCTCCTCCCGAAGCTCTATTTTCTCCGAGATTTGTCTAGGTTTAGCGGTCCGTCACGTCCCGTCCCCGTCTTCGCCGCCGTCGATCGCCCCCGCCGATCTCGTCACCGGCACCACCGTGGTGAGCCTCTTGTTATGTCTATGCTCTTCTTACTTTTATTATTGCTTGTTATTATTGCTTTAGATAGATATTTGTCTAATTTTCTTACGTTTATTATTGCTTGTTATTATATAGTGCGATGGTTTTGATATCCACCCACGTGGGCCCTCGTCCTGTCTACGATTCGGATGTGGTATATTATCTTTAATTTATAACTATTTGTTTTAGTGTTTATGATAGTTATGCCGACCAACCTGACATGCATAGATGTTTTATTATGTCTAGGAGGTAGTTGAACCGGAAATTCCAACCGACCCTCTTGTGGAGAGGTTAAATTTAGTTGAAGAGGAAAACATTTCCTTAAAGAAAAAATTGGAAAAAATGGAGGAGGAGAAGATGGAATTGGAGTTGCATGTTGCGGAAGTCGTCGATGATCACAAGATCAAGATGGACCCTATTGTCGAGAGGTTAAATTTAGTTGAAGAAGAAAACAAATTCTTGAAGGAAAAAATAAAAAAAAAATTGAGGACGAGAAGATGATATTGGAGTTGCATGTTGCGGATGTCGTCGATGATCACAAGATCAAGATGGATGCAATGCGGTTGAAGATTAGAAAGATTAGAAAATATGCCATTCATACCGAGGCTTGGTATCATTATGCCGTTGGATCAATTGTTACCTTGGTTGCGATTATGATCGCATTTGTTTTCGCATTGAAATGTTTTACATAGTTTCGATGTGAATGGAGAGCTATATGTCGTTAGATGAGAACTATATATGTACGTACTTTAGTTTTAATGTGATGATGAACTTCTATTAATTTGGTCACTTAATTATCTATTTATGATGTTCTGTAATGGTTTTTGACACACTTAATTATATATAATGCACGTAGATGAACCGGCAATGGATGTACGGTGACAGACACACCTCCGAGTACATTAAGGGCGTGCATGAGTTTCTAAATGCGGCTGAGGCAAACAAGCAGAATGGTTTTATGTGTTGTCCATGCACTAAATGTGGGAATAGGATGTCTTACTCTAACCGGAAAATCCTTCACTCCCCCCTGCTTTACAAGGGTTTCATGCCACACTATAATGTTTGGACGAGGCACGGAGAAATAGGGGTTATGATGGAAGACGGCGAAGAAGAAGAGTACGATGACAACTATGTGCCCCCTGAATACGGTGATGCTGCAATGGGGGGAGCTGGTGAAAATCAAGAGGAACCAGACGATGTGCCCAATGATGCTGCAACGGGTGAAGCTGCTGAAGATCAAGAGGAACCAAATGATGATCTCCTCCGGGTCATTGTCGATGCAAGGACACAATGCGAAAGTCAAAAGGAGAAGCTGAAGTTCGATCGCATGTTAGAGGATCACAAAAAAGGGTTGTACCCCAATTGCGAAGATGGCAACACAAAGCTCGGTACAGTACTGGAATTGCTGCAGTGGAAGGCAGAGAATGATGTGGCTGACAAATGATTTGAGAAGCTACTGAAAATATTGAAGAAGAAGCTTCCGAAGGATAACGAATTGCCCGACAGTACATACGCAACAAAGAAGGTCGTATGCCCTCTAGGATTGGAGGTGCAGAAGATACATGCATGCCCTAATGACTGCATCCTCTACCGCGGTGCATACAAGGATCTGAACGCATGACCGGTATGCGGTGCATTGCGGTATAAGATGAGACGAGATGACCCTGGTGATGTTGACGGCGAGCCCGCCAGGAAGAGGGTTCCTGCGAAGGTGATGTGGTATGCTCCTATAATACCACGGTTGAAACGTTTGTTCAGAAACAGAGAGCATGCCAAGTTGATGCGATGGCACAGTGAGGACCGTAAGAAAGACGGGAAGTTGAGAGCACCCGCTGACGGGTCGCAGTGGAGAAAAATCGAGAGAAAGTACTGGAAGGAGTTTGCAAAGGACCCAATGAACGTATGGTTTGCTTTAAGCGCGGATGGCATTAATCCTTTCGGGGAGCAGAGCAGCAACCACAGCACCTGGCCCGTGACTCTATGTATGTATAACCTTCCTCCTTGGATGTGCATGAAGCGGAAGTTCATTATGATGCCAGTTCTCATCCAAGGCCCTAAGCAACTCGGCAACGACATTGATGTGTACCTAAGGCCATTAGTTGAAGAACTTTTACAGCTGTGGAATGGAAACAGTGTACGTGTGTGGGATGAGCACAGACATGAGGAATTTGACCTAAAGGCGTTGCTGTTCGTGACCATCAACGATTGGCCCGCTCTCAGTAACCTTTCAGGACAGACAAACAAAGGATACCACGCATGCACGCACTGTTTAGATGACACTGAAAGTATATACCTGGACAAATGCAAGAAGAATGTGTACCTGGGCCATCGTCGATTTCTTCCGACCAACCATCAATGTCGAAAGAAAGGCAAGCATTTCAAAGGCGAGGCAGATCACCGGAAGAAGCCCGCCATGCATACCAGTGATCACGTACTTGCTATGGTCAATGATTTACATGTAATCTTTGGAAAGGGCCCCGGCGCACTAACTGTTCCGAATGACGCTGAGGGACACGCACCCATGTGGAAGAAGAAATCTATATTTTGGGACCTACCCTACTGGAAATACCTAGAGGTCCGCTCTTCAATCGACGTGATGCACCTGACGAAGAACCTTTGCGTGAACCTGCTAGGCTTCTTGGGCGTGTATGGAAAGACAAAAGATACAGCTGAGGCACGGGAGGACCTGCAACGTTTGCACGAAAAAGATGGCATCCCTCCGAAGCAGTATGAAAGTCCTGCTAGCTATGCTCTTACGAAAGAAGAGAAAGAAATCTTCTTTGAATGCCTGCTCAGTATGAATGTCTCGAATGGCTTCTCGTCGAATATAAAGGGAATAATAAATATGCCAGAGAAAAAGTTCCAGAACCTAAAGTCTCATGACTGCCACGTGATTATGACGCAACTGCTTCCGGATGCATTGAGGGGGCTTCTACCGGAAAACGTCCGATTAGCCATTGTGAAGCTATGTGCATTCCTCAATGCAATCTCTCAGAAGGTGATCGATCCAGAAATCATACCAAGGCTAAGGACTGATGTGGCGCAATGTCTTGTCAGCTTCGAGCTGGTGTTCCCACCATCCTTCTTCAATATCAAGACACACGTCCTAGTTCATCTAGTCGACGAGATTGTCATTCTGGGGCCCGTATTTCTTCACAATATGTTCCCCTTTGAGAGGTTCATGGGAGTCCTAAAGAAATATGTCCGTAACCGCGCTAGGCCAGAAGGAAGCATCTCCATGGGCCATCAAACAGAGGATGTCATCGGGTTTTGTGTTGACTTCATTCCTGGACTTAATAAGATAGGTCTTCCTAAATCGCGGTACGAGGGGAGACTGACTAGAAAAGGCACGCTTGGAAGGGACTCAATAATATGCAGGGACGGATATTCTTGGTCTCAAGCACACTACACAGTTCTACAGAACTCTACATTGATGACCCCATATGTCGATGAACACAAGAACAGTCTGCGCTCCAAACACCCAGAGCAGTGCGACGACTGGATTACATGTGAACACATCAGGACTTTCAGCAGTTGGTTGGAAACACGTCTCAGAGGTGACAACACTGTTTGTGATTAGTTGTACTTGTTTTCCAGGGGACCATCTTCGACTGTATTGATTTACAAAGGATACGAGATAAATGGGAATACATTTTACACGATTGTCCAAGATCAAAAGAGCACCAACCAAAACAGCGGTGTCCGCTTTGATGCAACAACCGAGATGGAAAGGACACATATTATGGTTACATAGTGGACATATGGGAACTTGACTACGGACATGATTTTAAGGTCCCTTTGTTTAAGTGCAAATGGGTCAATCTGTCAGGAGCTGGGGTACAGGTAGACCCACAGTACGGAATGACAACAGTGGATCTGAAAAATCTTGGATACACTGAAGAACCGTTCGTCCTAGCCAATGATGTGGCACAGGTTATCTATGTGAAGGACATGTCTACCAGACCGAGAAAAAGAAAAGATAAGGAAGCGAATACATCATACGATGAGCCAAAGCGCCACATAGTTCTTTCAGGAAAAAGGGACATCCTGGGAGTGGAGGGCAAGACAGACATATCCGAAGAGTATGAAAAGTTTCATGAAATTCCTCCCTTCAAAGTCAAGGCTGACCCAAGCATCCTGATAAACGATGAAGATTATCCATGGTTATGGCGCAATAAGCAAATGACACAAGCGAAGAAAAAGTGAAGACTTTTTTCCGCAACTATTATGATGATACCATGCCAACTTTGTAACAGACGAGTATGTTACCATTGTCCGTTTGTACTATTCAAATTTCAAGACTACTTGCACTAACAGAAAGTTTGTAATTGGTTTTACCAGAAAGAATTAGAAAATAAAGCAAAAAACAAAAGAAAATAAATAATGCAGAAAACAAAACAAAAAAAACTTGCAAAAAAATAAAAATAGCAACAATAAGTATTTCGTTGTAAGTAGAAACAAAATAAAATAAATAAAGCAACAAAGAAAACAAATAATTTCACATTTAAACTATTCAAATTTGAATACTACTTGCACTAACAAAAAGTTTGTAATTGGTTTTACCAGAAAGAATTAAAAAATAAAGCAAAAAACAAAAGAAAATAAATAATGCAGAAAACAAAACAAAAAAACTTGCAAAAAAATAAAAATAGCAACAATAAGTATTTTGTTGTAAGTAGAAACAAAATAAAATAAATAAAGCAACAAAGAAAACAAATAATTTCAAATTTAAACTATTCAAATTTGAATACTACTTGCACTAACAGAAAGTTTGTAATTTGTTTTACCTAAAGCAATAATATTCACAAAGAAACTCTAAATACAGCAAAAAACAACTTAGAAATAAATAAAGCAAAAAAGTAAAAATAAAATAAAAAAATTGGGCGCTGTCCAGTGAGCCTGCAAGGCCTACAGCCCAGGATGCATCTGGACTATAAGGCCCAGCAAGCTCACAGGGCAGCGCGCAGAGTTAGGCCCAGAAGCCTGCAATTGAGAGGAGCTCAATACAGCCACCGCAGTGGGGTTTATAAACCACTCCGAGCCCCTGTCAACTAGCGAGGTGGGACTAAATATTTGCGCCGCGGGGCAGGACAAGGGCTTTGGTCCCGGTTAGTGGCACCAACCGGGGCTAAAGGGGGGGGGTATTAGTCCCGGTTCGTGGCACCAACCGGGACCAATGCCCCCTTTAGTCCCGGTTGGTGCCACATACCGGGACCAAAGGTCCCTTCTTCCCGCCCTTTGGGCTGCTGAAAAGGGACCTTTGGTCCTGGTTGGTGGCACCAACCGGGACTAAAGGGGGGCATTGGCCCCGGTTGGTGCCACGAACCGGGACTAATGCCCCTTCTATATAATCAACACTTGTGAAAATTTCCGTTCAGTTCTTATTCCCCGCCCCCGACGCCGCCTTGCTCGAGCTCGCCGTCGCCCCGTCGCCCCGTGCCGTCGCCCCGCGCCGTCGCGCCGTCGCCCCGCGCCGTCTCGCCGCGCCGCCCGTCGCTCCTCGTCGCCGGCGCCCTCTGCCCCCGCGTTCCTCGTCGCCGGCGCCCTCTGCCTGCCCCACGATGTGAGGAGATTTTTTTTTCATATGTGATATAATATATATATGTATATATATTTTGTATGTGCATATATATAGTTGCATATATGTGTATATGTTTATGTGTATATAGTTGTTGTATGTGATGTGTATGTGATGTATATGTGTATGTGGCTATATTTTTTTTTATTTTTCTTAGGAATTTGCTAAATATATATGTTAAAAATGTTTTTTTTCATAGAAAGTTTTTTGTTTATATATAGAAAGTTACAATTGTGATGTATAGTTGCTGTATGTGATGTGTATGTGATGTATATGTGTATGTGGCTATATCGTTTTTTGTTTATATATGCTAAATATATAGAAAGTTTTATATATGCAAAAGTTACAAATTTAGAAAAAGAAGGATAGGAAAGAAGAAAATAAGAAGAGGAAAGAAAGAAGAAGAGGAGAGGAAGAAGAGGAGAAATAAATAAGAAGAAGAAAAAAGAAGAAAAAAAAAGAGGAGAAGAAGAAAGGAATAGAGGAGAAGAAGAGAAATTTTCTCTTCTTCTCCTCTATTCCTTTCTTCTTCTCCTTTTTTTTTCTTTTTTTTCTTCGATCTTCTCCTCTAGCGGTTCCTTTTTTCTTCTTCTTCCTCTTTTTTT
>LR738712.1:769318575-769400740 GCA_902687465.1 Secale cereale
GCCCCAGCCCGAGCCCTAGCGCTCGCCGACGCCCGCGCCGACGCCGACCCACGCGCCCCCGAGCCCTAGCCCTAGCCCTAGCGCTCGACGACGCCGCTGCCCCCCGCGCCCCCGAGCCCTAGCCCTAGCGCTCGACGCCGCCCCACGCGCCCCCGCCGCCGGAGACTTGGAGCCGCCGTCTATCCCCACCTCCCCAAGCTCGCCATCTCCCTCTGCCTCTTCTCGGTTAGTTCATCCCCTCCCAATTTGATTTGTGGATTTGATTTGTCTATTAGCTGTTCAGATGCGCTTCAAAGACGGTCATTTGCCATCCGTGTTTTCCTTTGCTGTTGTAGCTGTAATGTGATCTATACATGATTATTTTTATTTTGATATGGATGTTCTGTGCTCATCTGTAGTCAGATAGGAGCAGAGGATCACAGCCTCGCCTGATGCGAGATAATCCCCTGATAATTAAAACACACACTAGTAATGATCCATCTTAGTCTTGGTCTTTGCTTACATCTGCAGATATAATTCATAGCTGTAGGATGGCTGTGCTCTGTTTGTTGTTATCGCCGCAGCATCATTTCTTTTCTGATAATATGCTTGTTCGGTGCTTGTCTGTAGTTAGACAGGTCTCAAGGATAACAGCAAGAATTGCCTTTATCTGTAATTTTTGTTTGGCATTGCTTACATATGCACACATGAATCCTAGCTCTGGAGCAGCTGTGGCCCATTTGTTGTTATCGCTATACAGAGTCATTTATTTTTCTGATGATGGCTTGCGTGTTTGGTGCTTGTCTCTAGTTAGTTAGATAGGAGTAAAGGATCACAACCTCGTCTGTTTGTGGGCTTAATCACCTGTGAACTTTCATAACAGCATGAGTGTCGTTTACCTGGGAGCATTGTTCAGCATTGCTTACATCTGCACATATGAATCCTAGCTCTACAGCACCATGTGCTTTGCTGATGATGTTGGCAGTTCGGTGCTTGTTTGTAGTCAAATAGGAGTAATGGATCACAGCACCCCTCCCCCTGATTCTTAGTTTTACTTTACCTGGCGTCGTTCAATCAAGTAGCTAGTCTTGTGAACTTTTATTTTGTCCCTCTACATAAGGAAAAATCTTTCCTTGCCGTGTTAGTTGTTTGCACGAGGAGGGGCAGGGATCACGGCACCAGAGGAGTCAACCTCTCGGCTTAAACTAAATTGGAGACTACGCTCTAGATAATACTGATTCTAGAAAGAAAGAAAAAAATGACATGCTGTGATCCTTGAAGTTCATCTTCTCCCGTGGTATGAACGCAGAACATGCAAGTTCTGTTGGCTTAAGTTCTGTAGTAGTATCGTTGTAAGTTTTTGCTATATTGCCTTGCTATCAACAAGATGGTATTTACTGTACTGCCTTTTATGCACATTTGGTGTAGTATTATCTTATGATCTGCTCTTGTCATGTACACATAGAAGGTGAACTATCTTCACTGAAATTTACGGTTGGATTTGTGATAGTTGCGGCAACCTGAATCTGCGTAATAGCGCGGAAACAATAATTGTAATATGCCAGTGGTATTTTGGCTGCGTTTTATCTTCGGCCATCGTGTCGTGATAGTTTTGCAGGTACCCCGAGAGGCCCTTGAGTTTGCCGGAATGTCGATTAACTTCCGTTCCGGCAAATTCGGGTACTCCATATGTCCTATTTTCAGCAAAGGTCATGCTGAAATTTTCCATGAATTTTAGCATGACTTTGCTAAAAAATAGGACATATGGGGTACTTGTGACTAATCCATGGGCCGGGGTATCTTAGTAGTTAATTAAGTAGGATCAAGTGCCCCTTTGTTCTAGCTGCATTAAACCATAGGCGGCAATAGAGCCAAGTGATTAGGCCCAGCTTAGCTTTTAGGATGCCTCGGTGTCAACAAACCATTAATTATAAAACCTTGGCTTTTAGGGTGCCTCGGTGTCGATGAAAACCGAAATGATGAAAGCTTAGGCTTTTAGGGTGCCTCGGCGTCGAAAAACCCTCAATTATAAAAGCTTAGCTTTTAGGATGCCCCGGTGTCGACAAACCATAAATGATGAGACCATGATCTTGTTCCTTGACAATAACCAACTTTTTGACCAAACTTTGTTCCTATTTAGAGAGAAACATGGCCAACAACGATGAGGCCGGCGGTTCGGGCGGGAAGGCATTCTGGGAGCTTTCCCAGGAGATGGAGGAATAACCTCACTTGTATGAGGACGCCGCCTTCCACACCGATCCTGAGACCACTGATGGTACCGCGGAGGATGACCCCACTGATGCCACCACTGATGGTGCCGCCGAGAATGCCACCACTGATGATGGCGGCGCACGCACAGATGGCAGCCAACCGAAGAGGCAACGGAAGGACCGGCGCCCGACCGTGCTCCGCACCCTCAAGGAGGAAGTTACTGAAGTGGACCCCGACGGGAATCCAACGGCGCCCGAACGAATAGTCAAGGGGTACTCGCTTCAGCTCGGGTGCATTCTCCGGAGCACCGTCTCGATAAACAGCGAGAACCTGAGGCATCCTGACAACGCGAATTACCGCAACCTCCTCTTCACGAAGCTGCACGAACGATACAAGTTCCCCGCTCAATTTGATAACACAAGCCTCAAAGGGAATAAAGTGAACAATGCTGCCCTCACGAAGATGAGCAAGGCCCTGTCTACTTGGAAAACCAATGTGAAGATAATGATCAAGAAAGGTGAGAGTTATGAGACGATCAAGCAGAAACATCCTTCGATCACCGAAGATGACTACAACGAATTCAAGATCACTTGCTCGAGCGACTCACACTCTGAATCAAGTCAGTGGGGGAAAGAAATGCGGGAGCTCAACTTAGGGGAACACAGACTCGGTCCCGGCGGTTACAGAGTGGCGGAGCCTATATGGGACAAGGAGGAGGCGGACCGTGCCGAGCAAGGCCTACCGCCCCTCTTCTATAAATACGATGACAAGCAGACCAGGAACTTTATCAGGGCCCGGTACAAGAAGGACTCGAGAACAAAGGAGCTAACCACGGATCCGAAGACCAGGGCGCTTGAGCTTGTTCTGGTAAGGAATACACCCCCGCGTAATTAGCTCCATATGGTTGCATTCTAATTAATTAAGCCAAATTTCTAAATGATTCACATTCCTTCCGCAGGCGACTGAAAGCAGTAGCGCGGGGTCGACTAAGAGCGGCCCTTGGGACACGACTCTAAATAGGGCGTTGAATGTAATGAAGAACAAGGATAAGCTCGAGAAGCCGACGTCAGCTGGTCGTGTGGCCGGCAAAGGCTTGTCGACAAAATGGTCGTCATACTATAACGCTGGTGGGCGAAAGGAGAAAAAGACCAGCTCAGAAAGCCAGGCGCGCGAGGTTCAAGAACTCAAGGCACAGGTGGCGCGGATTCCGGAGATTGTCCAAGAGCAAGTGCAACAACAGCTCGGAGCGACGATCACCGCCATTGTGCCTAGCTTGATCGAGGGGTTGAGTGCGTGGATTGCTGGCGGCCAACCGGGGCCACCCCCGATTCCCAGCTTCACGGTCAGCAACTCGCAGAACGAGATGGCGGGGCCATTGGTGTCTTCGGCGGAGGCGGCATTGGTGTCTCCGACGCCGGCACGGGAGCTTAATGCACCCGTGTGTACGCCGGCCGGCACCTCTGCAGCAAGCGGCCCCTCCGTCAACTGCACGCCCGCCGTTGGCGGTGCCTCGACATTAGCCGAGCTCGACGCCATCATCACGGTAACTAATTAAGCCTTTCTCGGCCGAGGACTTCATCTCCTTGCCTTTGACTGGGCATCCCTGACGCCCTACATATTTTCGCAGGGCGCCGCCGACGTTCCGTGCACTCTACTGCACTTCGTGAACAACGGGTTGGTCGATGTCGCCAAGGGCAAAATCGTTCAACCGGGCCAGCCCTTGTTCCACGGTACCCAGATGCCACCCAACTTGTTTAGGGTTCAACTGGTTCGGGTGCTGCCAGGCTGCGACGACGTGTTACCTCCGATTCGACCCGTCGGGGCCGACGATGATGACGTCATGACCCTAAGCGCCTGCCTGAGCTGGCCCCTGCTTTGGCCAAAGAGCCAGATTCGTTTGGGGGCGGGGGAAACCACACCAAAGACAACACCGCCAGTCGTGCCGGCGCCAAGTCGTCCCCATGGCAAGTCCGCCGCAACGGTGCCGGACATCCCTATGCCACTGGATCCAAACATGCATATGGCACAGGATCAGGACGACGACGACGATACATTTGCCAACGTCGATCATTACTTTGCCGATCATGGGTATGGTGACGACTTCATGGGGGCTCCTTCTCAAGAACCCAACCCAACAAAAGATGTGCGCGATCAAGCCGGTACCGCGGAGAAACCAAGTTGCAACAGGCGTCGTCTGCCGTTCAGCTCTCAGGAGACGCCTCCAGCTGCCGATTTCACCGAGCCTCAGATAGGCGAGGTGCGAAATATGATCAGCCCCAACACACTAAAGAAGGCGGTCTCTGAGCAGAACTCGGTCCCAATTATGGAGATCAAGAAGAAGGCACGCAAAAGAAAAACTAACAAGGGTGCGAGCCAGCCGGCACCGAGTACGATCCGTGCTCAGGACGGGCCACCTTCACCTGAGGATGTAATGAGGAGGGTGCATGTGGCGGGTAGGCCGATGCTACCGACAAATATGCTCGATGCTGCAACCGGTGCCATGCGGAGTCTGCATGACAGTGTTCTTTCTTTGGAGAAGCGGCGTCTCACACAGAAGGATGTGGCGTACCCAGTTTTCGCGGCCAAGGTGCCGGAGGGCAAGGGCTTTGTGGATAACTCCATCGGGGGTACGATCGTGCTGCGGTTTGATGACATCCACGCTATGTTGAACCTTCATCCGCTGCACTACACCTTCGTTCGGCTATTTTCGCTGAATATGGAGATGCGGATCATTCGCGACAAGACCCCGGACATCGTGATAGTCGACCCCTTCTACATGCGTGCCAAGATCTTGGGCAGCGCTGGGGACCGGCAAGTCACGAGTTCTTACCTCGGAGGCGTCATTCTGGCAAACCGAGATAAGGATAACTTCCTCGTGCCTTACTTTCCCGAGTAAGTCCTCCGCCTCAACCGCCCCGTAACATATGAATTCTTAGATTTCGATCGTTCTTCTTTTAACATTCCGTGTTTTCTGCAGTGACACACAGTGCACGCTCATCCTACTAAGCCCCAAATATTCCATGGCCACGTATTTCGACCCGGACCGTAAGTCGGCTGTAGACTACACAAATGTCAAGAAGGTTCTTGATGATGTTCTCGCCGGCTACGCCAAATCTGGAGGCACCTTCACCAGGACAACTCGTAAGTACGGCAAGCACGTGTTCTCCCACAACACGACGTTCTGCTGCGTCAAGCAGCCGCCTGACGGTCAGAAGGGTGCCTACTACGCCATCCATCACATGCGGGCGATCGTACGGGACCATCATCAACTTCTGCTACCGAGTAAGCACAAAGATTGGGCCGCGCGCGTGTCGGCAATCCAGGACGCGGACATCAGACAAGATTTCTTTCGCATCCAGTCGGAGTTTGCGGAAATCATCCATCAAGATGTCCTTCGTACCTCGGGGCTGTTCTACCTCAGGAATCAACCGTCGAACAGTGACATCGACACAATGCTACAAATGCAGGCTGACAACGCCCGTGATTTCATGACTCCCACGATAGACGGCGGCTTCATCCACGCTCCGGTGCATTGAGTCGAGTCGAAAGCAGTGATGTTGTGTCTAGTTCTGAAACATCGATTGGCTCTTGTTGTAATTAAACTTTAATGAACTTGTAGTATGTCTCTTTGGTTTCGAGAGTCGTTCAACTTAGATGTAATCGATGCTATTAATGTCTTGCTTTTCTCTTTCGATCGTTCTGTTGCATACTTATATATTGCTTATGAATTGTCTGTGAATTGATACTAACGTTTCGTTTGGCTAGTGCATATATATAGCGATGCCGTCGTATGTCGTGTACAAGGGTAAGGTTCCCGGAGTCTACGACGACTGGGAGGAGTGTCGGAGACAGGTTCACCGATTCAGCGGTAACAGTTACAAAGGGTACACCACTAGGGCCGAGGCCGAATCTAGATACGCCCGCTATCTAGCGGGAGAGGGGAGGGAGCTTTGGAGGAACCGGATGAAAACGAGTTTCATCGTGATGATGCTCATCGTGACGACCGCAGCTCTCTTCTATGTGATGGTAGTTTAGATGATCGATATCGACTTGTAATGCGAAGACAAACTCGCTACTCGCGATCTCGAGACTTGTAATATATTGTTCTATCTTTGTTCGGTCTTTTCAATTCGGAGACTAATATGATCGATGAATTGTATTCGGAGACTAATATGATGAATTGTATTCAGAGATTAATCTTCTATTGTATTCGATGAATGTGTTGTTGATGTGTGCTGTCTATATTCTGTGCAATTATACATTTTGTAATCGGTGCAAAAAAAACAGAAAAATAATATTAAAAAAAACCTAATATTCATACTAATGGCGCATCAGAGAAAAGTGCGCCATTAGTATGCCAAAGCATAGTAATGGCGCATTAACTGGCAGTGCGCCATTAGTATGCCAAAGCATAGTAATGGCGCATTGACACGCAGTGCGCCATTACTATGCGGATAATACTAATGGCGCATCATACTTAGTGCGCCATTAGTATGCCATAGCACCTGGCCCCTGGGAGGCATACTAATGGCGCACTAAGGTGCACACTAATGGCGCATCCAAGGTGCGCCATTAGTATACCAGATACTAATGGCGCACCAGAGGTGCGCCATTAGTATCAAATACTAATGGCGTGCTAGTAATGGCGCACCACTAATGCGCCATTAATGGCCAAATTAGGTGCGCCATTAATAGGCCTTTTCCTAGTAGTGGTTCCTGATAGGATAATCCGTCTTTTGTTACGAATTATCCTATCTGGGACTCCGTTCCAAAATAACTTTGGAGAGCTTCGTACCATCATGCGACTGTTACTTTCGCCTAATGATGAAGTATTGGTTTTGTTGAATCCTTTGACACTAGACAAAATGTGACATGACGGGGTCTAGGGTTGTGGATCGCCGAGCAGTCGAGGGTCGAGGGGTCGAGAGGTTGCCTAGTTAGTGTCAAAGTATTGAATAAATCCATGACTTCATAATTTGCCAGAAGTAACCGGGGCATATTGGTACGAAGTTCTGCAAAGTTGTTTTGGAATGGAGTTCCTGATAGGATAATCCGTCTTTTGTTACGAATTATCCTATCTGGGACTCCGTTCCAAAATAACTTTGGAGAGCTTCGTACCATCATGCGACTGTTACTTTTGCCTAATGATGAAGTATTGATTTTGTTGAATCCTTTGACACTAGACAAAATGTGACATGAGGGGGTCTAGGGTTGTGGATCGCCGAGCAGTCGAGGGTCGTCCAGGGGTCGAGGGTCGAAGCTAGTTCTACGTTTGCCATTAATATATCCATCTGTCATGTTTGAATAATAATTGGCATGTTGTAAATATTTGTAGAAACTATGGACGACAACACCCGAGACGAAGCACAAGAAGCAATGTTGATGGACATAATCGCAGACGGACAAGATGCCGTCTTGTCGTTTCTCAACGACACCAATGAGCTGGTGGAAAGAGAGCTGGAAGATCTAGGCTATGATATTGATGGCTCCGGTGACCCAATGCACATGGAAGAAGTAGACCGTGAGGACGGCTCCGGTGACCCAATGCCGGTGCAAGAAGGAGACCGTGATGCTGGCTCCAGTGACCGAACCGAGTCCGGCCAGGAGGTATATATATTAGTTAAGCCTGTGCTGACTAGTTAATTGATGCATTCATTAACTCTCGTCTTTGTTCCTTTTTCTAGCCCTCCGGATCGAGCAAATCTTTGGTAAAGAGACGAGGCGCTCTGGCGAACCGATTGAACCCATCCGGACAAAGAACGCATTTGTTAATCAGTGCGGGGTTCTGGTTAGGGACAAGATCCCGATCAGCATCTAGCAATGGTTAAAGCTAGCTGCAAAAGACGCTCAGGTGTCTTATGTCATTGATATGCAGAAAGAAGATCTTTGGACTGAGTTGAAGTCAAATTTCATCCTACCGCCAGAGGATGATCCGGCGAATCCAGTTAAAGAGGAATTAATCAAGTCTGCTGCTCTTACGAAGATGGCAGACCAATTCAGGGCGTGGAAGAAAAATCTGAATAAGTTTGTCCGCGAAAAAGAGACTCCAGAATTCGTGGCCATATGTGAGAAGATCAAAGATGACTGGCCCGCATTTGTGGCCTATAAGACATCGGAAAAGAGTAAGAAGATGTCGGCGACAAACTAGATAAGTGATGCGAAGAAGAAGCATCACCATCGCACGGGGTCAGGTGGCTACCTCAGAGCCCGGCCTAAGTGGGCCAAGGCTGAGAATGATCTGCTTCAGAAAGGGATCGAACCAGAGACAATGCACTGGCCAGACTGTTGCCGGACTTGGTTCTTCGGGGCTGGCGGAACCTTGGACCCTGTATCAGGGAGGTGCATTTGGACGGACAAGCAATTGGAAATACCACTCAGGAAGCTTCGGCACTATATCAAAGCAGCGCAACAAGGGACGTTCTTCCCCGACAGAGAGAACGACGAGCTGACAATAGCCCTCGGGAATCCTGAGCACCCTGGACGGACACGAGGCACGCCAGGCTCCCTTCCGTGGAGTGCTGGATTTCCGGAAGCAGGCGGCTACAAATGCCACGAGAGGAGGAAGAAAATGCAACAGACCGAACTGCAGGCGCTGCGCGCCAGAATACAAGCGATAGAGGAACGAGAAGCAAATCGGGACAAAAGAATTGCCGAAGCTTCCCCCGAAGCTACCCCGCCATCTCAGCGGAGAAGCAGCGTGGCTTCCACCGAGCTGCTTCAGCCGGAGCATGTCTTGACGGCTACTGCCAGCTATCCCATGGATGCTATCACGGAGGTATAAAATTGCCACCTTATGACACAGTGGGTAAATATGAAGGTCAAGGCGGCTGCTGGCTCTGTTTATCCTACTGGACCCGGCGCAACTTTTCACTGCCGGCCGATTCCAGAAGGATAAGCTAGGGTGATGGTGTATGAAATTACGGAGGGATTTGAGGAGCTCCAGCTTGACCACCCTACCGGTGAAGGGGAGACTCGGCTGGGTTCTTCACTGAAGACTCCATGCCTATGGCGGAAGGACCTCATCAACATTCTCAACTGGACGCCTCCGCCTCCTCCTCCTCCTCCGGCGAGTCAGGGCACTCCGCCTCCTCCTCCGGTGAGTGACGATCAGGGCACTCCGGCTCCTTCTCCGGCGCGTGGAGGAACTCCGCCTCCTTCTCCGCCTGCGCCGGCGCGCCCGAGCAGCCAGCCTCCTCCATCTCCGCCTGCGCCGGCACGCCCGAGCAGCCAGCCTGCTCCTCCTTCTCCGCCTAGTCATCAAGGGCGGAAGAGACCTGCCGCCGCTCCGGCAGCTCCTGCTCCGGCGCGTAAGCAAGGAAATAAGACATCCGCTTCGTCTGGTCTGCCGACGTCTAGCCGTACAGCCAGAGGCAGGAGGCAATGCAGATTCGGTCCTTCTCTCACGCCTCTAGAGAAGTTACCATACGAGAGGTGCGACGAGGAAAAGACGAAGATCGCTCAAGGCGAAGTGAAGGACTGGCTTGAAGGGTTGAAAGCACAGAGACATCCACCTCCGGAGGAGAAGATAGATCCGGTGAAAGCAAAGCACACTCTTGCTGCCCTGAAGAAACCAGGGAAAAGTAAGCCGAAGGACAACTATGACCGCATTATTGAAAAGTCATTTCACGAAGCGAAGCGGTCGGGAAGTACTAAAAGTGATCAAAGGTTAGCAGAAGGACGAGCTGGGAAACAAATTGCCCAGCTCGGCGAACAAGCGGACCAATCGTGCCCCCCGCTCAAGGTGTCTAGCGACATGGTCGCTAATGATCCGAGGATGGTGCCCGATTATAGCAATCTTGGAGATTACCTGTCCGACGATGTACATTATGATTTCTTGGAGGTGCAGATACAAAGATACGTGTATGGGGAGCCTCTCATCAAAAATGAAAGATCTCTATCAACGAATATGCGAAGATTGCATGATTGGTACTTGAAAATCTGCAGAGAGTCTGGGGGGAGGGATAGTTTGTATGTGAGAGTTAAACCGGAGCATGACCTCATTGGAATTGAACTGTTGCCTATTCCATTTGAGTAGTTCTATCAGTTTTTCAATCAATTGGCCCTCGATAAAGCAACGATCACCTGCTACTGTCTGTAAGTAGTACTACTTCTGTCATTAAGTCTCTCTATATAGCTCAGCTCTTTCATTGCATGTATTTATAATTATCCTCACTATATTATGCAGATTGAAGATCGTCGAATTGAAGAAAAGACAAGTCGGTGATATTGGGTTCATTAACACATACCTCATAGATGCAACCGAGGTTAAATGGCGTGCCTCAGATACCGAGACCAACTTGCTACGATCGTTGGTGGTAAATGAAAACAAAGATATAATACTCTTTCCTTACAACTTCAAGTGACTGTTACTGTCTTGTGCATATTTGGTTTTCCTTATATATCAGTCAAGGTTATACTAATGTAATTGATGAGTTCATGCATGCGTGCGCAACTTCCACTATATTCTCTTAGAGATTAAGCTTGAGAAGGGAGTAGTAACTGTCTTGGACTCTAAACGTAAAGATCCCGAGGAGTATGCGGACATGACTCAAATGCTCGACAGGTAAGTTAAATCGATCAATATTATCCACCATGCATATCAGCAACTTTGTTCATTTCTGATATCAAGTAATTGTTTTCTTTGTCTGGCAGGGTTTGGAGAAAATTCACCAAAAAAGCTCCGGGACTGCCGAAGAAGCTAGAATTTAGACACCTGAAAGTAAGTACTGTATAGTAGCATGTTCCGCGCATCTCCTATATCTTGATTCAAGCGCTAGTTTCATCAATACCATTTGGCATTCTTGTTTTCAGTTTGATTGACCTCTATTTCTTGTAAAGTGGTTGTGGCAGGAACCCGGGAATGATTTCTGTGGATACTACATTTGCGAGTCCATCCGCCACACGACCTATGAGCGGGGCTACTCTGAAGCACAATTTGAAGTGCGTAAGCAATTAATAATATTCACAATTTTATTTCATTACCATCATTTGAAGTGCGTAAGTAATTAATTAATAATATTCACAATTTTATAGCATCATTTCATGTATTGACCCCCTTCTTCAAATTAGATGTTTCGGATGCGGGATGAACTCCTAGCACCAGATCGTCTGCGAGCAATTCAAGAGGAATTGGCGGCATTCTTCCTTGAACACGTGATCGCGCCAGACGGAGAATACTATGTGGACCATGCGTCTATCATATAGGAGATTATATTTGTAAGAGATAATTATTGTATATATGTACCCGGTAGTGTCGGATAGATATACGAGAACTTGTTGTTCGACCAATCTCTCGGAGAGGAGAGGTGGTCGATATTACTTCTCTCTGTATGCATATATATGTTGATTACGATCTTCTGTTCCCTTCGTTTGCTTACTAGCTAGCTAGCTAGCGTGTCTAGTCCTCTCTATACGTATGTGTAGTACGTAGCGTCGACCAAGCACGGACATAAGAGAGGACACTTCTCTCTATTAATTAGCTAGCTAACACAATATGAAACACCTAAATTAACCCCCCAAAACCTCCAAACCCCCCTCCCCTTTCAAAAAAAAAACAAAAACCACAGCCACAGAAATGCTGACGCGTGGATGCCTTTTGGTCCCGGTTGGTGCCACCAACCGGGACAAAAGGCCCTCCTACCTGGGCTCCGCGCACAGGCCACATGGAGACCCATCTGCCCCTGTTCTGGATTGAACCGGGACAAAGGGGCCAGGGTATTAGTACCGACACTTTAGTCCCGGTTCAAGAACCGGGGCTAAAGGCCCTAACGAACCGGGTCAGATGTCCCTTTATCTACTAGTGCACGTGATCCACTTGCTGTATGTTTTGGTGATCAACTTGCGGGTTCCGTGACCTTGGGAATCTATGCATAGGGGTTGGCACACGTTGTCATCTTGACTCTCCGGTAGAAA
Organism: Secale cereale; assembly: GCA_902687465.1. NCBI lineage: Eukaryota > Viridiplantae > Streptophyta > Magnoliopsida > Poales > Poaceae > Secale > Secale cereale. Next base: position 769,330,678 of record LR738712.1, read on the forward strand.
CTTTGGGGCACTCTTTGAAGTTCTTTGTGTTGGTTGAATAGATGAATCTGAGATTGTATGATGCATATCGTATAATCATGCCCACAGATACCTGAGGTGACAATGGAGTATCTAGGTGACATTAGGGTTTTGGTTGATTTGTGTCTTAAGGTGTTTTTCTAGTACGAACTCTATGATATATCGAACGGAAAGAATATCTTCGTGCTATTTTACTACGGACTCTTGAATAGATCGATCAGAAAGAATAACTTTGAGGTGGTTTCGTACCCTACAATAATCTCTTCGTTTGTTCTCCGCTGTTAGTGACTTTGGAGTGGCTCTTTGTTGCATGTTAAGGGATAGTTATATGATCCAGTTATGTTATTATTCTTGAGAGAACTTGCACTAGTGAAAGTATGAACCCTAGGCCTTGTTCCAATTCATTGCAACACCGTTTATGCTCACTTTTATCATTAGTTACCTTGCTGTTTTTATATTTCAATATTACAAAAACCTATATCTACCATCCATATTGCACTTGTTACACCATCTCTTCGCCGAACTAGTGCACCTATACAATTTACCATTGTATTGGGTGTGTTGGGGACACAAGAGACTCTTTGTTATTTGGTTGCAGGGTTACTTGAGAGAGACCATCTTCATCCTACGCCTCGCATGGATTTTTAAACCTTTGGTCATCCACTTGAGGGAAATTTGCTACTGTCCTACAAAGCCTCTGCACTTGGAGGCCCAACAACGTCTACAAGAAGAATGTTGCTTAGTAGACATCAAGCTCTTTTCTGGCGCCGTTGCAGGGGAGATTAGTGCTTGAAGGTATATCTTTAGATCTTGCAATCAAATCTTTTAGTTTCTGGTTTTATCACTAGTTTAGTTTATAAATGAAAACTACAAAAAAATGGATTTGAGGTTGCCTCATATGCTTCATCTTTTTAATATCTTTCGTGAAAATGATGGGAAGGAAAATTGTGCTCAAGTACTAGAAGAATAATTACATACAATGCTTGGCATAAAATATGTGCATGATGAGCATGATTGCAATGTTGTTAGTATGAATTCTTTGAATACCCATGATGCTAATGATATGCAAAGCCACAAGCTTGGGGATGCTATGTTTAGTCCCCCAAGTTTTGATGAGAAAATTTATTATGATGAATGCATGCCTCCTATTTATGATGATTATATTGATGAAAGTGGATTTGGAGAGGTCATGACTTTATTTAGTGATGAATCCACTATTTTGGAAGAGGTTCCAATTGATTATGAGAACAAAGTTACTATCTATGGTGATTATTGTGATGACATGTATGCTGTAAAGATCAATGATAACCATGAAACTTGTCATCATGATTTTAATTTTCAATTGGATGATCCTTCACATGATAGTTATTTTGTTGAATTTTCTCCTCCCACTACTATGAATGAGGAGAAATTTGCTTATGTGGAGAGTAATAAAATCTATGTGCTTGGGGGTCATGAAAAAAATGCTTTATGTGATGGTTATATTCTTGAATTCATTCATGATGCTATTGAAAATTATTGTGATGGAGGAACATATGCTTGTAGGAATTGCAATAATATCAAGTTTCCTCTCTATGTGTTGAAAATCTTGAAGCTATGCTTGTTTTGCTTTCCTATGCTAGTGGATTCTTGTTCCCATAAGTTGTTTGCTCACAACATTCCTATGGATAGGAAGTGGGCTAGGCTTAAATGTGCTAGTCATATTCTTCATGATGCTCCCGTTATGTTTCAATTCTTATCTTTTATGCGAGCATCATTGAAATCATTGTGCCTAGTTAGGGGCGTTAAACGATAGCACTTGGTGGGAGGCAACCCAATTTTATTTTCTTTGCTTTTGCTTCGGTTTAGGAATAAATATTGCATCTAGCTTCTGTTTAGATGTGGTTTTGTGTTTTAATTAGTGTTTGTGCCAAGTAGAACCTTTGGGAAGACTTGTGTGAAGTTTATGTGATCATCTTGTAAAAAACGGAAACTTTAGCGCTCACGAGTTTGGCTGTCATTTTTTACTGGAGAGTGCTTTTTAGTTGATTGTTTTTGCAAATGATTAATAGAAAAATTCCTTACATCCATCAATTTATTTCAGAATATTTAGAGTTACATAAGTATTCGAAAGTTATAGATTGCTACAGACAGTTCTGTTTTTGACAGATTCTGTTTTCTATGTGTTGTTTTCTTATTTTGATGAATCTATGAGTAGTATTGGAGGGTATGAACCATAGAGAAGTTGGAATACACTAGATATTACAAAAATATGAATTTAGAATGAGTTCACAACAGTACCTAAGTGGTGGTTTTATTTTCTTATACTAACGGAGCTTACGAGTTTTCTGTTGAGTTTTGTGTTGTGAAGTTTTCAAGTTTTGGGTAAAGATTCGACGGACTATGGAATAAGGAGTGGTGATAACCCTCAACCGTAAGGGATCGAGATAGTCTTCGCGGGTAAGAATAACCCAATTTACTGATTCGACACACGGGGAGCCAAAGAGTATTTATAAGCTTTGACAGTTGAGTTGTCAATTCAACCGCACGTGAAATATACTTGCAACAAAAGATAAGTGGTAACAGTGATATGATAGTGATAATAGTGATAGTAAAAGTAAACAGCAAAAAGTAAATAGTGAAGGTAAATGGCAAAAGTAGCAACTAGTGACAAGCAGGGTTTAAAACACTGTAGGCTAGGGAGATGGATGGTTGGGCGCTGCATGGATGAGATAGATTCTAACTTGGGGCACGACACACGAAAAAGTAATGATCATCTAGGCAAATATCAAACATTAGGCATGTATCCCATAGGTAATTGTACGTGCTTGCAATAAGAACTTGCACAACATCTTTTGTCCTACCATTCCGCTACGAACGGGGCCAGAAGGAACTGATGGATATTAAGGTGCTCCTGTCAAAGAGCACCGGAACAAAGCAATGAACTCAATGGATACATGTAATCCTCAAACTATGGACCATCCCCTTTGGTGTCCCAAGCTATCACTTTTGGGATCGCCGGTTCCGAACCGTAACAGGTGCAAACAACTCATAGATAGGATCACGAACACAAATATATTCATGCAAACACATATGGTTCAGATCTGAAATCATGGCACTCGGGCCCTAAGTGTCAAGCATTAAGAATAACAAGTTGAAGCAAAGATGATAAACACCATAGTAGATGATAGGCAACATGCCCCCAACGATCTGACAAACTATTACATGATCTAACTCATCCAATCCCTACCATCCCCTTCGCCTACAGCAGGGAAATTACCCACACATGGAGGGAGAATTCATGGAGGGATGATGGAGTGGTGATGATGATGACGATGGCGACGATCTCCCCTCTCCGGAGGCCAATTCAGCCTCCAGATTAGCCCTCCGAGGAAGAACAGAGGGTGGCGGCGGCTCCGCGACGGAAAACTGCGATAGAACTTCTCATCTGGGTTTCCGTGTCGCGAGTAAAAATACGAGGCAAGGTAGGGCACCAGGGGGTGTGGGCCCCACCCAGGCGACCCCCCGGCGCGGCCCAGGGGGGGGGGGCGCCCACAGGGCGCCTGGGCACCCCCTGGCCCCCCTCTGGCCCCACTTCTGGCTCCTGGTTCCTTCGGGTGCGTGGATTTTCTGTGATTTTTCGTGGATTTTTCTGAGATGCTTAAAAATCCGTTTTCCTGCACACAATAAAACCATACAGGCAGCTCTGCTGAAAACAGCGTCAGTCCGGGTTAGTTTAGTTCAAATCAGGCAAGAATGAGGTCAAAACAATATCAAAAGTGTTTGGAAAAGTAGATACGTTTGAGACGTATCAACTCCCCCAAGCTTAGCATATTGCTTGTCCTCAAGCAATTCAGTTCAACGAACTGGACGCGACAAAAAAAACTTTGACAAACTCTTTTGCTTCATTAGATGTATATAAGCATGTACTACGAAAAGAGTTTAGCAAGTATTGAAACAATACTTATGAGGACAATGCAAGGAGCAATCCTTCTTTCAAGTGACCAGTCACAAATACTTAAAAGTAAATAATATATTACTGAAAATCAAGACCAGATTACATTGCACATAGCTTGAGCATATTAGGGTGGTATCTCGCTAGCCTCCATGAGTGAAGCAAAACATAAATGCAGAAACTCCTCCAGAGTTTTAAAGGAGACTAGAACTAATAATTTTAGAATAAATCATATCACAAGTATGCAGAAGACAATGTAATACTTTGGGACAATGCACGTTACACTTAGAATGACAATTATGCTCTCATAGTTGGTGCTTTGAAGAAAGAAGGTGAGACTCTCGAACCGTGGCTTTTATTGGCAAGGTTGAAAACCCGTGGTCGGGAACAAAAACTAAACATGTACCAGAGCTCTTGGTTTTAAAAAACAGAGATAAAAACGTTTTGAGAGGTGCATATTTCGTCAACGAATGCTAGCAGATAACTCAATCACTTCTTGAGCTGGACAAGTTTCGAGGAACGGCTCCCGCATGAGGACGATCACATCCTCTTAATCTCCTTTGTTTATCACTGCCAAAGTTTTCTGATTTCTCATGAACAAAGCGTGAAGGAGGGTTTGTTTGTTATATTATCTTTTTGAGCCGGGCGCACTCAATGCCAGTTCCTTTTCGTATTAGGGGTTTGCACATTATACATGCAATCCAGGGGTGAAACTTGTCCAACTTAAAAAGATTATGAATTAACTACTACTTCCTCATGAGCTAAAACATAGGCGCAAAAGAGAAATGCTTTTGATTAATTTTGAGATGGTACACGAAAGTCTTTGTTAGGAATGGCAGGTAAATACCATGTATAGGAAGGTATAGTGGACTCATATGGCATAACTGGTTTTAAGGATTTTGGATGCACAAGCAGTTAGTCCGCTTAGTACAGGTGGAAGTTTAGCAAAAGACTGGGAAGCGACCAACTAGAGAGCAATAACGGTCATAATCATGCAGAGCGACAAAGCAACATTGAGTCGGGCATGAAAGTGATATAACTATTCTGAAACACAAAGATCATCAAGGCAGAGTAGACTTTTTAGTCTTAAACATGTGTAAGCATGTGCCAAGTCAATCCAAAAATTCTCTAAAGGGAAATACCACCTTAGTATACCAGACTATGAACAGTGCAATGCATGTAGATCATTTCAATAACACATTATATACTCTAGTTATTCGAGACTAGCCACAAGGAAAGCACGAACCACCGAAAGAGCATTGTAAAAATAGCACTATGTCGCTACAAGCTGGTCTCTAGATCATAAGTACAGGCATATGTACAAAAGTAGAAACAAAAAGAGTTCATACCGGCCTTCCCTGTTGCTTCCCTTCAGTCGATCTTCGTCATTACTGCTTGTCACTTGCACGATCGAACGTAGGAAATATAGTTAAATGCCATCACGGACTCGGGCTGAACTCTGAAAACAAAGCAAACTAAAGAGAGAAAGGAAATCTTTTTGGATTTTTCAAAGGTTGAATAAAAGCTAAAGAAAGAGAAAATCTTTTTGTTGTTTTTGCAAAGAGAGAAATAAAAAAGAATGGGCAAAAACTTCGAAAAGATCAAAGTGAATAAAACGGATAATACAATGGAAAAGTGAGAAGGGCACGTACTCCCCCAAGCTTAGGCTTTTGGCCTAAGTTGGTAGCAGCTACTGCCCCCAGGAGCCTCCTGCTCCGGGGGTATGGTGGTGAGTCCAAGGGTCGTAGAATGATGCTGGCGCGTACACCGAACTCCTCGGAGTCTCCCACGAGGAAGGTTCTGAGCGCCAAACAGAGGAAGAACCTTCACCAAACTCGGTGGCGGTCTCTTCCTGAAAATGTGGTAACTCACCGTGCTTCTCCTCGTCAGGCACAACCCCCTCCATGGGGTTATGAAACTGATGCTGGACCATGAACTCATCGAACTGGACAACATCAAAGGACCATCCGTTCCTGCGAGAAAAATCAAACAAAAGAGGTCCAGGTAGACGGATCTCGCGTTCCGCGGTGATTCCGAAACGCAAGATATAAACAAGATTATCAAGCTCAGAACCCATGGTGACAAACTTATGCCTTTTCATAGCAGCAAGATCAAAGCTTAAATAAGTATAAGGATTATCATCAGGGTGTGGGGTGCCACCAAGATGTTCTAAGATAAGTGTGGCATAAACGCCACCATATAAGTCCCCCTTGTTACCGTTTATAGCAAGGCGTCTAGCAATTAAGGCACCCAGATTATAATCAGACCTCCCTGAGAGGGCTGCTGCCAGGATAGCAATATCCGGAGCAGAAATGTTGCTCGTGTTGTCACGAGCTAACACCCCTCTGGCAATATAATATGCAAAATACCTGAGGTGAGGAAATAAGATGCTGGAGATCTTCGACCGATGAATATCCCTCGTACCCATGCTGTAGAGAGAGTTGATGACGGTTTTCAGCTCGGAGGGCTGAGTGGCCATCCTAGCCGTCCTCCCAACGTTCGACACACCTATTATTTCACAAAAATTTCCCAAAGTCATGGTGATAAGATCATTGTAAATTTTAAACTCAATAGCACCTGAATCAGGATTATATCTAAAACTGTTAATGAAACTGGAGGTGAGTTTTTGATACTGGGTAACACGGCTCGTGACGAGTTGTGTCAAACCTGCATTAGCACAAAGATTATAAAAGTCATCCTTGATTCCCGCAACTTCCATTAATTCATCACATGGAAATGTCATCGCACGTGCTGGACTTGTATCTTCCAACAACTCCAGGGGCACATGATCTTCATTATAGCTCACCCTAGCAGTCGATGGTGAAGCTGCGGCTCTAGTAACTCGATCGGAGTGTGCGGGCCTCCTCTTCTCAAGCCACCCTTTTGCCCTTCCTAACAAACTCATTTCTGATTTTTTTTTGCAATTTACAAAAAATAAGGATTAAAAGAAGGTGAGCTAAGGCAAACTACTCAACTCACTTGCCCAAGGCATAAACTTGCATCAAAACTTGAAAAATAACTTTCTACATATGCATGCAAGCTCATCTCTACAGCACCAAGAACTACTAAATACTCACAAATGAAGCCACCAATCAAAAATCTAATTGGAGGGGTGGAGGAGTCACATACCAGGGAGTATTTGCTCAAAATTTCAGCTCAAATAAGGGGCTGTAGAGAGAGATCGAAGAATCTCCTCCAAGAACAACAAGAACACAAGAACAAGTGCATAACTCGGGTTTTTGGAGAAAAAGAGAGAGGGAGGAAGAAGACATACCTAGAGGGGGGCCCTGTGGGCCCCAGGCGCCCTGTGGGCGCGGCCAGGGGCTGGGCCGCGCCAGCTGGCCGCCTGGGCCACTGGTGGGTCCCCCTGGCTGGCCCCAGGACTTTCCGGGTCTCTCCCGACGTGGAAATTTTTATTTAAATTTTTCTGGAATTTTTCTGAAAACTTCACTGTTGAATTTTTTTCGAAGTACAAAAAGCTGCGGAACTCTCTAAAAACTTGAAGTAGTGAGGAGTATTGTGAAGCTTCAAAACATAAATACTTGGTACAGTAAGTAGGACAAAAACTAAAAACAAATGAAAATATAACAAGCTCATCTTTTTATCCATATAAAACATATTTGCTAATAAGGTTGATCAAGTCTTACCAACAAACAGGCGATATACAGAGCAAAAAGTCTCACCTCTTACGAAGTAATCGCTGAACCTTTACCTTGATGGACATTGTCCCTACCATGATAGTTTTGTATTTGTGAGGCACATGTAGTGGACAGTCCCATTCTCCAATTTTCACGGTCTCGATATTCTCTATAGAGTTGAGGGCATGCCTCCTGTCGATCTTCTTTGGAAAATATACCGTGTGTTCTTTATCATTCACATGGAAGGTAACCTTCCCTTTATTGCAATCAATAATAGCACCTGCGGTGTTAAGGAAAGGTCTACCAAGAATAATGGACATGCTCCCATCCTCGGGCATGTCAAGCACAACAAAATCAGTAAGAATTAAACAATTAGCAACCTCTACGGGAACATCCTCACAAATACCTATCGGAACAACGGTTGACTTGTCAGCCATCTGAAGGGAGATATCTGTAGGAATTAGTTTCTCTAAACAAAGCCTCTCGTAAAGAGAGAGAGGCATAACACTCACTCCTGCTCCAAGATCACATAAGGCAGTTTTGACATAATTATTCATTATGGAGCAAGGAATGGTGGGTATACCTGGATCATCGAGCTTCTCAGGAATCTTGCCACTGAAAGAGTAGTTAGCAAGCATAGTAGACATTGCATCATTAGGAACTTTTCTTTTATTAGTGACAATATCTTTCATATATTTTGAATAAGGAAGTAACTTAATAGCATCAGTCAAAGGGATTTGAAGAAAAAGAGGTTTAATCCACTCACAAAACTTATTATAATGCTCTTCTTCTTTAGATTTGATGGACTTACCTGGAAAGGGCATGGGTTTCTGTACCCATGGTTCTCTTTCCTTCCCATGTTTTCTTGCGATGAAGTCTTCTTTAGTGTACCTCTTACGTTTGTCAGGTGCTTCTTCTTCTCGAACTTCAGGCGGATCATTCTTCTCATTATTATTACCTTCAGGTTCAACACCGTCTTCAGTCTCAGCATCGGAGATAGATACGCTGTTAGGATCAATAGTTGGCTCTTCATCTGCAATAGGATCATTAAAATTGTCAGTCTCCTTATGTTTCTTCTTTTTCTTTGGAGAGCCAACAATTTCTTCTTCCTGCATTTGAGAATCCTGCTCGATTCTCTTCGGATGTCCCTCTGGATAGAGAGGATCTTGAGTGCTAGTTCCTCCTCGGGTCTTAATCCCGAAAGCCTGCAAATTATCTTGTTTGGCATTGTTAGCAAGCAAATCTCTTTGCACTTTAGACATTTGGTCAAGCTGAGTTTGAACCATTTGAAAATGCTTCACAAGACATTGAACATCATTAACTGTTCTATCTAAAACATCAAGCAGTCTTTTGATAGCAAGGGAATTATCATGCAATTGACTTTCTATCCTCTCATTAAAATGATTTTGTTTCATAATAAAATTATCAAACTCATCTAAACATTGATCAGGAGGCTTACCATGAGGGATGTCACTTGCGTTGAAATCTAAAAGAGAGTGTACCTCTACCATAGGAGGGTGAGTAGTAGGCTGACACAACTTCTCAATAGGGGGTAGATTCTTCACGTCTTCAGCTTTAATACCTTTCTCTTTAATAGACTTCTTTGCTTCTCGCATATCTTCGGGGCTTAAAACAAATATGCCCCTCTTCTTTGGTGGTGGAGGTGGTTCATGGACGGACCAATCTTCATGGTTTTTGGCAATCCTGCCCATCAAATCTTCCGCATCGTCCGGTGTTATTTTCCTGAAAACACAACCAGCACAACTGTCCAAATATGACCTGGATTCATCAGTTAGACCAGCATAGAATATATCAATTAATTCATTCTTAGGGATTTCATGTCCTGGTCTAGCCCGAATCAGACCGCAGTACCTCCCCCAAGCTTTAGGGAGGGACTCATCCTGGAACTGTTTAAAGTTATAAATTCTTTGTAAAGCAGCATGTTGCATGTGAGCAGGAAAGTACTTATCAACAAAAGAGTGAGCTAAGTCTTGAGGACTCTTAATGGAACCGCATGGGAGTGAATCATACCATGCTTTAGCATCTTCCTTCAAGGAGAAAGGAAGAAGCTTGGTGATATAAAAGTATCGTACATCTGTGGTAAACAGGCCACCTAACTCACCGAGTTTAGTCAGGTGTGCAATAGCATCATCATTTTCTCAGCCATAAAAGGGGTCAGCTTCAACCATAGGTATAAGTGAAAGATCAACAGAGAAATCATAATCAGGATCATCAATGCATATAGGAGATGTAGCAAATTCAGGATCAGGAACGGTTTTGTTCTTCAAAGAGTGTTTTTCAAATTGTTTCTTAATAACTTCAGGGTCAGAGCCAGAAAACTCTGTCAGTTCCCTGCATAGATCTTCATCAAGCATATAGTAATCATCATCAAGGAGCCTCTCTTTAAGTTTACTCAAATCATGATAATCATAAGTTTCACCAATAGGGTAGCGAGTAACAGGAAGTTCAATTCCAGACTTTTTAGCAGCAGCAGCAATTTGTTTCTCAAGAGCATAACCAAGCGAACTAATATCATCAAAAGTAGTAGAGGCATCATCAAGAGTATCGGACATAGTAACAGATTCAGTAGGAGCATCATGTGGTAGTGGTGAGGCAAACTTACTCATAACAGAAGGTGAATCAAATGTAGCACTAGTGCTCAGAGCAGTACCTCTTCTTGTAGTAGATAGTAAGATCGGAACCTTGGGGTCTCCTTTCTTACCCATAGTGGATGAAGTGCAGCAGGTAGGATACCTCAAGTAGACTTGTAAATATTGCTATGCTCCCCGGCAACGGCGCCAGAAAACGGTACTTGATAACCCTCAACCGTAAGGGATCGAGATAGTCTTCGCGGGTAAGAATAACCCAATTTATTGATTCGACACACGGGGAGCCAAAGAGTATTTATAAGCTTTGACAGTTGAGTTGTCAATTCAACCGCACCTGAAATATACTTACTTGCAACGAAAGATAAGTGGTAACAGTGATATGATAGTGATAATAGTGATAGTAAAAGTAAACAGCAAAAAGTAAATAGTGAAGGTAAATGGCAAAAGTAGCAACTAGTGATAAGCAGGGTTTAAAACACTATAGGCTAGGGAGATGGATGGTTGGGCGCTGCATGGATGAGATAGATTCTAACTTGGGGCACGGCACACGGAAAAGTAATGATCATCTAGGCAAATATCAAACATTAGGCATGTATCCCGTAGGTAGTTGTACGTGCTTGCAATAAGAACTTGCACAACATCTTTTGTCCTACCATCCCGCTACGAACGGGGCCAAAAGGAACTTATGGATATTAAGGTGCTCCTGTCACAGAGCACCGGAACAAAGCAATGAACTCAATGGATACATGTAATCCTCAAACTACGGACCATCCCCTTTGGTGTCCCAAGCTATCACTTTTGGGATCGCTGGTTCCGAACCGTAACAGGTGCAAACAACTAATAGATAGGATGACGAACACAAATATATTCATGCAAACACATACGGTTCAGATCTGAAATCATGGCACTCGGGCCCTAAGTGTCAAGCATTAAGAATAACAAGTTGATGCAAAGATGATAAACACCATAGTAGATGATAGGCAACATGCCCCCAACGATCTGACAAACTATTACATGATCTAACTCATCCAATCCCTACCATCCCCTTCGCCTACAGCAGGGGAATTACTCACACATGGAGGGAGAAGTCATGGAGGGATGATGGAGTGGTGATGATGATGACGATGGCGACGATCTCCCCTCTCCGGAGGCCAATTCAGCCTCCAGATTAGCCCTCCCGAGGAAGAATAGAGGGTGGCGGCGGCTCCGCGACGGAAAACTGCGAAAGAACTTCTGATCTGGGGTTTCCGTGTCGCGAGTAAAAATACGAGGCAAGGTAGGGCACCAGGGGGTGTGGGCCCCACCCAGGCGACCCCCCGGCGCGGCCCGGGGGGGGGGGGAGGGGGCGCCCACAGGGCGCCTGGGCACCCCCTGGCCCCCCTCTGGCCCCACTTCTGGCTCCTGGTTCCTTCGGGTGCGTCGATTTTCTATGATTTTTCGTGGATTTTTCTGAGATGCTTAAAAATCCGTTTTCCTGCACACAATAAAACCATACAGGCAACTCTGCTGAAAACAGCGTCAGTCCGGGTTAGTTTAGTTCAAATCATGCAAGAATGAGGTCAAAACAATATCAAAAGTGTTTGGAAAAGTAGATACGTTTGAGACGTATCAAGTGGCAAGAGCCTAAGGTTGGGGATGCCCAAGGCATCCCAAGGTAAAATTCAAGTACAACCAAAAGCCTAAGCTTGGGGATGCCCCGGGAAGGCATCCCCTCTTTCGTCTTCATTCATCGGTAACTTTACTTAAGGCTATATTTTTATTCACCACATGATATGTGTTTTGCTTGGAGCGTCAATTTATTTTGTTTTTCTTGGTGTTTGAATAATATCCCAAGATCAGAAATTATTAAATGTTAGAGAGTCTTCACATAGTTACATAATTATTCAATGACTCATTGATCTTCACTTATATCTTTTGAGCTAGATAGTTTTGCTCTAGTGCTTCACTTATATCTTTTAGAGCACGGTGGTGGTTTTATTTTGAAGAAATAGATGAAATCTCATGCTTCACTTATATTATTTTGAGAGTCTTTTAGAACAGCATGGTAATTTGCTTTGGTTATGAAGTTAGTCCTAATATGATGGGCATCCAAGAGGGATATAATAAAAACTTTCATATAAAGTGCATTGAATACTAAGAGAAGTTTGATGCTTGATGATTGTTTTGAGATATGAGGATGGTGATATTAGAGTCATGCTAGTAGAGTAGTTGTGAATTTGAGAAATACTTGTGTTGAGGTTTGCATGTCCCGTAGCATGCACGTATGGTAACAGTCGTGTGACAAATTTGAAGCTTGAGGTATTTCATTGAGTGTCATCCTTTGTGTGGAGGTCGGGATCGTGCGATGGTTAACTCCTACCAACCCTTTCCCTAGGAGCATACGTGTAGTACTTTGTTTTGATGACTTGTAGATTTTTGCAATAAGTATGTGAGTTCTTTATGACTAATGTTGAGTCCATGGATTATACGCACTCTCACCGTTCCACCATTGCTACCCTCTCTTGTACCGCGCAAGTCTCGCCGGTACCATACACCCACCATATACGTTCCTCAAAACAGCCACCATACCTACCTATCATGGCATTTCCATAGCCATTCCGAGATATATTGCGATGCAACTTTCCACCCTCCCGTTTGCTATGACACGCTTCATCATTGTCATATTACCATGCATGATCATGTAGTTGACATCGTATTCGTGGCTAGGCCACCATGCATAATTTTTCATACATGTCACTCTTGATTCATTGCACATCCCGGTACACCGCCGGAGGCATTCATATAGAGTGATACTTTGTTCTAGTATCGATTTGTAATATCGAGTTGTAAATCAATATAAGTGTGATGATCATCATTATTAGAGCATTGTCCCAAAGAATATAAAAAGAAAAAAGAGAAAAAGAAGGAAAGGCCAAAGAAAAAAGAAAGGCCCAAAAAAGAAAAAAAGAAAAAAAGAAAAATAAAAGAAAAGGGATAATGGTACTATCTTTTTTCACACTTGTTCTTCAAAGTAGCACCAAGATCTTCATGATAGAGAGTCTCTTGTTTTGTCACTTTCATATACTAGTGGGAATTTTCAATATAGAACTTGGCTTGTATATTCCAACGATGCATTTCCTCAAATGCCCTAGGTCTTGTTGAGCAAGCAAGTTGGATGCACACCCAATTAGTTTCTTTTGTTGAGCTTTCATACATTTATAGATCTAATGCATCCGGTGCATGGCAATCCCTACTCACTCACATTGATATCTATTGATGGGCATCTCCATCGCCCATTGATACGCCTGATTGATGTGTGATACGTCTCCAACGTATCTATAATTTTTGATTGTTCCATGCTATTATTTATGAAGTCTTGGATGTTTAATGGGCTTTATCATTCACTTCTATTTCATTTTTGGGACTAACATACTAACCAAAAGGCCCAGTCCAGATTGCTGTTTTTTTTTGCCTATTTTAGGGTTTTGTAGAAAAGGAATATCAAACGTAGTACAAACGGAATGAAACCTTCGCGAGAGATATTTTTGGAGGAAATCACGCTCGGGAAACGTCAAGACCAAGTCAGGGGACAGCTGGGCTGCCCTCGAGGGTGGGGGGCGCGTCCCCCTTCCTAGGGCGTGCCCCCTGCCTCGAGGCTGCCCCACACGGCCCCCGGTGCCCTCCTTCTTCCTATATATACCTACGTACCCCAGAAACACCATACGCAGAGAGAAAACCCTAATTCCACCGCCGTAGCTTATGTTCCCGTGGAGATCCCATCTTGGAGCCTGTTCCGGGAGGGGGATCCATCACAGAGGCCTTCATCATCATCATCATCGCCCTCACCATGAGTTGTGAGTAGTTTACCCCAGACCTTTGGGTCCATAGCTAGTATCTAGATGGCTTCTTCTCTCTCTCTGGATCTCAATACAAAGTTCTCCTTGGTCTTCGAGGACATCTATTTGATGTAATCTCTTTTTGCGGTGTGTTTGTCGAGATCCGATGAATTGTGAGTTTATGATCAAGGTTATCTATGAAAGATATTTGGTACTTCTTTGAACTTTTTATGTGTGCTCATAATATCCTTGCAAGTCTCTTCGAATTATTGGTTTGGTTTGGCCTACTAGATCTATAGTTCTTGCAATGGGAGAAGTGCTTGGCTTTGGGTTCAATCTTGCGGTGTCCTTTCCCGGTGACAGTAGGGGCAGCAAGGCATGTATTGTATTGTTGCCATCGAGGATAAAAAGATGGGATTTTCATCATATTGCTTGAGTTTATCCCTCTAAATCATGTCATCTTGCTTAAGGCGTTACTCTGTTCGTATTAACTCAATACACTAGATGCATGCTGGATAGCGGTCGATGTGTGGAGTAATAGTAGTAGATGCAGAATCGTTTCGGTCTACTTGTTTTGGACGTGATGCCTATATACAATGATCATACCTAGATAGTCTCATAATTATTCGCTTTTCTATCAATTGCTCGACAGTAATTTGTTTACCCATCGTAGAATACCGCTATCATGAGAGAAGCCACTAGAGAAAACTATGGCCCCCGGGTCTATTCTCAACATATCAATCTACATCTACTTTACTTTTCTTGCTTTTATTTGCTGTTTTATTAAACTAAAAATACCAAAAATATAATTATCATCTCTATCAGATCTCACTTTCGTAAGTGACTGTAAAGGGATTGACAACCCCTTATCGCGTTGGCTGCGAAGTTCTTATTTGTTTGTGCAGGTGCGAGGGACTGGCGCGTGGTCTCCTACTGGATTGATACCTAGGTTCTCAAAAACTGAGGGAAATACTTACGCTAATGTGCTGCACCTCCCTTTCCTCTTCGAGGGAATACAACGCAAGCTCAAGAGGTAGCAAGAAGAATTTCTCGCGCCATTGGCGGGGAGGCTTCCGCAAAAGTCATATACCAAGTACCTATCACAAACCCTTATCCTTCTCATTACATTTATTTGCCTCTCGTTTGCTTGTGTGCTATGTGCCCTCAATTATCCTTCATCTTCGCTTGCTAAAGTATGGATCCTCATCCACTTGCTAATCTCTTTGAGAGATCCAATTATGTTGAACCTATTCCTAGTGAGTTGACTGCACTAGATTATCTTTATGGGGTTTTGCTTGAAATTTGTGAATCTGAAAATTTTGACGAAGTATTGAAAGAAAAACATAAATTGATTCACGATAGCTCCTTGAGTAAAAATCATGATTGCAATGATGTTACTATAAATTCTATTAATGTCAATTGTGCTAATGATACGCAAAACCCTAAGCTTGGGGATGCTAGTATTGCTATGTCCACTACTCGTTGCAATGATCATGATTGGGGTGATGCTTCTTACGATCTTCAAAATTTATTTCAACCCCATGATGAATATGAGATTGATAATAATGTTTGCAATAATATTGAAAGTTGGTTTAGAAGAGTGTCAACTTTAGATTTGGAGTATGATCAATCTTATGATTTTTTTATTAGAGTGGGTTTGGAGAGGTCATGACTTTGGTTAATGTTACTCCCACTATTTTGGAAGAATGTCAACTTCGTATGCATGTGGATCATGTTGAGAATATGTTATGTGCTGGATATATTGTTGAAATTTCTTATGATCCTACATGCAATTATTATGAGCGAGGAAAATATGGTTGTAGGAATTTTCATGTTACTAATTTACCTCTTGTTATGTTGAGATTGCTATTGTTTCTTTCTCCCTCCTTGCATATGCTAGATCTTGCTTGTCTTGGTAATTTGTTTTCCTATAAGATGCCTATGCATAGGAAGTATGTTAGACTTAGATGTGTTTGTCACATGTCTTATGATGCTCTCCTTGTGTTACAATCCTTGTCCTTTATGTGAGCATCATTGAATTATCGTGCCTAGCTAGGGGCGTAAAACAATAGCGCTTGTTGGGAGGCAACCCAATTTTATGTTTTTTTGCTTTTACTGCTGTTAGGGAATAAATATTGCATCTAGCCTCTTATTAGATGTGTTTTCATGTTTTGTTTAGTGTTTGTGAAAAGTAGAACCTTTGGTAAGACTTGTGTGAAGTTTATATGATCTTGCTGTGAAAAACAGAATCGTTAGCACTCGCTAAAATAGTCGTGGTATTTTACTGGAGCCTGATTTTTAGTTGGTTATTTTTCCTGATAATTGTTAGACAAATTGCGCAAATTTACCAATTTAGTTTGATTTTTTGGAATTCCAGAAGTAGGTGAACCCTGCAGATTACTACAGATTGTTCTGTTTTCGACAGATTCTGTTTTTCGTGTGTTGTTTGCTTATTCCGATGCATCTATGAGTAATATTGGAGGATATGAACCATAGAGAACTTGGAGTACAGTAGGTTTAACAGAAATATAAACAAAGAATTAATTCATTGCTGTACCTTTGAGTATTGGTTTGCTTTCTCATACTAACGGAGCTTACGAGAATTTTTGTCTATGTTTTGTGTTGTGAAGTTTTCAAGTTTTGAGTATTGCTTTGATGGACTATGGAACAAGGAGTAGCAAAGGCCTAAGCTTGAGGATGCCCAAGGAACCCCAAGGAAATTCAAGATGATCAAAAGCCTAATCTTGGGGATGCCCCGGGAAGGCATCCCCTCTTTCGTCTTCATCCATCGGTAACTATACTCGGAGCTATATTTTTATTCGCAACATGCTATGTGTTTTGCATGGAGCGTCTTGTATAATTTGAGTCCTTGCTTGTTAGTTTGCCACAATCATCCTTGATGGACACACCTATTTGAGATATTTAAATATGTCCTAGAAATTATTAGAACACTCTATGTGCTTCACTTATATCTTTTGAGTTGAATAGTTTTTGCTCTAGTGCTTCACTTATATCTTGTAGAGCACGGTGGTAGTAATATTTTGAAGAAATTGTTGAACTATCATGCTTCACATATATCTATCTGAGAGTCTATTAAAACAGCATGGTAATGTGTTTAGGCTAAAGAAACTAGTCTTCACATGATAAACATCCAATGTCAATGTAGTAAAATTTTCACACCAAGTGCATTGAATAGAATGAGATGTTGGATGCTTGATAATTGTTTTGTGGCATGAGGATAGTGATATTAGAGTTATTATGAAACTGAGAAATACTTGTGTTAAGGTTAGTGATTCCTGTAGCATGCACGTATGGTGAACCGCTATGTGACGAAGTTAGAGCATGAGGTATTTGTAGAGTGCCAACCTTTGTGTGGAGGTCGGGGGCGCGCGATGGTTAACTCCTACCAACCTCCCCCCTAGGATCATGCATTGATTGCTTTGTTTTTGATGACTCGTAGATTTTTGCAATAAGTACATGAGTTCTTATGACTAATGTTGAGTCCATGGATTATACGCACTTACACCCTTCCACCATTGCTAGCCTCTCTTGTACCGCGCAACTTTCGCCGGTACCATAAACCCACTATATTTCCTTCCTCAAAACAGCCACCATATCCTTACTCAAAACAGCCACCATACCGACCTATCATGGCATTTCCATAGCCATTCCGAGATATATTGCCATGCAACTTTCCACCGTTCCATTCATATGACACGCATCATATTGTCATAGTTCCATGCATGATCATGTAGTTGACATCGTAGTTGTGGCAAAGCCACCATGCATAATTTTTCATATATGCTGCTCTTGATTCATTGCTTATGCCGGTACACCGCCGGAGGCATTCATGTAGAGTCATACTTGTTGTAGTATCGAGTTGTAATTTCGAGTTGTAACAAAAAGTGTGATGATCATCATTATTAGAGCATTGTCCCGTGCGAGGAAATGCCACTAAAAAAAGAGAAAAGGCCCGAAAAATAGAGAGGGGCTAATAAAAAAAAGAGAAAATCCTCTCCAAAGAATGAGAGAAAAGAGAGAAGGGACAATTGCTACTATCTTTTTCCACACTTGTGCTTCAAAGTAGCACCATGATCTTCATTGTAGAGAGTCTCATGATTTCCCACTAGTATACTTGTGGGAATTTTCATTATAGAACTTGGCTTGTATATTCCAACAATGGGCTTCCTCAAATGCCCTAGGTCTTCGTGAGCAAGCAAGTTGGATGGACACCCACTAGTTTCTATTTCTTGAGCTTTCATTCATATTTAGCTCTAGTGCATCCGTGGCATAGCAATCCCTACTCACTCACATTGATATTTATTGATGGGCATCTCCATAGCCCGTTGATACACCTAGTCGATGTAAGACTATCTCCCTCATTTTTGTCTTCTCCACAACCACCTCTATTCCACCCATAGTGCTATATCCATGGCTCACGCTCATGTATTGCGTGAAAGTTGAAAGTTTGAAAAAAATAGAGTATGAAAACAAATGCTTGGCTGAAATTGGGGTTGTGCATGATATGAATATTTTGTGTGATGAAGAGGGAGCATAGCCAGACCATATGATTTTGTAGGGATAACTTTCTTTAGCCATAGTATTTTGAGAAGACATGATTGCTTTGTTAGTATTTCTTGAAGTATTGTTATTTCTTATGTCAATATAGACTTTTATCTTGAATCTTTCAGATCTGAACATTCATGCCACAATTAAGAGAATTACATTGAAAACCTATATTGGTTAGCATTCCACATCAAAAATTCTTTCTTTATCATTTATCTACTCGAGGATGAGCAAGAATTAAGCTTGGGGATTCCTGATACGTCTCCAACGTATCTATGAATTTTGATTGTTTCATGCTATTATTTATGAAGTCTTGGATGTTTAGTGGGCTTTATCATTCACTTCTATATCATTTTTGGGACTAACATACTAACCCAAAGGCCCAGTCCAGATTGCTGTTTTTTTGCCTATTTCAGGGTTTTGCAGAAAAGGAATATCAAACGGAGTCCAAACGGAATGAAACCTTCGCGAGAAATATTTTAGGAGGAAATCACGCTCGGGAAACGTCAGGACCAAGTCAGGGGACAGCTGGGCTGCCCTCGAGGGTGGGGGGCGCGCCCCCTTCCCAGGGAGCGCCCCCCTGCCTCGAGGCTGGCCCACACGGCCCCCGGTGCCCTCCTTCTTCCTATATATACCTACGTACCCCAGAAACTCCATACACAGATAGAAAACCCTAATTCCACCGCCGTAGCTTCTGTTCCCGTGGAGATCCCATCTTGGAGCCTGTTCCGGGAGGGGAATCCATCACGGAGGCCTTCATCATCATCATCATCGCCCTCACCATGATTTCTGAGTAGTTTACCCCAGACCTTCGGGTCCATAGCTAGTATCTAGATGGCCTCTTCTCTCTCTCTGGATCTCAATACAAAGTTCTCCTCGGTCTTTGAGGAGATCTATTTGATGTAATCTCTTTTTGCGGTGTGTTTGTCGAGATCCGATGAATTGTGAGTTTATGATCAAGGTTATCTATGAAAGATATCTGGTTCTTCTCTGAACTTTTTATGTGTGCTCATAATATCCTTGCAAGTCTCTTTGAATTATTGGTTTGGTTTGGCCTACTAGATCTATAGTTTTTGCAATGGGAGAAGTGCTTGGCTTTGGGTTCAATCTTGCGGTGTCCTTTCCCGGTGACAGTAGGGGCATTAAGGCACGTATTGTATTGTTGCCATTGAGGATAAAAAGATGGGGTTTTCATCATATTGCTTGAGTTTATCCATCTACATCATGTCATCTTGCTTAAGGCGTTACTATGTTCGTATGAACTCAATACACTTTTATAGTAGTAGATGCAGAATCGTTTCGGTCTACTTGTCTCGGACGTGATGCCTATATAAAATGATCATGCCTAGATAGTCTCATAATTATTCGCTTTTCTATCAATTGCTCGACAATAATTTGTTTACCCGCCATAGAATACCGCTATCACGAGAGAAGCCACTAGAGAAAGCTATGGCCCCCGGGTATATTCTCAACATTTCAATATACAACTACTTTACTTTTCTTGATTTTATTTGCTGTTTTATTAAACTAAAAATACCAAAAATATAATTATCATCTCTATCACATCTCACTTTCGTAAGTGACCGTAAAGGGATTGACAACCCCTTATCGCGTTGGCTGCGAAGTTCTTATTTGTTTGTGCAGGTGCGAGGGACTGGCGCGTGGTCTCCTACTGGATTGATACCTTGGTTCTCAAAAACTGAGGGAAATACTTTCGCTACTGTGCTGCATCTCCCTTTCCTCTTCGAGGGAATACAGCGCAAGCTCAATAGGTAGCAATGTGAGACCATCTTCCTCCTTTTGTCTTCTCCACAACCACCACTCCATTCCACCTATAGTGCTATATCCATGGCTCACGCTCATGTATTGCGTGAAAGTTGAAAAGGTTCGAAAAAATTTAAGTATGAAACTATTGCTTGGCTGAAACCAGGTTTGTGCATGATTTGAGTATTTTGTGTGATGAAGATGGAGCATAGCCTAACTATATTATATTGTATGGATGAACTTTCTTTGGCCATGTTATTTTGAGAAGACATGATTGCTTTGTTAGTATGCTTGAAGTATTATTATTCTTATGTCAATATAGACTTTTATCTTGAATCTTTTGGATCTGAACATTTATGCCACAATAAAGAGAATTACATTAGGAAGCATTCCACATCAAAAATTCTGTTTTTATCATTTACCTACTCGAGGACGAGCAGGAATTAAGCGTGGGGATGCTTGATACGTCTCCAATGTATCTATAATTTTTTATTGTTCCATGCTATTATATTATCCTTCTAGGATGTTTTATGGGTTTTTATATACACTTTTATATGATTTTTGGGACTAACCTATTAACCCAGAGCCCAGTGCCACTTTCTATTTTTCCCTTGTTTTAGAGTATCGCAGAAAAGCAATATCAAACGGAGCCCAATTGACATGAAACTCAACGAAGGACATTTTTGGACCAGAAGAATACCAGAGAGTACCGGAGGAGGACCAGAAGGTCCACGGGCTACCCACGAGGGTGGGGGCGCCCACCTGGGCGCGACCCCCTGCCCCGTGGACAGCCCAGAGACCCCCTTTACTTGACCCCATCTCCAACACCTCCTATATATACTGAAACCTCTGGAAAGTAACCTAGATCGGGAGTTCCGTCGCTGAAAGCCTCTGTTCCCACCGGAAACCAATCTAGACCTGTTATGGCACCCTGTCGGAGGGGGGAATCCCTCTCTGATGGCCATCTTCATCATCCCGACGCTCTCCATAACGAGGGGGGAGTAGTTCACCCTCGGGGCTGAGGGTATGTACCAGTAGCTATGTGTTTGATCTCTCTCTCGTGTTCTTGAGATGGCACGATCTTGATGTATCGGGAGCTTTGCTACTATAGTTGGATCTTATGATGTTTCTCCCCCTCTACTCTCTTGTGATGAATTGAGTTTTCCCTTTGAAGTTATCTTATCGGATTGAGTCTTTAAGGATTTAAGAACACTTGATGTATGTCTTGCATGTGCTTATCTGTGGTGCCAATGGGATATCACGTGATCCACTTGATGTATGTTTTGGTTATCAACTTGCGGGTTCCGTGACCTTGGAAATCTATGCATAGGGGTTGGCACACGTTTTCGTCTAGATTCTCCGATAGAATCTTTGGGGCACTCTTTGAAGTTCTTTGTGTTGGTTGAATAGATGAATCTGAGATTGTGTGATGCATATCGTATAATCATGCCAACGGATACTTGAGGTGACAATGGAGTATCTAGGTGACATTAGGGTTTTGGTTGATTTGTGTCTTAAGGTGTTATTCTAGTACGAACTCTATGATAGATCGAACGGAAAGAATAGCTTCGTGCTATTTTACTATGGACTCTTGAATAGATCGATCAGAAAGAATAACTTTGAGGTGGTTTCGTACCCTACAATAATCTCTTCCTTTTATGCTCCGCTATTAGTTTCTTTGGAGTGACTCTTTGTTCCATGTTGAGGGATAGTTATATGGTCCAGTTATGATATTATTGTTGACAGAACCTGCACCAGTGAAAGAATGAATCCCAGGCCTTGTTTCAAAGCATTGCAACATCGTTTATGCTCACGTTATCATTATTTACCTAGTTGTTTTTATATTTTCATATTACAAAAACCTATATCTACCATCCATATTGCACTTGTATCACCATCTCTTCGCCGAACTAGTTCACCTATACAATTTACCATTGTATTGGGTGTGTTGGGGACACAAGAGACTCTTTGTTATTTGGTTGCAGGGTTGCTTGAGAGAGACCATCTTCATCCTATGCCTCCCACAGATTGATAAACCTTAGGTCATCCACTTGAGAGAAATTTGCTACTATCCTACAAACCTCTGCACTTGGAGGCCCAACAACGTCTACAAGAAGAAGGTTGCATAGTAGACATCACTTTAGCAAGGAGGTTGTGTTGTCGCTGCATGCAGTGCTCGCGGAGACACGAGCTAGAGCATCTCTGTCTCATGGTTTTGCAGAAAAAGAATATCAAACGGAGTCCAAACGGAATGAATCCTTCGCGAGAGATATTTTTGGAGAAAATCATGCACAAGAAGCTTGAGAACCACGTCAGGAGATCTTGGGGCTGCCCATGAGGGTGGGGGGCGCGCCCCCTTGTTGGGGAACGTAGTATTTTCAAAATTTTCCTACGATCACGCAAGATTTATCTACCAGATGCATAGCAACGAGAGGGGAGAGTGTGTCTACGTACTCTCGTAGACCGGAAGCGGAAGCGTCTAGTGACGCAGTTGATGTAGTTCGAACTTCTTCGCGATCCAACCGATCAAGTACCGAACGTACGGCACCTCCGCGTTCAGCACACGTTCAGCTTGATGACGTCCCACGACGGCATGGTGACGAATATGATGAAGTTACCGTCGCAGGGCTTCGCCTAAGCGCTGCAACGATATGACCGAGGTGTGTTACTGTGGAGGGGGGCACCGCACACGGTTGGGTGAGATCAACTGGTCAACTTGTGTGTCTATGGGGTGCCTCTACCCCCGTATATAAAGGAGTGGAGGAAAGGGACGGCCGGCCCTCTCTATGGCGCGCCCTAGGGGAGTCCTACTCCCACCGGGAGTAGGATTCCCCCTTTCCTAGTAGAACTAGGAGCCCTTCCAAGTAGTAGGAGTAGGAGAGAAGGAAAGGGAAAGAGAAGAAGGAAGGAGGGGCCACAGCCCCTCTCCCTAGTCCAATTCGGACCAAGCCATGGGAGGGGCGCAGCCTCCTCTCTCCCTTTCCCCTAAAGCCCAATAAGGCCCATATACTCCCCGGCGAATTCCCGTAACTCTCCGGTACTCCGAAAAATACCCGAATCACTCGGAACCTTTCCGATGTCCGAATATAGTCGTCCAATATATCGATCTTTACGTCTCGACCATTTCGAGACTCCTCGTCATGTACCCGATCTCATCAGGGACTCAGAACTACCTTCGGTACATCAAAACATATAAACTCATAATACCGATCATCATCAAACGTTAAGCGTGCGGACCCTACGGGTTCGAGAACTATGTAGACATGACCGAGACTCATCTCCGGTCAATAACCAATAGCGGAACCTGTATGCTCATATTGGCTCCTACATATTCTACGAAGATCTTTATCGGTCAAACCGCATAACAACATACGTTGTTCCTTTTGTCATCGGTATGTTACTTGTCCGAGATTCGATCGTCGGTATCACCATACCTAGTTAATCTCGTTACCGACAAGTCTCTTTACTCGTTCCGTAATACATCATCTCGTGACTAAATCATTAGTCATTTGCTTGCAAGGCTTATTATGATGTGTATTACCGAGAGGGCCCAGAGATACCTCTCCGACACTCGGAGTGACAAATCCTATTCTTGATCTATGCCAACACCACGAACACCTTCGTAGACACCTGTAGAGCATCTTTATAATCACCCAGTTACGTTGTGACGTTTGATAGCACACAACTCATGCCTATGGCTAGGAAACATAACCATCTTTGATCAATGAGCTAGTCTAGTAGAGGTATACTAGGGACACTCTGTTTTGTCTATGTATTCACACATGTACTAAGTTTCCGGTTAATACAATTATAGCATGAATAATAAACATTTATCATGATATAAGGAAATAAATAATAACTTTATTATTGCCTCTAGGGCATATTTCCTTCAGTCTCCCACTTGCACTAGAGTCAATAATCTAGTTCACATCTCCATGTGATTTAATACCGATTGTTCAAATCGTTATGTGAATAACACCCATAGTTCACATCGCCATGTGACCAATACCCAAAGGGTTTACTAGAGTGAATAATCTAGTTCACATCGCTATGTGATTACCACCCAAGAGTAGTAAGGTGTGATCATGTTTTGCTTGTGAGAGAAGTTTAGTCGACGGGTCTGACACATTCAGATCTGTATGTATTTCGCAAATTTCTATGTCTACAATGCTCTGCATGGAGCTACTCTAGCTAATTGCTCCCACTTCCAATATGCATCCAGATTGATAGTTAGAGTCATCTAGATTAGTGTAAAGCTTGCATCGGTGTAACTCTTTACGACGAACTCTTTTCACCTCCATAATCGAGAAAACATTTCCTTAGTTATCCAGTAACTAAGGATAATTTTGACCGCTGTCCAGTGATCTACTCCTGGATCACTTTTGTACCTCCTTGCCAAACTCATGGTAAGGTACACAACAGGTTTGGTACACAACATGGCATACTTTATAGAACCTATGGCTGAGGCATAGGGAATGACTTTCTTTCTTTCTCTATCTTCTGCCAAGGTTGGGCTTTGAGTCTTACTCAACTTCATACCTTACAACTCAGGCAAGAACTCCTTCTCTGACTGATCCATTTTGAACTACTTCAAAAACTTGTCAAGGTATGTACTCATTGAAAAAACTTATCAAGCGTCTCGATCTATCTCTATAGATCTTGAGGCTCAATGGGTAAGCAGCTTTATCGAGGTTTTTCTTTGAAAAAAAACTCCTTAATGCTTTCCAGAAAATTCTACATCATTTCTGATCGACAATATGTCATTCACATATACTTATCAGAAAGGTTGTAGTGCTCCCCCTCACTTTCTTGTAAATACAGGCTTCACCGCAAGTCTGTATAAAACTATATGCTTTGATCAACTTATCAAAGCGTATATTCCAACTCCGAGATGCTTGCACCAGTCCATAGATGGATCGCCGGAGCTTGCACAATTTGCTAGCACCTTTAGGATTGACAAAACCTTCTGGTTGCATCATATACAACTCTTATTTAATAAATCCATTAAAGAACGCAGTTTCGTTATCCATTTGACAAATTTCATAAAATGTGGCAATTGCTAACATGATTCGGACAGACTTAAGCATCGCTACAGGTGAGAAAATCTCATCGTAGTCAACACCTTGAACTTGTCGAAAACCTTTCGCAACAAGTCGAGCTTTGTAGACAGTAACATTACCATCGGCGTCAGTCTTCCTCTTAAAGATCCATTTATTTTCAATGGCTTGCCGATCATCGGGCAAGTCAACCAAAGTCCACACTTTGTTCTCATACATGGATCCTATCTCAGATTTCATGGCCTCAAGCCATTTTGCGGAATTTGGGCTCATCATCGCTTCCTCATAGTTCGTAGGTTCATCATGGTCTAGTAACATGACTTCCAGAACTGGGTTGCCATACCACTCTGGTGCGGAACGTACTCTGGTTGACCTACGAGATTAAACAGTAACTTGATCTGAAGTTTCATGATCATCATCATTAGCTTCCTCACTAATTGGTGTAGGAATCACTAGAACTAGTTTCTGTGATGTACTACTATCCAATTCGGGAGAAGGTACAATTACCTCATCAAGTTCCACTTTCCTCCCACTCACTTCTTTCGAGAGAAACTCCTTCTCTAGAAAGGATCCATTCTTAGCAACGAATATCTTGCCTTCGGATCTGTGATAGAAGGTGTACCCAACAGTTTCCTTTGGGTATCCTATGAAGACACATTCCTCCGACCTGGGTTCGAGCTTATTAGGTTGAAGCTTTTTCACATAAGCATCGCAGCCCCAAACTTTAAGAAACGACAACTTTGGTTTCTTGCCAAACCACAGTTCATAAGGCGTCGTCTCAACGGATTTAGATGGTGCCCTATTTAACGTGAATGCAGTTGTCTTTAATGCATAAGCCAAAACTATAGTGGTAAATCCGTAAGAGACATCATAGATCGCACCATATCTAATAAAGAACGGTTACGACGTTCGGACACACCATTACGTTGTGGTGTTCCGGGTGGCGTGAGTTGTGAAACTATTCCACATTGTTTCAAATGAAGACCAAACTCGTAACTCAAATATTCACCTCCACGGTAAGATCGTAGAAACTTTATTATCTTGTTACGATGATTCTCTTCTTCACTCTGAAATTCTTGGAACTTTTCAAATGTTTCAGACTTGTGCTTCATCAAGTAGATATACCCATATCTGCTCAAATCATCAGTGAAGGTCAGAAAATAATGATACTCGCCACAAGCTTCAACACTCATCGGTCCACATACATCAGTATGTATGATTTCCAACAAATCTGTTGCTCGCTCCATTGTTCTGGAGAACGGAGTTTTAGTCATCTTGCCCATGAGGCATGGTTCGCAAGCACCAAGTGATTCGTAATCAAGTGATTCCAAAAGTCCATCACTATGGAGTTTCTTCATGCGCTTTACACCAATATGACCTAAACGGCAGTGCCACAAATAAGTTGCACTATCATTATTAACCTTGCATCTTTTGGCTTCAATATTACGAATATGTGTATCACTACGATCGTGATCCAACAAACTATTTTCATTGGGTGTATGACCATCGAATGTTTTATTCATGTAAACAGAATAACAATTATTCTATGACTTTAAATAAATAACCGTATTGCAACAAACATGATCGAATCATATTCATGCTAAACGCAAATGCCAAATAACATTTATTTAGGTTCTACACTAATCCCGAAAGTATAGAGAGTGTGCGATGATGATCATATCAATCTTGGAACCACTTCCAACACACATCGTCACTTCACCTTTAACTAGTCTCTGTTCATTCTGCAACTCTTGTTTCGAGTTACTAATTTTTAGCAACTGAACTGGTATCAAATACCCAGGGGTTGCTATGAACACTAGTAAAGTACACATCAATAATCTGTATATCAAATATACCTTTGTTCACTTTGCCATCCTTCTTATCCACCAAGTATCTAGGGTAGTTCCACTTCTAGTGACCATTTCTTTTGCAGTAGAAGCACTTAGTTTCAGGCTTGAGTTTAGCTTTGGGTTTCTTCACGAGAGTGACAACTTGCTTGTCATTCTTCTTGAAGTTCCCCTTCCATCCCTTTGCCCTTTACTTGAAACAAGTAGTCTTGTTAACCATCAACACTTGATGTTGTTTCTTGATTTCTACCTTCGCCGATTTCAGCATCGCGAAGAGCTCGGGAATTACTTTCGTCATCCCTTGCATATTATAGTTCATCACGAAGTTCTATTAACTTGGTGATAGTGTCTAGAGAACTTTGTCAATTACTATCTTATCTGGAAGATTTACTCCCACTTGATTCAAGCAATTATAGTACCCAGACAATCTGAGCACATGCTCACTGGTTGAGCTATTCTCCTCCATCTTGTTGGCAAAGTACTGTCAGAGATCTTATACCTCTCGACACAGGCATGAGTATGAAATACTAATTTCAACTCTTGGAACATCTCATATGCTCCGTGGCATTCAAAACATTTTTGAAGTCCCGGTTATAAGCCGTAAAGCATGGTGCACTAAACTATCAAGTAGTCATCATACCGAGCTTTTGTCAAAACGTTCATAACGTTTGCATCTGCTCCTGCAATAGGTCTGTCACCTAGCGGTACATCAAGGACATAATACTTCTGTGCAGAAATGAGGATAATCCTCAGACCATGGACCTAGTCCGCATCATTGCTACTAACATCTTTCAACTTAGTTTTCTCTAGGAACATATCAAAAACAGAGGGGAGCTATAACACGAGCTATTGATCTACAACATAGATATGTAATACTACCATGACTAAGTTCATGATAAATTAAAGTTCAATTAATCATATTACTTAAGAACTCCCACTTAGATAGACATCCCTTCGGTCATCTAAATGATCACATGATCCAAATCAACTAAACCATGTCCGATCATCACGTGAGATGGAGTAGTTTCAATGGTGAACATCTTATGTTGATCATATCTACTATATGATTCACGCTCGACCTTTCGGTCTCCAGTGTTCCGAGGCCATATCTGCATATGCTAGGCTCGTCAAGTTTAACCCGAGTATTCTGCGTGTGCAAAACTGGCTTACACCCGTTGTATTTGAACATAGAGCTTATCACACCCGATCATCACGTGGTGTCTCGGCACGACGAACTTTCGCAACGGTGCATACTCAGGGAGAACACTTATACCTTGAAATTTTGTAAGGGGTCATCTTATAATGCTACCGTCGTACTAAGCAAAATAAGAAGCATAATAAGATAAACATCAGTTGCAATTAAAAATATGTGACATGATATGGCCATCATCATCTTGTGCTTTTGATCTCCATCTCCAAAGCACCGTCATGATGACCTTCGTCACCGGCGCGACACCTTGATCTCCATCGTAGCATCGTTGTCGTCTCGCCAACTATTGCTTCTACGACTATCGCTACCGCTTAGTGATAAAGTAAAGCAATTACATGGCGATTGCATTTCATACAATAAAGCGACAACCATATGGCTCCTGCCGGTTGCCGATAACATTACAAAACATGATAATCTCATACAAAACCGTATCACTCATCATGTTTTGACCATATCACATCACAACAAGCCCTGCAAAAACAAGTTAGACGTCCTCTACTTTGTTGTTGCAATTTTTACGTGGCTGCTACGGGCGTAGCAAGAACCATTCTTACCTACGCATACAAAACCACAACGATGTTTCGTCAAGTATGTGTTGTTTTAACCTTCACAAGGACCGGGCGTAGTCACACTTGATTCAGCTAAAGTGAGAGAGACAGACGCCCGCCAGTCACCTTTAAGCAACGAGTGCTCACAACGGTGAAACCAGTCTCGCGTAAGCGTATGCGTAATGTCGTTTCGGGCCGCTTCATCTCACCATACCGCCGAAGCAAAGTATGACATGCTGGTAAGCAGTATGACTAGTATCGCCCACAACTCATTGCGTTCTACTCGTGCATATCATCTACGCATAGACCTGGCTCATGATGCCACT
The DNA here is from genome assembly GCA_902687465.1 of Secale cereale. Lineage (NCBI taxonomy): Eukaryota > Viridiplantae > Streptophyta > Magnoliopsida > Poales > Poaceae > Secale > Secale cereale. The sequence goes on from LR738712.1 coordinate 769,360,010, forward strand.
ATTGGGGAACGTAGTATTTTAAAAATTTACCTACGATCACGCAAGATTTATCTACCATATGCATAGCAACGAGAAGCGAGAGTGTGTCTACGTACACTCGTAGACCGAAAGCGGAAGCGTCTAGTGACGCGATTGATGTAGTCGAACTTCTTCGCGATCCAACCAATCAAGTACCGAACGTACGACACCTCTGCATTCAGCACACGTCAGCTTGATGACGTCCCATGAGCTCTTGATCTAGTTGAGCTTCACGGGAGAGTTTCGTCAGCACGACGGCGTGGTGACGGATATGATGAAGTTACCGTCGCAGGGCTTCGCCTAAGCGCTCCAACGATATGACCGAGGTGTGTTACTGTGGAGGGGGGCACCGCACACGGTTGGGAGAGATCAACTTATCAACTTGTGTGTCTATGGGGTGCCTCTACCCCCGTATATAAAGGAGTGGAGGAGAGGGAGGGCCGGCCCTCTCTATGGCGCACCCTAGGGGAGTCCTACTCCCACCGGGAGTAAGATTCCCCCTTTCCTAGTAGAACTAGGAGCCCTTCCAAGTAGTAGGAGTAGGAGAGAAGGAAAGGGAAAGAGAAGAGAAGGAAGGAGGGGGCGCAGCCCCTCTCCCTAGTCCAATTCGGACCAAGCCATGGGAGGGGCGCAGCCTCCTCTCTCCCTTTCCCCTAAAGCCCAATAAGGCCCATATACTTCTCGGCGAATTCTCGTAACTCTCCGGTACTCCGAAAAATACCCGAATAACTCGGAACCTTTCCGATGCCCGAATATAGTCGTCCAATATATCGATCTTTACGTCTCGACCATTTCGAGACTCCTCGTCATGTCCCCGATCTCATTCAGGACTCCGAACTACCTTCGGTACATCAAAACATATAAACTCATAATACCGATCGTCATCAAACGTTAAGTGTGCGGACCCTACGGGTTCGAGAACTATGTAGACATGACCGAGACTCATCTCCGGTCAATAACCAATACCGGAACCTGGATGCTCATATTGGCTCCTACATATTCTACGAAGATCTTTATCGGTCAAACCGCATAACAACATACGTTGTTCCTTTTGTCATCGGTATGTTACTTGTCTGAGATTCGATCGTCGGTATCACCATACCTAGTTAATCTTGTTGCCGGCAAGTCTCTTTACTCGTTCCGTAATACATCATCTCGTGACTAAATCATTAGTCATTTGCTTGCAAGGCTTATTATGATGTGTATTACCGAGAGGGCCCAAAGATGCCTCTCCGACACTCGGAGTGACAAATCCTATTCTTGATCTATGCCAACACCACGAACACCTTCGGAGACACCTGTAGGGCATCTTTATAATCACCCAGTTATGTTGTGACGTTTGATAGCACACAAGGTGTTCCTCCGGTATTCGGGAGTTGCATAATCTCATAGTCATAGGAACATGTATAAGTCATCAAGAAAGCAATAACAGTAAAACTAAACGATCATAGTGCTAAGCTAACGGATGGGTCTTGTTCATCACATCATTCTCCTAATGATGTGATCCCGTTGATCAAATGACAACTCATGTCTATGGCTAGGAAACATAACCATCTTTGATCAATGAGCTAGTCTAGTAGAGGCATACTAGGGACACTCTGTTTTGTCTATGTATTCACACATGTACTAAGTTTCCGGTTAATACAATTATAGCATGAATAATAAACATTTATCATGACATAAGGAAATAAATAATAACTTTATTATTGCCTCTAGGGCATATTTCCTTCTCCCCTTTCCCAGGGCGCGCCCCCCTGCCTCGTGGCCCCCTCGACCGTCCCCCGGTGCCCTCCTTCTTCCTATATAAGTCTACGTACCCCAGAAACTCCGTGAACAGAGAGAAAACCCTAATTCCACCGCCGTATCTTCTGTTCCCGTGGAGATCCCATCTTGGAGCCTGTTCCGGAGCTCCACCGGAGGGGGATCCACCACAGAGGCCTTCATCATCATGATCATCGCCCTCACCATAAGTTGTGAGTAGTTTACCACAGACCTTCGGGTCCATAGCTAGCATCTAGATGGCTTCTCTCTCTCTCTCTGGATCTCAATACAAAGTTCTCCTCGGTCTTCGAGGAGATCTATTCGATGTAATCTGTTTTTGCGGTGTGTTTGTCGAGATCCGATGAATTGTGAGTTTATGATCAAGGTTATCTTACGAAAGATATTTGGTTCTTCTTCGAACTTTTTATGTGTGCTCATAATATCCTTGCAAGTCTCTTCGAATTATTGGTTTGGTTTGGCTTACTAGATCTATAGTTCTTGCAATGGAAGAAGTGCTTGGCTTTGGGTTCAATCTTGCGGTGTCCTTTCCCAGTGATAGTAGGGGCAGCAAGGCACGTATTGTATTGTTGCCATCGCGGATAAAAAGATGGGGTTTATATCATATTTCTTGAGTTTATACCTCTACATCATGTCATCTTGCTTAAGGCATTACTCTGTTCTTATGAACTCAATACACTAGATGCATGCTGGATAGCGGTCGATGTGTGGAGTAATAGTAGTAGATGCAGAATCGTTTCGGTCTACTTGTCTCGGACGTGATGCCTATATACAATGATCATGCCTAGATAGTCTCATAATTATACACTTTTTTATCAATTGCTCGACAGTAATTTATTTACCCACCGTAGAATATCCCTATCATGAGAGAAGCCACTAGAGAAAACTATGGCCCTCGGGTCTATTCTCAACATATCAATCTACATCTACTCTACTTTTACCGCTTTTATTTGTTGTTCTTATAAACTAAAAATACCAAAAATATAAACTATCATCTCTATCAGATCTCACTTTCATAAGTGACCGTAAAGGGATTGACAACCCCTTATCGCGTTGGCTGGGAAGTTCTTATTTGTTTGTGGAGGTGCGAGGGACTGGCGCGTGGTCTCCTACTGGATTGATACCTTGGTTCTCAAAAACTGAGGGAAATACTTACGCTACTGTGCTGCATCTCCCTTTCCTCTTCGAGGGAATACAACGCAAGCTCAAGAGGTAGCAGAGAACTAGTGAAGGAACTTGAACTCTTGGTCATTGTTATCCTAACGAAACATGTTGAACATCTGAACCATCTGCATAGCCGAAGAACAAGTGTCGGTGAGGTACATGGCGAAAGAACTAAGCCGGTGACTGTCCATACCTATCCCTCGAGGTTTGTACCGCTTTCTGGGCAAGCCGTGACCTCCTCTACAGGCTGTCTGGATGGTTGCCCAATGGTTCGCCATGGCCTTCCCGCCGCGATCCATGTGGATCTTGGCACAGTCAGGGTCGGCCAACTTGCGCTCGTCGAACGACGTCTTGATCCTTCTCAAGTATGTGTCGGCGTTCTAATTCGAGTCGGTGATCGGGTCAATGCTGACGGTCTTCCATGTTTTGGCAAGGCACTCGTCTTACTTGGACGTTCACTTGACGCGAGGCTCGCCCGGCCTGGCATTGGGCACCTGCTTCTTCTTTCTTACTTTCGGCGTGGGTGCCGGCTCCACCTCCGCCTCCGCATGTTATTCCTCCTCCACCTCCTCCTCAGCGTCGTCGAGCTAATCGTCCATGTTGATGGCGGTGTCCACCATTTCGTCTTGCATGCGGAAACCGAGGCAGGAAGCTGCGGCGACCGAGCCGCTCGTGATGATCTTGTACATGTCGGTGTCGTTGTTGGTGAACTGTGGCGCCGAGCTGTGCGCGAAGGGTAGGGCGCCCCGGTGCAAAGGTGGTGCAGGCGAGGCTGAGTACGCCGACCACTATTAGGAAAACTGGTGCGCCATTAGTATCTGGTATACTAATGGCGCACCACATAGAAGTGCGCCATTAGTAAAAAAATTCAGAATTTTTTGTTCAAATTTTCTTTTTCTTTTTTTCTTAATCTCAGGTAATTATGGCTTAATCTCGGGTCAATTTGCTTAATCTCAAGTCAAATCGCACTCTGTAGTCAAACTTCCCAGAAGGTTACCCGTTTTAAATTTTGTTTTTCTTTTTTTTCTTAATCTCAGGTAATTATGGCTTAATCTCGGGTCAATTTGTTTAATCTCAAGTCAAATTGCACTCTGTAGTCAAACTTCCCGGAAGGTCACCCATCCTCACACTACTCCAGCCTGAGCACGCTTAACTTCGTAGTTCTATCCAACCCCAGCACCAGCTCACTTCACATGCACTTGTTGATATATCTATCATATTAATCCTATTAAACCTTCTTGATGTCTACGAGTTTGTTCATGTTCATGAGTATGATGAAATTTTGAAAATATATTTCAAACTTCCCGGTCATATTACGTATCATATTTTGAAAAAAAAATCAAATTTTTTTTCGAAACCAATTTTTTAATTTTTTTATGTTACTAGTGGCGCACCTAGCAAACGGTGCGCCACTAGTAAGTTTTAAATTTTTTGAATTTTTTTGCCTCTAGATCTTAAAAGCCCCGTAACTTTTTTTCTGTTTGGTTTTTGGGGATTTTGAAAATGTTTAACGGGGTTCCAACAAGTAGACCACATATCACATGGGAAACTTATTTTTTTTTTTGACATTTCCATCATTTCCTTTTATTTATTTTAAACTGGAAAAGGCGGTCTGGGGGGGGGGTTGCAGTTGGTGAAATATTGGGCCAAGTTAGTAATGGCGCACCGTGGATGCTAGTAATGGCGCACCACACCCATGGTGCGCCATTACTAGTTTTGAAAAATAATACAAAAAAATAAAACAAAATTTAAACAAAAAAATACTAATGGCGCACCGTGGATGTGGTGCGCCATTACTAGTTGAACTAGTAATGGCGCACTATCCACTGGTGCGCCATTAGTAGTTTTGAAAAAAAAATTGAAAAAAATATTTTTAAAAAAATTGAAAAAAATGTACGAGTGGCGCACCGTGGATGTGGTGAGCCATTACTAGTTTAACTAGTAATGGTGCACTATCCACTGGTGCGCCATTAGTAGTTTTGAACAAAAAATGAAAAAAAAATTGTTACTAATGGCGCACCGTGGATGGGGTGCGCCATTAGTATTTGGACACTAATGGCACACCGACACATGGTGCGCCATTAGTATATAGTAATGGCGCACCACATGTCTGGCGCGCCATTAGTAACAATTCCATCTATAGCCCTTTTCCTAGTAGTGGACGGCGAGTAGCTGTACTGGGTGTTGAGGCCGACCGGTGAACACGGGGAAGGGAGTGGGCGGGTCGGTGTTGAAGCCGGAGGGGAAGGCACGCGTCAATACGCCATGCGGAATGGTGACGTTGGGGTTGAATCCTCCAGGCACGTAGCCATCGGAGTAGCCAGGCGAAGGTGCGTACCTCCATAGCAGCAGCGAGAAGTTGGCCGGCAACGCGTCGCTCTGCTGGCTCCCCCACGCGGCTTGTGCGGCTTGTGGGAAGTGGTCGTGCAGAAGGTTCATCCCCATGTGAGACACCTCTCCCTGCTCTGCCGGCGCCGCCACCATGTCCCTGGCCCTCTTGGTGATGAGCAGGTTTCGCCGGTCGACAGTGACCGCCTTCCGGCTCTGAACGTCCGCCCTGCACTCGTCGTTTGACACGCCTGGCGGCCTTGCCATCGGCACCCTCGGCTTCCGCTGCTTCGGCTGGGTGGAATAGGTGCTTTGGCGAGGGGTGCATACTTCTTCGGTACCATGGCAGCTAGATCTTATGAGGGGAATGGTGGGAGCAGGGGGGTAGAAGGGGGAAGCAATGGGAAAATGGACGGAAAGGGGGTAGGGGAAACGATAGGAATGGGTCTGTTTGTCACCGACAGCACGGGCCCACGCGCCTTTTCACTTCGCCCGGTGCCCCCAGATGCTCCTCGGTTTGCTGGGTTCAGCTCGGATTCATTGGCTGTTATTTCGGACCAAACCGGCGATAAACAACGATCTGGTGGCGCAACTTGGCTGATTTTTCGACCCCGGCGCTAGAAAAGGTGCCCTGGTGCCTAATGGTGGGGGTGAGTGCAGATGCTCTTAGAGATTCTGGGGGGGAGGGTGTAGGTGGAAGGAGTTGGAGGTGCCGGTGTGAAGGCACGGTTAATGTTTGGCTGGTGGCAGTTGTGGGCGATGGAGGTCGGAACTGATGTTTTAGCAACAAATAAACATGGATAGATGGTAGCCGGCCTGTATGGAGGATGTTAGCTGAGAATATAGCTCGATCCTCTAAATAAAATATGTACAGGGGATGGAATTGGCAGTCTCCTAGTACTCCAAAAGTTGATTTTGTATGGCAGTTTTTTTTACGAAACCTCGTCAGAGAGTGGGGAGCTCCCGCATTGCATATAGAAGAAGAGAGTTGGTCCAGTTAATAAGGGAAACTGGACCCAAAAACCATACATGGCATCGGTTAATTAAGGGAAACCGACAAAGACCACACATACCGGACTAGCACTCAAGGGACGTCTTCCGAGTCAAATACAAGGGTGCCGAGGCCCAAGACCATCGTCAACACAACATACGCGACCAAAACAACCACTCCAACCTCAAGAACATGCCTGCAACTATATTTGAACTCGCACCTAACCTTTTGAAACATAAGATCAACCTTTGGCCTCCACCAATGCACGGATTTCCTGGATCACCGTCGGCGTAAGTGGTTTCTTGTACATCCAAACATAAGAGTTCATCTTCTCTTGCACATCCTCCCCGGAGCCTTTCTTAGATGTCATCCCCTTCGGCAGTTCCCCATAAGCCTCCACCAACCTATATTAAGCATGCTTGGAAGTAGGAATATTACAATTTCTATTCTTCTTATCCAAACGTCCACTGCGCCTTTCCGAACAAGTAGATGCCCCGTCAATCTGCACATGAATCGGTTCTTAGTGCAAGGACAACGGCGATGTGCAACTGAAACCGGTTAGGAACTCATCCAACATGGTGGATGATGGCACACCAATATCACCAACTGGCTCCTCAGACCCAGAAGACACCATATTTGTAGTGCCCCCTGAAGCAAGTGTCGCCGAAGAGGAGACAAAGGGAGGCACCTCGCCAACCAAACCATCGGGCATGGCCACCTCAATATGCTCCATATCATTGCTCGATGTGACTATCTCAGCAACCTTAGCTTGCTCCTCCTCACCTTGAATTACCATATCATGCAGAACTACTTCCACCATAGGAAGAACGTCTGCAGGTAGCGCCATAGTTCCGAGAACCTCAGACAAGCACCCGGCCACTCCCGCCTCACTGACATCCTTACAAACGGAAACAACAAAGGGCGCCAACTCCTAATGCTCGCACCAGGGAGGAGGCAAACCTAAAGGAGCCAAGGAAGAAGATCCCCCACCGTTCCCCATATTCCCTCACTCTCGCGCCTCAAGAGACTGAGTGAAGGCTAGCAAATCAACAACTTTGCCACTTATAGCCTCCAGCCGCTCCAAGAGGCCCGAGACCTGGGCCGCCCATCCCTACAGAGCAATGGCCATGTTGCAGAGGGGTTGAACGACCTCCTCCACATGAGCGGTAACCAGAGTCTACAACTCGATGGGCAATGCCTCGGTCTAAGTTGCAAAGAGGGGTTTCAGCAGCCCCAAATCAGCAGCCAAGGTCGAATTGTCGGGGTCAAACAGACTCGAACAGGGGGCGCCAGATTTGCTACAAGGGGCCCCTTGAACGAGCCCAGTCGGAGCGGCAACAACAGAGGTGCACGAGCACTTCTGCAACCGCGGTGAAGGAGCTGGGGGCGGGTATTTGGGGAGGCGAGGAGCATCCGGCGGCAACAGGGCGCTGTGGAAATGTCCATGGCTGGTAGGGAGGCGGTCCGGACCGCCACGCTTGCGGTGACCAGAGCGGTTGCAGTCCTGGCAGGTGATAGACCCATGATAGTTGTCGACAAAGTGGTCCTTCGCCAATCAACGAAAGCAGAGCCCATAAGCTCTCCGCTTGAAAGGGAGGGCGCAGTCAGTCTCCTTATTGCGGGGCGGGGCAGATAGCCTCTGCAACCTCCGGCGATGCTGGCCCCATACCTACACCCACCCCTTCTCCGTAGATGCCTCCGTCGCATCGATCACGACCAGCGGCGTGAAATTCGAGGGGAGTCGATCTGGAGGTGGTGGTAGCTTGAGCGGAGGGAGGAGCCCAGGGCAACCCTCGGAGCGTGCAAGTGAGTCCCTTTCTTCATCCTCAGCACTGGCATTCACCAACTCTGGATCTAGATTGACAGGGGATCTAGGACGGAGGGTAGGGGTGGGGGTGTTGGTGGCTGGGGAGGGATCAGAGGGGGTGTGGTTGGTGGTTGGAGAGGAGGCCATGGTCATGGGTGGGGGACGGGAGGCGAGCTAAGCCGCAGCCACAGCCGCAGCGGCGGCGGCGGAGTTGCAGCTAGTGTCGCGGGAGCTACATCGCTCAAAGGCACCCCATAGTTTTTATACTCACAGAATGAGATTGTTAAGCTAAAGCTACCGTAGATGCTAATTCGTGTAAAGCTTAGTGTAGCAGTGGCCCCACGGAAATGGTTGCAGCGTGCAGGCAGTAGTGGAGACCGAAGGCTAAATTCCTCTTCAATGGGGAGGTTGGGATTCTTTCTTTACCAAAAAGGGCCTACGGAAAGGCGATCCTTTCTCACCTCATCTCTCCATCATCGTGGCTAATGTACTTCAAAGTGAAGGAAATATGCCCTAGAGGCAATAATAAAGATGTTATTTGTATTTCCTTATATCATGATAAATGTCTTTTATTCATGCTAGAATTGTATTAACCGGAAACTTGCTACATGTGTCAATACATAGACAAAATAGTATGTCCCTAGTATGCCTCTACTAGACAAGCTCATTGATCAAAGATGGCTATGTTTCCTAGCCATAGACATGAGTTGTCATTTGATCAATGGGATCACATCATTAGGAGAATGATGTGATGGACTAGACCCATCCGTTAGCATAGCACTATGATCGTTTAGTTTTACTGCTATTGCTTTCTTCATGACTTATACATGTTCCTATGACTATGAGATTATGCAACTCCCGAATACCGTAGGAACACATTGTGTGCTATCAAACTTCACAACGTAACTAGGTGATCATAAAGATGCTCTACAGGTGTCTCCGAAAGTATTCATGGTGTTGGCATAGATCAAGACTAGGATTTGTCACTCCGAGTGTCGGAGAGGTATCTCTGGGCCCTCTCGGTAATACACATCATAATAAGCCTTGCAAGCAAAAGACTAATGAGTTAGTCACGAGATGATGTATTACGGAACGAGTAAAGAGACTTGCCGGTAACGAGATTGAACTAGGTATAGACATACCAACGATCGAATCTCGGGTAAGTAACATACCGATGACAAAAGGAACAACATATGTTGTTATCCGGTTTGACCGATAAAGATCTTCGTAGAATATGTAGGAGCCAATATGAACATCCAGGTTCCGCTATTGGTTATTGACCGGAGATGAGTCTCGGTCATGTCTACATAGTTCTCGAACCCGTAGGGTCCGCACGCCTAACGTTTGACGAGGATCGGTATTATGAGTTTATGAGTTTTGATGTACCGAAGGTAGTTCGGAGTCCCGGATGAGATCACGGACATGACAAGGAGTCTCGGAATGTCCGAGACGTAAAGATTGATATATTGGACGACTATATTCGGACACCGGAAGTGTTCTGGAAAGTTTCGGAATTTACCGGAGTGCCGGGGGGTTACCGGAACCCCCCGGGGGAATGATGGGCCCTGGTGGGCCATAGGGGAGAGAGAGGGCTGCAGCCAGGAGGTGGCACACCCCCTCCCTAGGGGTAGTCCGAATAGGACTAGGGAAGGGGGCGCGGCCCCTCTTTCCCTCTCCCTCTCCCTCTCCTTCCTCCCCCCTCTCCTTCTTGGTGGACTCCTACTAGGAATAGGATTGCAATCCTATTCCTAGTAGGATTGCTTCCCTAGACGCACCATAGAGGGCCGGCCGGCCTCCCCTCTTGCTCCTTTATATACGGGGGCAGGGGGCACCCAAAGACACACAAGTTGAATTGTTTTAGCCGCGTGCGGTGCCCCATCCACAGAAACACACCTCGGTCATACCGTTGCAGTGCTTAGGCAAAGCCCTGCGCCGGTAGATACATCATATCCATCACCACGCCGTCGTGCTGACAAAACTCTCCCGTGAAGCTCAACTGGATCAAGAGCTCGTGGGACGTCATCAAGCTGAACGTGTGCTGAACGCGGAGGTGCCGTACGTTCGGTGCTTGATCGGTTGGATCGCGAAGAAGTTCGACAACATCAACCGCGTCACTTGACGCTTCCGTTCCCGGTCTACGAGGGTACGTAGACACACTCTCCCCTCTCGTTGCTATACATCTAGTAGATAGATCTTGCGTGATCGTAGGAAAATTTTAATATACTACGTTCCCCAACAGTGGCATCATGAGCCAGGTCTATGCGTAGATGATATGCACGAGTAGAACACAATGAGTTGTGGGCGATACTAGTCATACTGCTTACCAGCATGTCATACTTTGCTTCGGCGGTATTGTGAGATGAAGCGGCCCGGACCGACATTATGCGTACGCTTACGCGAGACTGGTTTCACCGTTATGAGCACTCGTTGCTTAAAGGTGACTGGCGGGTGTCTGTCTCTCTCACTTTAGCTGAATCAAGTGTGGCTACGCCCGGTCCTTGTGAAGGTTTAAACAACACATACTTGACGAAACATCGTTGTGGTTTTGTGTGCGTAGGTAAGAACGGTTCTTGCTAAGCCCGTAGCAGCCACGTAAAACTTGCAACAACAAAGTAGAGGACGTCTAACTTGTTTTTGCAGGGCATGTTGTGATGTGATATGGTCAAGACATGACGAGATATATGGTTTTGTATGAGATGATCATGTTTTATAATGTTATCGGCAACTGACAGGAGCCATATGGTTGTCGCTTTATTGTATGAAATGCAATCGCCATGTCATTGCTTTACTTTATCACTAAGCGGTAGCGATAGTCGTAGAAGCAATTGTTGGCGAGACGACAACGATGCTACTATGGAGATTAAGGTGTCGCGCCGGTGACGAAGGTGATCATGACGGTGGTTTGGAGATAGAGATCAAAAGCACAAGATGATGATGGCCATATCATGTCACATATTTTGATTGCATGTGATGTTTATCTTATTATGCTTCTTATTTTGCTTAGAACGACGGTAGCATTATAAGATGATCCCTTACTAAATTTCAAGGTGTAAGTGTTCTCCCTGAGTATGCACCATTGCGAAAGTTCGTCGTGCTGAGACACCACGTGATGATCGGGTGTGATAAGCTCTACGTTCAAATACAACGTGTGTAAGCCAGTTTTGCATACGCAGAATACTCGGGTTAAACTTGACGAGCCTAGCATATGCAGATATGGCCTCGGAACACTGGAGACCGAAAGGTCGAGCGTGAATCATATAGTAGATATGATCAACATAAGATGTTCACCATTGAAACTACTCCATCTCACGTGATGATCGGTCATGGTTTAGTTGATTTGGATCACGTGATCATTTAGATGACCGGAGGGATGTCTATCTATGTGGGAGTTCTTTAAGTAATTTGATTAAATTGAACTTTAATTTATCATGAACTTAGTCCTGATAGTTTTTGCATATCTATGTTGTTGTAGATCAATGGCCCGTGCTACCGTTCCTTTGAATTTAAATGCATTCCTAGAGAAAGCTAAGTTGAAAGATGATGGTAGCAATTACACGGACTGGGTCTGTAACTTGAGGATTATCCTCATTGCTGCACAGAAGAATTATGTCCTTGAAGCACCGCTAGGTGACAAGCCCCCTCCTGCTAATGTAGATGCTTTGAACGTCTGGCAGTCGTGGTCTGATGACTACACGATAGTTCAGTGTGCCATGCTTCACGGCTTAGAACCGGGACTTTAACTACGTTTTGAACGTCATGGACCATATGAGATGTTCCAAGAGTTGAAGTTAATATTTCAAGAAAATGCTCGGATTGAGAAATATGAGATATCCAATAAGTTCTACAGCTGCAAGATGGAGGAGAATAGTTCTATCAGTGAACACTTGCTCAGAATGTCTAGGTACTACAATCATATGATTCAACTTGGTTGCAAAGTTGACGAGGATAGTGTTATTGATAGAGTTCTTCAATCACTTCCACCAAGCTATAAAGGCTTCGTGATGAACTATAATATGCAAGGGATGCAAAAGACAATTCCCGAGCTCTTCGCTATGCTCAAGGCTGCGGAGGTAGAAATCAAAAAGGAGCATCAAGTGTTGATGGTTAACAAGACCACTAGTTTCAAGAAAAAGGGCCAGGGAAAGAAGGGGAACTTCAAGAAGAATAGCAAGACAGTTGCTACTCCCGCAAAGAAACCCAAGTCTGGAGCCAAGCCTGAAACTGAGTGCTTCTACTGCAAAGGGACTGGACACTGGAAGCGGAACTGCCCAAGTATTTGGCGGATAAGAAGGATGGCAAGGTGAACAAAGGTATATATGATATACATGTTATTGATGTGTACCTTACTAATGCTCGTAGTAGTACCTGGGTATTTGATACCGGTTCGGTTGCTAATATTTGTAACTCGAAACAGGGACTACAGATTAAACGAAGATTGGCTAAGGACGAGGTGACGATGCGCGTGGGAAATGGTTCCAAAGTCAATGTGATCGCCGTCGGCACGCTACCTCTACATCTACCTTCGGGATTAGTTTTAGACCTAAATAATTGTTATTTGGTGCCAGCGTTGAGCATGAACATTATATCTGGATCTTGTTTGTTGCGAGACGGTTATTCATTTAAATCAGAGAATAATGGTTGTTCTATTTTTATGAATAATATCTTTTATGGTAATGCACCCTTGAAGAGTGGTCTATTCTTATTGGATCTCGATTATAGTGATACACATATTCATAATATTGAAACCAAAAGATGCAAGGTTAATAATGATAGTGCAACTTATTTGTGGCACTGCCGTTTAGGTCATATTGGTGAAAGCGCATGAAGAAACTCCATAGTGATGGACTTTTGGAATCACTTGATTATGAATCACTTGGTGCTTGCGAACCATGCCTCATGGGAAAAATGACTAAAACTCCGTTCTCCGGAACTATGGAGCGAGGAACAGATTTGTTGGAAATCATACATACTGATGTATGTGGGCCAATGAGTGTTGAAGCTCGCGGCGGGTATCGTTATTTTCTGACCTTCACTGATGATTTGAGCAGATATGGGTATATCTACTTAATGAAGCACAAGTCTGAAACATTTGAAAAGTTCAAAGAATTTCAGAGTGAAGTAGAGAATCATCGTAACAAGAAAATAAAATTTCTACGATCTGATCGTGGAGGAGAATATTTGAGTTACGAGTTTGGTCTTCATTTGAAACAATGTGGAATAGTTTCACAACTCATGCCACCCGGAACACCACAGCGTAATGGTGTGTCCGAACGTCATAACCGTACTTTATTGGATATGGTGCGATCTATGATGTCCCTTACCGATTTACCACTATCGTTTTGGGGTTATGCTTTAGAGACAGCTGCATTCACGTTAAATAGGGCACCATCTAAATCCATTGAGACGACACCTTATGAAATATGGTTTGGCAAGAAACCAAAGTTGACGTTTCTTAAAGTTTGGGGCTGCGATGCTTATGTGAAAACGCTTAAACCTGATAAGCTCGAACCCAAATCCGAGAAATGTGTCTTCATAGGATACCCAAAAGAGACTGTTGGGTACACCTTCTATCACAGATCCGAAGGCAAGATATTCGTTGCTAAGAGTGGATCCTTTCTAGAGAAGGAGTTTCTCTCGAAAGAAGTGAGTGGGAGGAAAGTAGAACTTGATGAGGTAATTGTACCTTCTCCTGAATTGGAAAGTAGTACATCACAGAAAATTGTTCTAGTGATTCCTACACCAATCAGTGAGGAAGCTAATGATGATGATCATGAAACTTCAGATCAAGTTTCTGCTGAACGTCGTAGATCAACCAGAGTACGTTCCGCACCAGAGTCGCACGGCAACCCAGTTCTGGAAGTCATGTTACTAGACCATGATGAACCTCCGAACTATGAGGAAGCGATGATGAGCCCAGATTCCGCAAAATGGCTTGAGGCCATGAAATCTGAGATAGGATCCATGTATGAGAACAAAGTATGGACTTTGGTTGACTTGCCCGATGATCGGCAAGCCATCGAAAATAAATGGATCTTCAAGAGGAAGACCGATGCAGACGGTAATGTTACTGTTTACAAAGCTCGACTTGTTGCGAAAGGGTTTCGACAAGTTCAAGGAGTTGACTACGATGAGACTTTCTCACCCGTAGCGATGCTTAAGTCTGTCCGAATCATGTTAGCAATTGCCGCATTTTATGATTATGAAATCTGGCAAATGGATGTCAAAACTGCATTCCTGAATGGATATCTCAAAGAAGAGTTGTATATGATGCAACCAGAAGGTTTTGTCGATCCAAAAGGTGCTAACAAAGTATGCAAGCTCCAGCGATCCATCTATGGACTGTTGCAAGCATCTCGGAGTTGGAATATACGCTTTGATGAGGTAATCAAGCATATGGTTTTATACAGACTTTTGGAGAAGCCTGTATTTACAAGAAAGTGAGTGGGAGCTCTGTAGCATTTCTAATATTATATGTGGATGACATATTGTTGATTGTAAATGATATATAATTTCTGGATAGCATAAAAGGATACTTGAATAAGAGTTTTTCAATGAAAGACCTCGGTGAAGCTGCTTATATATTAGGCATCAAGATCTATAGAGATAGATCAAGATGCTTAATTGGACTTTCACAAAGCACATACCTTGATAAAGTTTTGAAGAAGTTCAAAATGGACCAGTCAAAGAAAGGGTTCTTGCTTGTGTTACAAGGTATGAAGTTGAGTAAGACTCAATGCCCGACCACTGCAGAAGATAGAGAGAAAATGAAAGTCATTCCCTATGCCTCAGCCATAGGATCTATCATGTATGCAATGCTGTGTACCAGACCTGATGTGTGCCTTGCTATAAGTCTAGCAGGGAGGTACCAAAGTAATCCAGAAGTGGATCACTGGACAGCGGTCAAGAACATCCTGAAATACCTGAAAAGGACAAAGGATATGTTTCTCGTATATGGAGGTGACAAAGAGCTCGTCGTAAACGGTTACGTCGATTCTAGCTTTGACACTAATCCGGATGACTCTAAGTCACAAACCGGATATGTATTTTTATTGAACGGTGGAGCTGTCAGTTGGTGCAGTTCCAAGCAGAGCGTCGTGGCGGGATCTACGTGTGAAGCGGAATACATATCTGCTTCGGAAGCAGCAAATGAAAGGAGTCTGGATGAAGGAGTTCATATCCGATCTAGGTGTAATACCTAGTGCATCGGGTCCAATGAAAATCTTTTGTGACAACACTGGAGCAATAGCCTTGGCGAAGGAATCTAGGTTTCACAAGAGAACAAAGCACATCAAAAGACGCTTCAATTCCATCCGCGATCTAGTCAAGGAGGGAGACATAGAGATTTGCAAGATACATACGGATCTGAATGTTGCAGACCCGTTGACTAAAACTTTTCCACGGGCAAAACATGATCAGCACCAGGACTCCATGGGTGTGAGGATCATCACTTTGTAATCTAGATTATTGACTCTAGTTCAAGTGGGAGACTGAAGGAAATATGCCCCAGAGGCAATAATAAAGATGTTATTTGTATTTCCTTATATCATGATAAATGTCTTTTATTCATGCTAGAATTTTATTAACCGGAAACTTGATACATGTGTGAATACATAGACAAAATAATATGTCCCTAGTATGCCTCTACTAGACTAGCTCATTGATCAAAGATGGTTATGTTTCCTAGCCATAGACATGAGTTGTCATTTGATCAACGGGATCACATCATTAGGAGAATGATGTGATCGACAAGACCCATCCGTTAGATTAGCACTATGATCGTTTAGTTTTACTGCTATTGCTTTCTTCATGACTTATACATGTTCCTATGACTATGAGATTATGCAACTCCCGAATACCGGAGGAACACCTTGTGTGCTATCAAACGTCACAACGTAACTGGGTGATTATAAAGATGCTCTACAGGTGTCTCCGAAGGTGTTCGTGGTGTTGGCATAGATCAAGAATAGGATTTGTAACTCCGAGTGTCGGAGAGGTATCTCTGGGCCCTCTCGGTAAAACACATCATAATAAGCCTTGCAAGCAAAAGACTAATGAGTTAGTCACGAGATGATGTATTATAGAACGAGTAAAGAGACTTGCCGGTAACGAGATTGAACTAGGTATAGAGATACCGACGATCGAATCTCAGGCAAGTAACATACTGATGACAAAAGGAACAACGTATGTTGTTATGCATTTTGACCGATAAAGATCTTCGTAGAATATGTTGGAGCCAATATGAACATCCAGGTTCCGCTATTGGTTATTGACCGGAGATGAGTCTCGGTCATGTCTACATAGTTCTCGAACCCGTAGGGTCCGCACGCTTAACGTTTGATGACGACCGGTATTATGAGTTTATGAGTTTTGATGTACCGAAGGTAGTTCGGAGTCCCGGATGAGATCACGGACACGACGAGGAGTCTCGGAATGTCCGAGACGTAAAGATTGATATATTGGACGACTATATTCGGACACCGAAAGTGTTCTGGAAAGTGTCGGGGGGGTTACCGGAACCCCCCGGGGGAATGATGGGCCCTGGTGGGCCAGAGGGGAGAGAGAGGGCTGCAGCCAGGAGGTGGCGCGCCCCCTCCCTAGGGGTAGTCCGAATAGGACTAGGGGAGGGGGGCGCGGCCCCTCTTTCCCTCTCCCTCTCCCTCTCCCTCTCCTTCCTTACCCCTCTCCTTCTTGGTGGACTCCTCAATCCTATTCCTAGTAGGATTGCTTCCCTAGCCGCACCATAGAGGGCCGGCCGGCCTCCCCCCTTGCTCCTTTATATACGGGGGCAGGGGGGCACCCAAAGACACACAAGTTGATTTTTTTTAGCCGTGTGCGGTGCCCCCTCCACAGAAACACACCTCGGTCATACCGTTGCAGTGCTTAGGCGAAGCCCTGCACCGGTAGATACATCATATCCGTCACCACGCCGTCATGCTGACGAAACTCTCCTGTGAAGCTCAACTGGATCAAGAGCTCGTGGGACGTCATCAAGCTGAAAGTGTGCTGAACGCGGAGGTGCCGTACGTTCTGTGCTTGATCGGTTGGATCGCGAAGAAGTTCGACAACATCAACCGCGTCACTTGACGCTTCCGTTCCCGGTCTACGAGGGTACGTAGACACACTCTCCCTTCTCGTTGCTATGCATCTAGTAGATAGATCTTGCGTGATCGTACGAAAATTTTAAAATACTACGTTGCCCAACACAAAGGTTGTGATTGAAGGCTTATCAGAAATGCACGCTCGCACACCTTTTGAATGTTGATTCTTTCTACCCTCTTCAGTATGTAGATGGCAATTTGACACTCTTCAAGCGAGAGGTAGTACACGCAAGAGTGCTAAAGGGAATCCTCCACTCTTTCTCCTTGTTCTCTGTACTAGAGATTTACTTCCATACAAGCATTCTGGTGCCAATTGGAGTACATCACAATGCAGCTATGCAGATTGCCGAGGCCTTGGGCTGCCCCTTGTAAACTTTTCCTTGCACTTACCTTGGACTACCACTGTCAATCCGCAAGATTTCCCACAGACTACTGAAGCCAGTTATCCAGCATGTTAACGAAAGGTTATCAGGGTGGCTTTCTACTTTCCTTCCATGGGGAGGGCACGTCATCATGAACAACTCCATTTTGACATCCATACCCAACTACTATATGGCATGTTTTCTTTGGCCCAAAGAATCTCTTGACAAGCTAAAAAGACTATCGAAAGCTTTCCTCTAGCAAGGCAAGAACTTTGCTCATGGAGGCCACTGCTTGGTTGCTTAGGAGAAAGTCATCACCTCCAGAGAAAGTGTAGGTCTGGTGGTTCGAGATCTTAGAGCACATAATATAGCCTTCATATGCAAGTTTGTTGCACGCGTTCTTCAGTCAACTGAACTCCTCTGCTACCAAGGTATGACACGGTTGTTTGGAAAACCATAAAGTCTGGCACCAATTTGGTATTTCAATCCCGTTGTTGCTCTCTGGGCAGCGGATCATTAATTTCCTTCGGACATGACAAGTGGTCACCCTTGGGCAGACTTAACTGGGCCTTCCCTATGATCTATTCCTTCACCAGATACCCTGGATGATGTGGCTCCTCTCAGTTTGCACTTAGGACCGGGAGTTGGGAGCTACAACTTCATCCTGATTGGCTAATTTATCCCTACAAGCAACATGAGATCTTGGGAAATTACTTACCGGTTTGCAAGACTGTTAGCCCAATGATAATCTGCACGATAAACACTAATCAACTTTTACACATCAAGATTTGAACACCCGGCAGTTTTATAACTTGCTGACATTTAAAGGGGTATCCTGGGATTTGACTGCATATGTTTGGAACGACATCATCCCTTTGAATCATCATATTTTTCCTTGGCTTCCATTCAAAAGCTGTTTCAACACTAGAGACCAATGTTGAGGATATCGCTTATCGTTATCGTCTCGGTCAGCTAAGGATTAGAGATTAATCGGAAATCGACAGATTAATCGATTTTATCGGTCGACAATTAATCGGATAATTTGTTTCAAATCTTAGGTTCTCAACACTAAAATACACTATATTCAACACCAAAAAAATATTTGACAGAAGTGTTACCTTGATTTCTAGCCTTTGAATCCTCGTATGATGGCAAACAAAATAGGACAATAGTACAGATTCCGTAACAAGGTCCACAAAACATAAATAAACATAGTTTTTGCAAACATAGTGTTACGAGTAGGTCCAATTTATCGGTAGATTCCCGATAAATCGCTTATCAAAATGATAAATCGGTCCAAAAGATAAACGACAAAGATAAGGCATAATCTTATCGGTCACCCCCCGATTAGCGATAAATCGGAAGATTAATCGGTGAATCGGAAGATTTCTTGAACAGTGCTAGAGACAATACGGTGCACGAGCATTGGTCTACTATTGCACTGGTTGTAGATGCCCGGCAACCGAAACAATCATCCACATCATTCTGCATTGCAAACATAGTTCACAGTAGTGAGATAAACTAGCAGTTGCCCGAATGGCGATCGATGCTAAGGATATCGCTGCCTTTGTCCAACAGGTGCAAGATACTAAAGTTTTCGGACGGTTATGGTGCATCCTCTATGCTGCCTATATATGTTGTCTCAGTTTGGCAAGCTAGAAATGATCGTACTTTCAATAGCAATATCTGGACGCCCAAATTGCTTCTACACAACAAACCAGAGTTGCTTAAGCTTTGGAGTAACCGGGCACGACACGTAAAGTACAAGCAAGGTCTTCTCTCTTGGGCTGCTAGGTTGCATGACTGATATATGATGTAGCTCCCCCGACTCCCTGGTTTCTCCCTTGTTTTCTCCCTTTATTTTCTTAGGTTTCATAAACTAAGAGTTTGGAAGCATTTTGTTTCCAACAAACCCATGTTATTTGGCCTCCGGTCATCCCGGCTATGACCCGTTTTGAATGCTATGGCAGATAATGGTCTGACTTTTCTTTCAAAAAACAAAGGCTCACCCTTATAAACCTACGGTGCAACTTGAGTTGACTTAATCACTACTTTTTCCCAAAACAAAAATAAGAGTTAATTGATACGTCTCCAACGTATCTATAATTATTGATTGTTCCATGCTATTATATATTCTGTTTTGGATGTTTAATGGGCTTTATTATACACTTTTATATTATTTTTGGGACTAACCTACTAACCAAAGGCCCAGTGCAGATTGCTGTTTTTTTGCCTGTTACAGGGTTTCGTAGAAAAGGAATATCGAACGGAGTCCAAATGCAAAGAAACCTTCGCGAGAGTTATTTTTGGAACCGTATCTACCCAGAAGACTTGGAGTACACGCGAGGGAACGAAGCAGGTGGCCACGAGGGTCCAAGGCGCGCCCCCTCCCGTTGGGCGCGCCACCACCCTTGTGGGCCCCCTCTGTCTCCCTCGATGCCCTCCTTCCTCCTGTATATATCCCTGTACCCTGAAAACATTGAGGCAACAGAGAAAACCTTAATTCCACCGCCGCAACCTTCTGTTCCCGTGAGATCCCATCTTGGGGCCTGTTTCGGAGCTCCACCGGAGAGGGGATCTACCATGGAGTGCTTCTACATGAACACCATAGCCTCACCAATGAGTTGTGGGTAGTTTACCACAGACCTTCGGGTCCATAGTTATTAGCTAGATGGCTTCTTCTCTATTTTTGGATCTCAATACAAAGTTCTCCTCGATCTTCGAGGAAATCTAATCGATGTAATATTTTTGTGGTGTGTTTGTCGAGATCAGATGGATCGTCTCAACACAAGAGACATGATGCAACGAAGGCATTGACATATCGATGATGCCAACTGTGTTTTATGCCTTCTCCCTCAACTTGAGGATCGGGGGCATCTCTTCTTTGCCTGTAACTTTAGTCAGCGAGTTTGGAACTATCTTGGTATTTCTTGGACATCTGCAGGTCACCCATCCACATACTCTATGGCTTTGGCAGCTTGACAGGATTTCGGTCAACCTTTCTTCACTGAGGTAGTTTTCACGGCCACTTGGAATATCTGGACTCAGAGGAATGGCAAAATTTTCATAAATGAGTAGCCCAGCTTCAGATCCTGGAAACGAAATTTTGTTTATGATATTTCTTTACTTGCTCATAGAATCAAATGTAAGTATAGAGATAAGCTTCTCTCTTGGATAGCCTCCCTCCGGTAGTTTAGATGTAAGTAATCTCTTCCCTTGTACATATTTAGGTACTTTGTAACTTTCACCCTCTCTGGGTCTTTAATTTAATAAAACACTGTGAGGCTGTTGCCTTGCAGTACATAGTCAAAAAAATTGTGGGTTTATGATCAAGATTATCTACGAGAAATATTTGATTATTTTCTGAAATCTTTTATCTATGATTATAATATCCTTGCAAGTCTCTTTGAATTATTGGTTTGGTTTGGCCTACTAGATCTATAGTTCTTGCCATGTGAGAAGTGCTTGGCTTTGGGTTCAAACTTGCAGTGTCCTTTCCCAGTGACAGCAGGGGCAGCAAGGCACGTATTGTATTGTTTCCATCGAGGATAAAAAGATGGTGTTTATATCATATTGCTTGAGTTTATCCCTCTACATCATGTTATCTTGCTTAAAGCATTACTCTGCTCTTATGAACATAATACTCTAGATGCATGCTGGATAGCGGTCGATGTGTGGAGTAATAGTAGTAGATGTAGAATTGTTTCGGTCTACTTGTCACAGACGTGATGCTTTTATATAATGATCATGCCTAGATATTATCATAACTATGCGCTTTTCTATCAATTGCTCGACAGTAATTTGTTCACCCACGTAGAATTCTGCTATCATGAGAGAAGCCACTAGTGAAACCTATGACCCCCGGGTCTATTCTCAACATATTAATCTTCCATCTACTTTACTTTGCTTTATTTACTTTCTATAGTTATATCCAAAAATACCAAAAATATCATACTATCCTATCTATCAGATCTCACTTTTGTAAGTGACAGTAAAGGGATTGACAACCCCTTATCGCGTTGGCTGCGAAGTTCTTATTTGTTTTTCCAGGTCCAAGGGACTCGCGCGTGGTCTCCTACTGGATTGATACCTTGGTTCTCAAAAATTGAGGGAAATACTTACGCTACTATGCTGCATCACCCTTTCCTCTTCGAGGGAATACAACGCAAGCTCGAGAAGTAGCAAGAAGAATTTCTGGCGCCGTTGCCGGGGAGGCTTACGCAAAAGTCATATACTAAGTACTTATCACAAACCCTTATACTTTGCATTACATTTAATTGCCTCTCATTTTCCTCTCCCCCACTTCACCATTGTTGTTTTATTCGCCCTTCTTTCTCCGTGTGTTTACCGTTCGCTTTTGCCTCGCCGTCATGGCTAGCACACCTATCATTATCAATACTCGCGAGAGTGAGGTTCTTAATTTTAAACAAAGGGAGGAGGAAAATCTAAAAGATGCCTTGTTTAGAATTTGCAATGCTCAAAACAGATCTACTAGGAAGCTTTCCACTTCCGTGCTTCTTAGGAATTTTTATGTTGGCATAACTTTGTTGAATAGATATATTCTTGATACCATTACCGGAGGGAATTTCTTGGGTAGCCATACTTTTAATTCGGGTTAATTATCCTTTTGCCCTCAGTGGTGTCCATGTGCTCAGTTTTGCCCTCAGATGCGAATTGTACTCAGTTTTGCCCCTAGTCCATGCACATCTACTATGACGAGGCCAAACGGTCAGCTTTGAGTCCATTCCGTCCGCTGCCGTTAGGGGTAGTGGGTCCGGACCTTACACGTGGGACCGCATGGACGTCGGTCCGGAGCTGACATGTGGGCCCTTGGAAAAAAATCCCCAAATCATCCGTAGGAGCTAGCCGGCCAAATCGATGCCCACCATGCCCATCCGCCGGCCGACCGTCCTGCGCCACGGCTGCCACCTGCGCCGCGGCCAGCACCTCCCCGCCACCAGCTGCATGGCCTGCTCCGCCGCTACCGTCCTGCGCCGACGCTCCACCGCTACCTACGACGCCCGCCACCTTCCTGCGACGCCACGGGTGGGGCGCCAGCCACCTGGTCGACCCGCGGCGCGGCCTCCTTCCGTGCGCCCGGCCGGAGCGCTGAAAGGTAGGGGGCTGCTGGAGCTGTTTGAGCTAGGAGGAAGAACCCCAGGGTGAAATGGCGAGCAGCGGCGACCCCAGAGTATTTGGCGAGGCATGTGTCGACGAGGCAGGCGTCGGGCCGGAGATCCACCGCGCCCACGACTGGGTTCCCGAGGGGTAAGTCACGCCTCCTGTATAGATTGAGCTTAGTTGTGCACTTGAACAGTCGATTCGAGTAGGTTTGCCCAATTAGTATGTTGATTGCGTCTCTGTTTTTCGTCGGTTAGGATGGAGTTGCAGTTTTCTTTCTTGATGCACATTAGAAGGGACCGGTATATGTTTGATGCAAAGGATAAGAAGAAATACCAAGGAGGTTTCGATTATCTGTTGCCAATGGCTAGTAATTGGAGTTTCAGACAATTTGGGGAGGTAATTTGTAGTCAATATCCTTGGGGTTTGCGTGATGAAGTGGTATACAAATACTATGATGGGGAAAAGAAATGGGTGACAGTTAGTAATGATGAGGAGCTGGCTACCATGTTTTCTAAGCATAAAGAGAAAGATAATTTTCATGTGAGGCTGCAAATTGATGTGCTTGAGCAGCCTAGGATGACTGGTGCAACATCTCGGGGAGAACCAAGTCGTCGTAATGGCATCTCTAGCCAGAACAATTCGGTTGGTGCACGGCGACGTGGTGGCTCGACAAGTGTGAGCAACTGCAGTAGGGTCCCCCTAGAAGTGGAGCCTGATGACTACAATTCTGGGGTTGATGAAGAGAAGCTATATTCCGATGTTATTCAGAATTTACGACGGGCACCTCGGGCTGAAAACCAAGATGAGGCTCACAATGCAGTCCGTGTGGACGATGACGCGGTGAGTGAGGACGAAGACCTTGCAGCTGTTGAATGGGACCCTTTGAACCCTCATATGGAAGAAAGTACCGTTTTGCATCCATGACTGAGTGTAGAAATGCACTTGTGACATACTGCATCAAGGTAGAACGCACTTTCAAAGTTGACAAGAGCGATCAAGTACGTTACAAAGTGCACTGTCCTACTGAGGGTTGTCCATGGAGGCTGCTTGCATCTAAAATGCGAAATAGCACTAATGTTCGGTTCAAAGTGAACCCTTTTAAGCACACATGCCAGGAATCAATCCTTAGAAAGGATACAATCAGTAGAGCCAAGTCAAGATGGGTGGCAGAAGAAGTAAAGAAGTGGGTGAAAGAAAACCAGCAAGTGGGTCCAAAGGAATTGCAGAAGAACATTAAAGATAAGTTCAAGATAGATTTACCATACATGAGGTTGTTCAATGGTAAACAACATGCTATGAATTCTATTTATGGTAACTGGCAGGAAAGTTTTCAATTGTTGTATTCATTCAAAGGTGAAGTGGAGAGGACCAGCCCAGGTAGTATTGTAGATATTGATCACCACACCGTGGAGTACACATTCAGGGGGAGTGACAAAGACCAAGGAATGCTTTAGGAGGGTTTTTGTCTGCTTTGAGGCTTGTCGCCGGGGTTTTTTGGCAGGCTGCAGGCCTTATTTGGCTATTGATGCCACGTTTCTCACAGGGAGGTTTAAAGGACAGTTAGTAGCAGCTTGTGCAGTTGATGCACACAGTTTTGTATTTCCAATTGCCTACGGTGTGCTGGAGACAGAATCTGAGGAGAGTTGTACTTGGTTTTTGCATAATCTGCGACGGGCTATTGCACATCCCAATGGGTTAGTCATTCATACAGATGCCTGCAAAGGTTTAGAAGTGTCCGTGGACAATGTGTTCCCTGGAGTAGAGCATAGGGAATGCATGCGTCACCTTGCTGCAAATTTCATGAAGAAATTCAAAGGAAAGGTGTATACCGACAATTTATGGCCAGCATCTTTGACTTGCAGTGTGAAGAAGCACAAGTACCACTTGAGAAAGTTATACATGAATCCCAAAGTGAAAGAATACTTGGAAACACACCACTCCAAGTTATGGGCCAGAAGCCAATTCAGTGAACTGAGCAAAGTTGACTATGTGCACAATAATCTAGCAGAGTCTTTCAACTCAACGATCCGGAAACTAAAGGGTCATTATGTGGTGGATTTGCTTGACAGGATAAGGGTAGAATACATGCAGAAATTTCATTATCGTGCAGGAATAGCCGAGGCAAAATTCATGGGCCACATTATCATTCCAACCGTGATGAATGAACTGAAGCAGAAAACAACAGGCTTGGAAATGAACATGACTCTTTGCTCGGGTACCACAGCAGAGATATCATATTTGGATAAAGAGAAGAGGGAATGGAGATATCCAGTGGATTTAGAAGCTAGAACTTGCAGTTGTAGGCAATGGCAGATAACTGGGTTGCCATGCATTCATGCCTTGTTTTTCATCACTTCTCTCCCAGGTCCAGCAGGGAACATACAGCAGTATGTGCATGATTACTACTCTATTGCAAGGTTCAAAGCCACATATGCTTATGCCTTGCCTGCTATGGAGGGAAAACAACAATGGGACATGGTGGACCCTGGATTCAAGCTTTGCGCTCCAGTTCTGAAGAGAGCATCAGGTAGACCAAGGAAGAGTCGGATTATACCTCGCATGGGAAGGGGCTGGACTTGGAGCGAGGAAGCGTAAGTGCACAAGGTGTGGTGGGTCTGGTCATTTCGGTAAGTATTGTGACAACACAGTAGATCCAGCGTTCGGAGAGAGTTTCGATGAAGGCTTCGATGAAAATGTTGGTCAGCAGACGGTTGCCTCAACAGATGATGAAAATGATGGTCACCCGGTTGCATCAGATGAGGATTTTGACAAGGTTCCAAATGATGATGGTCAACAGCCGCATGATTTTGATGATGATCCAAAATATCCTCCAAATAATGATTCAAGTGAGGCTCGAAATGATGACCCAAGTGAGGCTCCAAATGGTGATCCAAGTGAGGCTCCAAATGTTGATCATGGTGATCCAAGTGAGGCTCCAAATGTTGATCATGGTGATCCAAGTGAGGCTCCAAATGTTGACCATGGTGATCCAAGTGAGACTCCAAATGTTGATCAACCTTCTGTTGCTGTGAGTTCTGCTAGGTATGTAAATCTTGCAAGGGTCAAATACTACTGTACATTTATCACTTGACATGATCTCATTACCCTTTATGTTTTGCACAACTCTATGGTAGGTTTGAAGAAGATGCGCAAGGTACCGACAACCAAGAGGAGAAGAGAAGAAGCGATGAGCACAAGGTGCACGAGGAGCAAAGTGATGGCAAGAGGCTCAAGGAACAGACAGAAGCACCAACGCTATTTAAGAATAATTATGAAACATTATAAATAATGTTGTATTTTCTGTTGGGTGATGTTAGACCTATGTTAGAAGTATGTTTAAGGGTACCCTATGTTTAAATGATGTTGGACTTAGAAGTATGTTTTTCATTTTGATATTTTTTTTGAATTTTGTTTTGCTCATTTGAAATCTAGTCAAACTTAACTTTGACCAAGATTTAAACAAGTCTAAAACATCAAAATAAAAAACTAAGCCTGATCCTTCTTAATAGGAAGTTGTGGTGAGGTTTTCGAAATTTCATCAAAAATGTGCTAAAAAGTGGGGTCCAAAGGTAGGGTAAACAGCCTCGTTTGCAAGCAAGGTTTTTTTCGACCTTGTCTAAATCAGCCAAATAACATTCCTACACATATTATATATATATATATATATATATATATATATATATATATATATATATATATATATATATATATATATATATATATATATATATATATATATATATATATATACAGACTATGTGCGCTGTTTTGTTTTTCATTTTTTCATTTTTTTGAATTTGTTTTGCTCATTTGAGTTCTGGTCAAACTTAACTTTGACCAAGATTTAAACAAGTCTAAAACATCAAAATGAAAACCTAAGCATGGATCCTTCTTAGTCACTCCAAAATGAAGTTGTGGTGAGTTTTTTGAAATTTTCATGTTCATTTCACCAAAACACTTCTCTTCACCTCATACAAGAGAGTTCGAGATACTCGAGATATCACATAATACACATGAACTTATCGTTTAAATGTATGTAAACCTTGTTTACCAACTTAAATCATTAATATATGACATACGAAGACTATGTGCGCAGGGTTTTCATTTTTCTGATTTATATTTAATTTATTATGCTCATTTGAAATCTGGTCAAACATATCTTTGACTGCTCCAAACCCCTCCCAAACCCCGCTAACCCTAGTGCTGAACAAGGACCGTCCATCTAACCCTAGCGGCGATCCAGGGTCGTCGATCTAACCCTTCTAGAAGGAATCTGCGGGGAGGAGGGGGGCGATCCGCGAGATGCAATCTGATTGGCTGGAAGATTATTTTTTCTAAAGAAAAACCGGGCGCGCTGGATGGACCGTTGGGCCGTCTCGTTGTCTGGGCCTGAGACCGCAGTTAATAGGCCGTCTCGTTGTCTCAGCCTTTGCAGGCCTGAATGCATGGGAGCGAGCGAGCCCGACGTGCATGCATGCGAGCGAGGCGAGCATGCACGTACTGATTCGGAGCGAAGCGAGGCAGCTAGGCTAGTTAGTCTATGCAGTGGGCTAGCGAGGCGGGCTAGGTGGCGAGGCGAGCTAGGTGGCGAGGCGGGCTAGGCACGCGCCTGATGCATCATTTTCGTGCAAAACTTTAAGAGCCAAAACGTAACGGATTCACACAAGCGCCCGGATTCACACACACGCACCGTTCTCATCCTTCATCTCTTCCTCTCCCACCCACAGGCCTATAAATTGGGTGCCTCTCTTCCTTCATCTCCCACCCACAGCCAGATCCGATCCCTTCTCTCCGAGCCCTCTCCACCCAAGCGACAGAGCCCTCTCCACCCAAGCGAAGATGCAGTTCAACGGGCCGACCTTCAACCGTCCGCCTGTCGTGCCAGAGCTGCGCTACCCGCCGGGCGTGCTCGTCGAGAGGGAGCTCCGTGTGTGGGCGACTTCTCGGGGGAGGGGTGCCGTCGAACTCACCCGCGCCTTCCTCAGACCCGGCTATGCCCACCTCCCATGGGGCTCGCCGACGATGTTCACCCTCAACGAGGTTCGTGACTGCGACGGCATCCTCCAACTGCTCACGGTCACCTTCACTAACCCGTTTGACGCGCGCGAGCTCCTCGGCCAAGTCTATTGGTGCGGCTGCGAGTCCAGCTTCTTCACGGCGTACAACATCTTCACCAACTACGAGAACATCTTCCCCACTCCAGGCCAGATGCACTCCCTTCCCTACGACGACGACGAGGAGGAGTGAAGACGGCGTTGAAGGGGCGCGCGGCCAAGGTGGAAGGAGGCCAAGAAGAAGATGTTTTAGTTTTATCGTTTTTATTTTGTTGCTTTTCTATGTCACGTGTGCCGTGTTGTGGTGTCCGTGAACTTTGCATCTTATCTAAGTTAATTATTGGGTACCCTTAATTATTATGTGTGTTGCATCTTATCTAAGTTATTATGTGTGTTAAAAAATGTCCGTGCCCAAACATATCATTTTTTCCCTAAACCAAGTCATGAAGTTGGAGAACTTGTGGCTTTCATTAATGAAAAATGAAAATCAAAGGGGGGTGAGAAGCCGTCTCTTTCATTAAAAAAACAAGTCATTAACTAACCCTAAATTTATTCCAAAAACAATTTGCTACCCATGGTGGTAGCTACGCACGGCCCCAATTTTTATCTCTAATTATTTTGATAATTTATTTTGGACTATACAAAATAACTCTATAACGAAAATATCATGACTCTGAACTCGCTAGGCAAGCAAACATGCAATTATGCCAAAAAGGCAAGCAAAATGAATGAGAGAAGTGAGTAAAGCCCCTTTCAACACAAGAAAAAGGCACTTGTGTCCAAAAGATAATAAAAAAGAGAAAGAGAAGTCAGAAAAAGTCATTTCTATATAACGAAAATGCACTTGTGCCAATGCCATAAGAAACCCGACACCTCATATATCAAAAAAGGAACTTAAAATAAAGAGTGTGTAGTTTTTTTTTTGTGTAGTTTCCACCATGCATAGGAAATCGCCTCTTCATTTAAATCCTAAACCAAGTGCCACTCTAACCCTAAACCAAGTGCCATTGTAACCACAATCACGTGGCAGTGCAAAAATACGTTTCCAACCCTCCAAAATTTCAGTGCAAAACAAAGGAAAACCACTCTCACACGTGTGCAAACATTCACTGTCTCACTATGTATACATTCCTTCCCTACCCATGTCAAAGTCTTTCCATCTGTCCTAGCGGTTACCAGCGCAGCCCTAAATGCCACAAACCAACGCGGTCCTGGGTTCGAGTCCCCAGCCGCACCAATTTTTTTTTTTTGCATTTTCCACCCTTCATTTTTCTAGACAAATTATTTTTTCTCAATGTAATGCCCTAAAAAATGTTCATTTATTTTGGCACCAG
The DNA here is from genome assembly GCA_902687465.1 of Secale cereale. Classification (NCBI taxonomy): domain Eukaryota; kingdom Viridiplantae; phylum Streptophyta; class Magnoliopsida; order Poales; family Poaceae; genus Secale; species Secale cereale. The sequence goes on from LR738712.1 coordinate 769,389,069, forward strand.
GTGTAAACCTCTACCAGAGCTGAGGCACATTTTCCATGACAATTTGGTATTTGATTTAAATCACGGTGTATTTGAATTGGAGCAATTAAATTGCTATTAAATATTTAACAGCTACAAAAAAATATCTAAACTTAATTGTTTGGCTCTGGAATAATTCAATTAGCTTCCACAAAAAGTTTCAGCATTACGATTTACTGCCAAATTAATTGTTTGGTCACTTCTTCTCTTTTTTTTCAACATTTAAACAACTTTGACCAACATTTAAACTAGGTGAATTTCTCATACAATTTCAAGCTTACAAATTCCTTCATAATTCATGCCTTTCCATACATTTTCAACATTATAACCAGTGCGAGTACCATACCTACCACGGCCCAAAAGTAATTGCAAATGGGTATTGCTATTTGTGCTTGATCTTCAAGCTTCCTAACCTTCTTCTGCAACATCCTAAGCTCAACAACTAGCTCTCTGTCAGTGTGTTCTTTGCCCTCCATCTCTTCTTCCGGAGCTCGTGTTGCGGCCACTGCCGTTCGTGGCAGCATGTGCAACTATTCTTCATGCTCTTCTTGCAGTTCATTCATCAGTGTCTTGGCCAGAGCATCGACCCAAAGAAAGAAGCATGTCACCTGCATGAACAATAAACAGATCAACCCATTGCTCAAAGATCCCGATCACGAAAATGGTGCAATTGCCCCGATTCTTACCCCATTCTCGCTGCACACGTAGAACGGACGATTCTGGTTCCTCGTTGTGTGAGAAACCCTCCGATCAACGCCCGCCCGGCACCGCGGACAGATGAAGACATGAATGTCCACACGCGCCCGGCTCTGCATCCGTGAGGTGGCGCGGGAGCTTGAGGAAGACATGGAGCTCGGAGCCGAAGGGGATCTCAACGCCGCCGCGCCCTCCGCAGCTAGCTTCCCACCGTCGTGCTCTCTCTCGCCGTGGTCACCACTGTGCTATCTCTCTCTCTCTCGTCGTGGTCACCACCGTGCTCTCTGTCGCCGTGCTCTATGTCGCCGTGGTCACACCGCGCCTCTTTCGCCCGCTTATATAGCACACCCGCAACGCCTCTCTGCTCAACGGCTCTCTGTTGGGTCCCACAAGCCACGCGTGCAACAGTATGAATACAATTGGTTGTCTCTGCCGCCTGGTCCCACCTGTAAGGGTCGAGTCAAAAGGTTGACCTGACAGAGACGGTAGAATTCACGGAACGAGTCGCTGTTCATGGACTAGGGGCAAAACTGAGCACAATTCGCATCTGAGGGCAAAACTAAGCACATGGACACCACTGAGGGCAAAAGGATAATTACCCCTTTTAATTCTTATAATGCTATGACTGAATTATTTGGCTCACCACCTCTTCTAGTTAATGGAACTATTTTAACTCTGGAACATGTTATGCAAAGGCTTGAAATTATTGAAAACAAAGTTGCTACTGTAGAGTTGGTTGAGAGTTTAGATAGGAAGATCCACAACCAAATTACCCAATATGGATTCAAGGTAGGAGTTATTCTGAATTTTTTTAAGAAAAAGAACCCATAGTTAAAGAGAAAATAAATCAAGATTCCACTAGGATCGATAAACTTGAGGATATTATCACTAATGTAGGGTCTGCTCTTTCTACTATGAAAACTACTTCGAATCCCTCTACCACTAAATTGGCCAAATTTATGTATGTTCCTAAAAATAAGGGTGAACCATCTAGTAAGGAAATTGCGGATCTCAAGTCTATAAGTGTTCACCTCAACTTTCTCACTTTCGCAAGAGAGCCTTTTAATACAAATGAATTTATTGATTTCTTGCCTAGAAGTTTGATTATCAATAGGAATAAAGAAGTTCCTAAGAATTATAAGTGCTTAATTGAAGAATTGCCTGCCAAAGATGGCAATACCAAGATCTATTCTTGTATCGTCCCTAGCTAGGGGCGTTAAATGATAGGGCTTGTTGGGAGGCAACCCAATTTTATTTTCGTTGTTTTTGCCTCTGTTTATGAATAAATATTGCATCTAGCTTCTGTTTAGATGTGGTTTTGTGTTTTAGTTAGTCTTTGTGCCAAGTAGAACCTTTGGGAAGACTTATGTGAAGTTTATATGATCATGGTGTAAAAAATAGAAACTTTAGTGCTCACGAGATTACCCACCAGATTTTACTGGAGAGTGATATTTAGTTGATTATTTTTGAAGATGATTGATAGAAAAATTCCTCACGTTTACCAATTTATTTCAATTTTTTGGAGTTACAGAAGTATTCGAAAGTTACAGATTACTACTGTTCTGTTTTTGACAGATTCTGTTTTTCGTGCTTTGTTTGCTTATTTTGATGCATCTATGAGTAGTATTGGAGGATATGAATCATATAGAAGTTGGAATACAGTAGGTTTAATACCAATATAAACAAAGAATGAGTTCATTTACAGTACCTTTGAGTGGTGGTTTGTTTTCTTATACTAACGGAGCTCACAACATTTTTGGCTAAGTTTTGTGTTGTGAAGTTTTCAAGTTTTGAGTATGACTTTGATGGACTATGGAACAAAGAGTGGAAAGAGCCTAAGCTTGGAGATGCACAAGGCACACGAAGATAAAATTCAAGGACAACCAAAAGCCTAAGCTTGGGGATGCCCCGGGAAGGCATCCCCTCTTTCGTCTTCATCTATCGGTAACTATACTTGGGACTATGAGGATAATTGGTTTGATGCCAACATTTGGCATTGCCAATACTTGGCAAGCCAACAATTGGCAATATTAAAAGTTGCCAACAATTGGTAACTTTTTGTGAGGTTGGCAAGTAAACATGGTAGCCAACCAATCACTAGCGAATATTTGGCATTTGCCAATTGTTGGCATGCCAATTTTTGACATCAAACCAATTATGCTCTATATTTTATTCACCACATGATATGTGTTTTTTTTGGAGCGTCATGTATGATTTGAGTCTTTGCTTTTTAGTTTGCCACAATCATGCTTGCTGGACACACCTTTTGAGAGAGATAAATATGGTTTAGAATTTATTAGAATACTCTATGTGCTTCACTTATATCTTTTGAGCTAGATAGTTTTGCTCTAGTGCTTCACTTATATCTCTTAGAGCACGGTGGTGGTTTTATTTTCTAGAAATTTTTGATCTCTCATGCTTCACTTAAATCTATTTGAAAGTCTTTTATAACAGCATGGTAATGTGCTTTGGTTATAACACTAGTCCTAATATGATAGGCATCCAAGATGAGTATAGTAAAAACTTTCACATAAAGTGCATTGAATACTAAGGGAAGTTTGATACTTGATGATTGTTTTGAGATATGAGGATGGTGATATTAGAGTCATGCTAGTAGAGTAGTTGTCAATTTGAGAAATACTTGTGTTGAGGTTTGCAAGTCCCGTAGCATGCACTTATGGTAACCGTTGTCTGACAAATTTGAAGCATGAGGTATTTCATTGATTGTCAGCCTTTGTGTGGAGGTTGGGGGCGCGCGATGGTTAACTCCTACCAACCTCCACCCTAGGAGCATGCATCTAGTACTTTGTTTTGATGACTTGTAGATTTTTGCAATAAGTATGTGAGCTCTTTATGACTAATGTTGAGTCCATGGATTATACACACTCTCACCCTTCCACCATTGCTAGCCTCTCTTGTACCGTGCAACTTTCGCCGGTACCATATACCTTCCTCAAAACACCCACCATACCTACCTATCATGGCATTTCCATAGCCATTCCGAGATATATTGCCATGCAACTTTCCACCGTTCCATTTGTTATGACACACTCCATCATTGTCATATTGCCATGCATGATCATGTAGTTGACATCGTATTTGTGGCTAGGCCATCATGCATATTTTTTCATACATGTCACTCTTGATTCATTGCACATCCTGGTACACCGCCGAAAGCATTCATATAGAGTCATACTTTGTTCTAGTACCGAGTTGTAATATCGAGTTGTAAATCAATATAAGTGTGATGATCATCATTATTAGAGCATTGTCCCAAAAGGAAAAAAAAAGAAGGAAATGCCAAAGAAAAAAAAGAAAGGCCCAAAAAAAGGAGAAAAGAAAAGGGACAATGCTACTATCTTATTCCACACTTGTGCTTCAAAGTAGCACCATGATCTTCATGATAGAGAGTCTAATGTTTAGTCACTTTCATATACTAGTGGGAATTTTCATGATAGAACTTGGCTTGTATATTCCAACGATGGGCTTCCTCAAATGCCCTAGGTCTTCGTGAGCAAGCAAGTTGGATGCACACCCACTAGTTTCTTTTGAGCTTTCATACATATTTAACTCTAGTGCATCCTTGCATGGCAATCCCTACTCACACACATTGATATCAATTGATGGGCATCTCCATAGCCCGTTGATACGCCTAGTTAATCTGAGACTATCTTCCTCATTTTTGACTTCTCCACAACCACCACTCTATTCCACATAGTCTATGTCCATGGCTCAAGCTCATATATTGCGTGAAAGTTGAAAGAGTTTGAAAAGATTAAAGTATGAAACAAGTGCTTGGCTGAAATATGGGTTGTGCATGATTGGAATATTTTGTGTGACAAAGGTGGAGCCTAGCCTAACTATATGATTTTGTAGGGATGAACTTTCTTTGGCCCTGTTATTTTGAGAAGACATGATTGCTTTGTTAGTATGCTTGAAGTATTATCATTCTTATGTCAATATAGACTTTTGTCTTGAATCTTTCGGATCTGAACATTCATGCCACAATAAAGAAATTGCATTGAAAATTATGTTGGTTAGCATTCCACATCAAAAGTTTTGTTTTTATCATTTACCTACTCGAGGACGAGAAAGAATTAAGCTTGGGGATGCTTGATACGTCTCCAACGTATCTATAATTTTTGATTGTTCCATACTATTATATATTCTGTTTTGGATGTTTAATGGGCTTTATTATACACTTCTATATTATTTTTGGGACTAACCTACTAACCCAAGGCCCAGTGTAGATTGCTGTTTTTTTGCCCATTTCAGGGTTTCGCAGAAAAGGAATATCAAACGGAGTCCAAACGGAATGAAACCTTTGTGGGGGTTATTTTTGGAACCGTATCTACCCAGAAGACTTTGAGTACACGTGAGGGAACGAAGGAGGTGGCCACAAGGGTCCAAGGTGCGCCCTCTCCCCCTAGGCGCACCCCTACCCTCGTGGGCCCCCTCTTGCTCCCCCGATGCCCTCCTTCCTCCTATATATATCCATGTACCCTGAAAACATCGAGGCAACAGGGAAAACCATAATTCCACCGCCGTAACCTTCTGTTCCCATGAGATCCCATCTTGGGGCCTGTTCCGGAGCTCCGCCGAGGGGGGGGGGGTCTACCACGGAGTGCTTCTACATCAACACCATAGCCTCACCAATGAGTTGTGAGTAGTTTACCACAGACCTTTGGGTCCATAGTTATTAGCTAGATGACTTCTTCTCTCTTTTTGGATCTCAATAGAAAGTTCTCCTCGATCTTCGTGGAGATCTATTCGATGTAATCTTTTTGCGGTGTGTTTGTCGAGATCCGATGAATTGTGGGTTTATGATCAAGATTATCTACGAGAAATATTTGATTCTTTTCTGAAATATTTTATGTATGATTATAATATCCTTGCAAGTTTCTTTGATTTATTGGTTTGGTTTGGCCTACTAGATCTATAGTTCTTGCAATGGGAGAAGTGCTTGGCTTTGGATTCAATCTTGTGGTGTCCTTTCCTAGTGACAGCAGGGGCAGCAAGGCATGTATTGTATTGTTGCCATTGACGATAAAAAGATGGGGTTTATATCATATTGCTTGAGTTTATCCCTCTACATCATGTCATCTTTCTTAAAGCATTACTCTGTTCTTATGAACTTAATACTCTAGATGCATGCTGGATAGCGGTCGATGTGTGGAGTAATTGTAGTTCATGTAGAATCGTTTTAGTCTACTTGTCACGGACGTGATGCCTATATATAATGATCATGCCTAGATATTCTCATAACTATGCGCTTTTCTATCGATTGCTCGACAGTAATTTGTTCACCCACCGTAGAACTCTGCTATCATGAGAGAAGCCACTAGTGAAACCTATGCCCCCCGGGTCTATTCTCAACATATTAATCTTCCATCTACTTTACTTTGCTTTATTTACTTCATGTTCTTATATCCAAAAATACCAAAAATATCATACTATCCTATCTATCAGATCTCACTTTCGTATGTTACCGTAAAGGGATTGACAACCCCTTATCGCGTTGGCTGCGAAGTTCTTATTTGTTTGTGCAGGTGCGAGGGACTCGCGCGTGGTCTCCTACTAGATTGATACCTTGGTTCTCAAAAACTGAGGGAAATACTTACGCTACTGTGCTGCATCACCCTTTCCTCTTCGAGGGAATACAACGCAAGCTCGAGAAGTATCATTAATCAGTAGTTCAGTACTAAGTCCTTACTCAATTTCCCTCACTCACAAAAAAAGTACATACTCAATTCTATATGGTACGGCCAGATAATATATTCATGCGTGTAGAGGAACAAAAGACGAAGCCGTCCAGATCCCTAACATCAATGCGAACCAGGCAAACAGCTGAGCGAGTGTGAGCCGGTTTGCCAGTGGATCCTTCTAAGCACGAAACTGCTACTACAGTTTGGAGCAGAAGAATTCGATGACCACAAAGGAACATGAGCAGTTAGCGCCAATGCTCCTGGAAACCCTCGCGAGAGACAAATCCATGGTAAGCCTATAAGTACAGGCAGCCATGTCTCGTGTATTCTGTAGAGATGTGTACACCCACGAAGTCCATTAGATTCACTAAGTAAGCATTAATTTTCTCCTGATGACTCCGGTTCCCAAGTAGTTGTGCTCTTGGGCTATTCTCTTGCATGCCTTCTTCCCTGTTTGTGTGTGTTTGCCACTTTGCATGCAAATGAAAAAGTGACTATACAAGTGTGGCTGGACGAACCCCTGCAATCTTCTATGTGAAGATGGAGTTATATATGGGTATAGCATTTGAATTCAGACAAGATAAGGTTGGTGGAATATTTATTAATTCTTCTTTCCATTTTTTTTTCGTTGATGCCTGTGTGATTCTACGGATTTATGTTACACTGGCTTGGCTATTTCAACTCCGTTGGCAATCTATGTGTTTTCCCCTTATCATGTGTGGCTTGTAATATTCCTTATCATTTCGGCATCTCGATTTCCATGGCGTAGACAGCAGTGGAGAAAGTCCTGGTGGCTGAGATCGGTGGATCAATAAGGCGGACGGGTCTTAGAGGCGAAGGAGACAGCCACATGTTTGATAATTTTCAAAAGCAGCAGTGAAAGTGGGGGCGGCAACACTGGAGGATTTTATTTTTGGTGGGGCTCCTCGCGCGCCGAGTCGTGACTTTCAGAGTGAAAAATCTAAGGTCTATTCTTAATTGGTTGTACCTAGTAATTACCTTGCTGAAGGTATTGTTTTGAGAGCTCAAAGTTCTCCACGGTGAAAACCTAAGATCTTGGATCGGGCGACGACGGCGCTTGTCCACTGTTTCCTTCTTGAAGGCGTCACTTTTGGGAGACTTTTTATTTTTTTCCGGGTGTTGTCATCGGTGGCGGTGTGTGTGCTACTGCTGAGAGGAGTTGATCACTATGACGAGGCTTTTGTTTTTCCTTTCTTTTTTCTTTTCTTTTCGGGTTGTGTGCATCTGGGATGTCTATGAGGCATCTTAATGGTGCAGAAACTAGGTGTAATTGGTATCTTCATGATATTAATATATTCCCTTTAAAAAAGTGTTTTCCCCTTATCATGTGTTGCTAATAATATTCCTTTTGAATCATGCGTATTGTATATCAAACTTCGTTCAGTTGGGGCAAATAGCTAGAGGGGTGTTTATATATCTTGCATGGATGACTATTTATTCTACGGGTGGGTTCTCAAACACCCTAGGCGATGCCGGTTTTACTTTTTAAACCGTGCATGTTACATTTATTTTTCGGTGTTTTTTAGCTTTATGGGGTGAGTGCATCTTCCTACATAGAGGCTGAGTTTGTACCCACAACGGTTGTATCACGTCAAAGTGTTGTTTTTTTAAGGCAACCCATTTGTTTAGTCAATAAATTTCCCTTTACTAAAAAAGAAATATTAATCAACAGTTAAAAAAACTAACAAGATAAAAAGGCAATAAGCAATTCTATTGGTTACCATAGCAAACACAATTTCTGATAAAAAACACTAGGACTAAATGTAGCGATAGCTATTTACATCTCAAATACAATTATATAAATGGATTATAAACTAATCGTACAAAATAAGGTGCAAGCGCATATGTGTGTGTGAGCGTTTGTCACTGTACTATGTTTAAAAAAAAAGTGCAGGAGTGTGCAACCGTCCAATTCAGAGGAATTGCACAAGAATTCGAGCTGGCTTGTGTGGTGGTGCAGCTAGCCAGTCGCTCGGTGATGGCCGACGATGAGGGGGAGGTGAAGAAACGATCAGACTATGCAGGGGCGGTATTAGAGGACTCGGCGTCACGTCTCCACATATATGTGTTATTACATGTACTAGATGACCCGTTGCGCCGATGGCGCAAAGGCCGAGTGCAAGCCATGTATTGAAAGAGTGTACATTAAAATATATAAACGCAAAATAAAACATATGGAAATAAGTACAAATTGATGAAAGATAGATGGTTGCTGATGATACATGTTTTACATAAGATCTAAAATAATACTAAGTCATGTAGCAAAAGAATCTTAGTGATCTGCTTAGATTGGATAGATGATCATGCAGAGGCCTTTGGAGGTGCACTTCAAGGCGAAGGATGATAAACATAGAAGTCTAAGCAACAAATAACCGATAGTTAAACACACATGATGGTCTTAGGTGATTACATAAGATCCAAAGGATGATAAACATAGAAATCTTGGTAGGCATCTATACTAATGCTAAGTTATATAACAAGGGGCTCTTGCAACTTGCTTATATTGAGTAGATGATCAGGTGCAGTCCCTTGGAAGTGCGTTTGAAGGCGAAAGGATATGCTTGCCCTTAGATGACAAGCAACAGCCAGCCGAGCATTCAAACCATGTGTATGTGACAATTTAATGGATATACTTTTATCTCATTATATGGTATCATGATAGATCAAAAGGAAGCAATGACATTACTTGATGATAGCATACATTGGTTTCATAAAGGAAGTTGTAGTATGATCAGTTTAAACACATTAAAATATTTGAACATCGATTAGAGCTTAAGCGAATAGAAATTTAGCGCTGCTACATATATAGTGTTCTAAGAGAACCTAGTGCTGATACACAGTGTTATAATTAGTTTACAATGATCATAAGCAAATAGAAACTTAGTACATAGGAAGGGCTTGCAACCCACATTGGCCGCTGCGAACCCCTTTCTGGATGACCGGCATGCACGCGCACAACACCCACAGGGACGCTGGCCCCACGTGCAAGGGTGGCCCAGTCGTCATACACTCTAATCTAAAATAGCAAGTGTACAGAAAAATGAATGCTCGGATGTTTACCAGCAAGATAAAAGTACAAAGGAAGTACACGGCAGGGTAGAATGTGCGCACCGGATTCACTCCAAAACACAGATGCACCAGCTACGCGGGTAGCATAGCAGCATTTATATGTAAAATGGGTCGCTATGAACATCTAAAACTGTTGCTGAGGCAAATATATTATGTAAGTGTGATTGTTGAAGATAGCTAAAAGAAAAGTGTGGACTAATTAAGCACGGCTAGTTTGGGAAGTGAGAGTCGACAAATCATGCTATAGACAGCAGGGAGGTGGTACTGTACACACTGTGCTCACCTAATCCATCTTCAAGTAATTGAATCCATTGGACCTTCTTTCTTCCCATCACCTGGAGCCAACGACCAGGTCCTTCAACTATTTCAAATGGGGGAATAAAATAAGAAAAGAAAATCAGCAGCCAGGTCACTATGTTAGGCCACTTGGCAAGATGGTAATTCTGCAAATCGTAAAATATCTACATTACTATTTCTTTGGCACCGTAGAAAATGAGGGAATAGCATAAAAACAGTTAAATGAACACATGTGTAAAGGGGAAACTTAGCCTCTGAGTCCCAAATAGATAACCACAACATGTGCAAACTGAAGTAGTCCCAACTCACTTGCAATTTACAATCCATTTCCTACATAAAATTAGAGAAATAAATTGGAATCACCGGGCCACCAACTATAAAAATCAATGTTATAGATTTTCTTCACTTATGTGAAATAGTCCCTCTTGCAAGCCAGGATAAAGCACCACATGCATTTAATAAACTTTCATGTACGGGAAATTAGAGAATGTGCAGGGTCTCTAAGAGTCATCTATTAGCACAGCCACAAAAGTGTAATTATTCATAGAATATTAGCACAATTATGTGGCAAATGTTCCCTTAACTAAATACGTTGGATTTCACAAATGTAAAGCTACAAGGAGAGGAATGGCTGGATGAAATCGCAAAAGGAAATGGAACTATGAGTCCTTCATATGCATGTAAGAAAGGCAAACTGGAAGACCACAAACACAATACATGTCGCTCCATTAGAACTAACCTCTGAATCAAATCTTTTAGAATTAGTACATGTGTAAACCTTATGACTGAAAGAAGGGCCATACCTGTGAAAGCTTCTCCAATGACAATGCCTGAAAAAAATTCCTCTCTGTGGGATGCAGCTGATAGGTGTGATACACAAATCTCCTGTCCTTCCAACGAAAGACAATGTTAAGATGGGGAGAGACCGCAACACCAATTTTTTTTGCAAATAAAGGAAGATTAGTCGTGAATAGAGCACCCATGTGAATCAGAACTCTAGAATAATCCCCTAAGCCTTCTCATTCTTGCAACCTACGTACACGTAGAGAATGAAAGAGTGCTCATATCATAGAAAAAATGCATGTAAGATTGTATCTTCAGGCACACATATCTTCAACCGAAGCATAGAAAACTCATACATATGCACATAATGTCCCTGTAATGATGTGCCAAGAATATTACACGCAGAGAACGAAAGAGTGCTCATATCAAATAGAAAATGCATGTAAGATTGTATCTTCAGGCACACATATATCTTCAACCAAAGCAAAGCAAACTCGTACATATGCACATGATATCCCTATAAGGATGTGACAAGAATATCGAGAATTAATATCAAGCAAGAAAAAAGCATGAGTTGCAGATTTAGTGAGGTGAGACACTGTATACCTGTAACTCACCAATCGCTGAAAGAAAACTTGTGATCAACTTCCTCCCTGAAGTAACCACCTCCAAACGAAAATTGTCATCAACTTCCTCCCTGAAGTAACATCCACCTCTAAACTCTGGAATCAAATCAGAAATCCAGATGAGAGGAACGAAAAAAATAGATGTGAATGATCTTTATAGAAAACGAAAAAACCACACTTGCAGGCTAAAGATATGTTTGTAAATTAAATAACAACCTGTATGTAATCCGTCAGGGAAAATGATATTGCAAACAAAAATGTTAAAGTTCTTCCTGTGTAAGGTGAAAACCCTCAAAAGGAGTAACCCCACGGTCCCATTCTAAATTTCTTGGGACATATATTTAATGACTAAATTTTCAAATTTCTCAGAATATTAATCATAAAGTTGAAGAATGCATGAAACAACGGACAAAATATATCTATCATAGGATTTCCTCAAAGACAAAAATACAAAGAG
>LR738712.1:769400858-769415161 GCA_902687465.1 Secale cereale
AAAAAACACACACACATCATGTTCTTGCCTCTAGTGTACAGCTTCTTATGAGAAGGCTGTACCAAAGTACATGAGATAACATGAGGTTAGTTATTTTTCATAGTAATAATCTTAATTGTGAGACTTCACTATGCAATATCTCAGAGTTGGTAAAAAAAGAGTTAGACATTATTCAGGGTTTGTTACAGAATGGTATGCCATCGACAAGTTAAGGTGATAAAAAATTTGGTGTATTTTCTCTTATGGGCAAGGGAGCAAGAGTTTTTCTATTACAAATTTACTGTACATACATGTTGAAGTTTTTGCATACCTACAGCTCATAAATCATGAAGCCGTGTCAGACCATTAATCTTCTCCTCTAGCAAGCACCTGGGTAAAAATACTAAATCAAACACACACAAAAGTGCGAATGAAATACAGATTCTGTGGCCCAAACTGAAGGTACGACAAACATTTGCTGCAGTAGTAGTTTAAACACATGTTGATTGAGACGGAGAACATGATGGTTCTCATCGTTCTCATTTAAGCCCAATCATCTCATTCATGTCAAGGGTACTGTAAAACATGATTGTTAAAATTCAGAAACATCAAACTATATCACCTCCTGCTGACTATCACCAAAAAAAAGAAGTGAATCCCTGCCACCGGAGATCTTGGCACAACAAAATCAAAGCCACTCACATGGGCACGCACCTTAATCTCCACATACCTGCTGCACGCCTCAGGGTCTAGCTTACCTGAACTGAGCTCTTCGCATCCACTAAACACAATCTGATACAAATAGATCATTCTACCACGGAGCTCGGGGAGAAACATGGCGGCGGCTCCTCGCCCTTTCACAATGAGCATGTTTGAGCCAATCAAGAAGGGAAAAAGGAAATGAACAAAACAATTGCAATTGAAGAAATCAGGATGCTCCCTGCAAATAACATATCTCAAGAACCAAATAAAAATGAAACTGCGGTCCATAGGGCAGGTTGCGAAGTATGTGCGGCGGCAAACAAGAACTGCATGATCAGATCATCCTCGACGGCCGGCATGATGTCCTAATCACATAGCGGTGGTGCTACTAATTAAATTATTAACAGTGATGCTTTTATCTAAATCTGAAGACAACAAATGGTGTCATGAGATCGAGTTTAACTATGTGCGGCAGCAAACGAATATGGTTTTAGAATGGCTACAGTCAAAACTATTTTTGTATTAACTAACAATAAAATAATAATTAGAATGATAGCGTGAGAATGAGGTTAGTAGATTCATGTCTCAGAAATTATGCATTTTGTGTATTTTCTGCCTTTCGTGTCAATGTCAAACAGTATACACTTTGTACAATACACTAACTGGTAATTGTCATACAAACATGGAAAATGACACTACTGAAAATGACCGAAACTTGAAAAGGTTAATTCATGGAAATTTAACAGACTATCTACAAGAAGCAATGTTCTCTTTCCATCTTTTGTATCTCCGTCAAGCAAGCCATGAGTAACAAAGATGGCAAGTTGGAACATTACATGAGCATTTGGGAGTTTCACAAGTAGAAGCATCAGGTTTTTAAACGTTAACGAACGCCACAAAATTTTAAAATCTCATTTAAGCTTGGCTTCTCCAAGACTCCCCCCATAGACTGGTAATGTCAAGGTCAATGTTTTAATTTTTGAAAATGCAGTACAGATAAACAATCTGAAATTGGCCTACAACTTATTTTGGCCTAGCACAAATTAACGAAAAGTAGACATCATGCGAATTATTTACCTCAAGGCGAAACACATTTAGAGATCCATTGTTGAAAAACATTTTTCTTATCCCATGGAAGCACACACTGGACGAGGCACACGCACACTATATATGGACTCCCACTGGTAACAACATTGAATCCCCCACAGATATGAGGAATGACGGGGAAGAAAGCTGCAGAAGCTGCCAAACATGCCACGGCTAAATACATGGATTCTTCCAATGTTCCTCGCATAGGCACCTGAGTACACAAAAATAGACAGAATAATGCATCAACTAAAAAGAGTCAAAACAAGCAGAAGTAGATCACGAACAAAAACAAATCAGGTTCACACAGAGAAGGGAAAGAGACAATGAAGGGTAAGAATACCAGCAGGATCCACAACAACTATATATACCATGACACCATGTCGAGCATATGTAGTTCTTGATAGAAAAAACCTTTACCAAAATAAGAAAAACCTCAGTGTACCAACAACACTAACGATTTTGGATATTAGCTACCAAGCTGATTATGTGATATTTGCCTAGATTAGAAATTATGTAAGATATAACAAAAAGGGAGGCACACATAAATCATTTATTCTCCTGGAGGCAAAGAATCTAAGTCATATACCTCTATCCCCAATTCTTCCTCTCTTTGTCAGAAAAATCATGGAACCGGACAGGGGACGACGACCAGTGAACAACGACCCATCAGTCATGGCCGGCAACACCTCTCCACTCCACCAAAACGCGAGCGACGCCTGGAGCTCCGGCCTCGCGGTCCTGCTTCCACCTCTGTTCTTCTCACCCTCCATGCTCCTGCACACCCACCATTAAAACCAAACACCAAAGCACTGCCCAACAAAAACAACAGACGAGAATCACAGACCAATCCTTGGACGGGGCGTAAGAAGAGAGAGAAAAAAGAGACCTTCATTGCAGAGCAGCTAGAGGTGGTCGGGCTGGAACGGGGGTTGGGGCCGCTGTCACATGGGGGAGTGGAGAGGAGGAGCTGCACCTGCCCCCTCCCACGAAGACGAGGTTGGAGCCCCCTGCGGCTGCTGCTCCCCTACTCCAGATCGAGGTCGCGCTTGATGGCTCGAGCTCCACCCGACAAGGAGAAGAAGAAAGCTGGGAGGTCCCCGATGGCCGGTGCCTCTGTCCTCGCCGCTCCCCCCTCCACCGTCGGCCTCCCCTACTGTCCATCCTTCTCCATGGAGGCGGCTAGTTCGAGGCGGGGGAGTGGCGGACGCGGCGTCTCGAGGCCCCGCTCCTCTGCTCGAGCCGCCGCCTAGGTCTCCTCTGCCGCAGCTCCTCTTCTCCCCTTCACATCCCTCCTCCTTCTTGGTTCTCCACTCGGCGGATCGATGGGAGCTGGCGAGGGCGGGGTTGAAGGCGCAGGGGAAGGAGACAGGGCGGCGAGAGGCGTCGGATCGGGGAGGAGGTGAGGAGGCGGGGATTGGGGAGGACGCGAATCAGGAGGAGAGGAGGCGGTGTAGAGGGAGCGGTAGATATTTTCATGCGGAAGGGGATGGAGGAGGAAGCGTGCGGCGGCTTTTCTCTCGATGCCTAGGTACTATTCATAGATGACGTGGATAGCCTGGTTCTGCCTAGGACTCCTTCAAGGTTTATATGTTCAATGAGTTATGGATAAGCCAGCACATTTGCCAGGCGAGGACATGTCTTCTCCTGATGCGTCCGGTTCCTAAGTCTGTCCGCCGCTCTTTGGTTATCTCCCGCCTTCTACTCTTTTTTTTCTATGTTTGTCACTTGGAGCAAATGAAATCAGTGGTGAGTATCGAAAAAGGCTATCGTCCCGCTTTATATATAAAGCACCGATCCACAAGCATCACGATACAAACTCACGCCTCCACCACACACAACACTCACACTCAAGGCAAGATATAAGGGTGCAGAGCACCGCCACACCACACCAACGACTACCAAGCCACTACAAATATGCGAGGATGATCCGCCTGGAGCCAACGAAGACCTCCAATCCTCCTAGGAGAGGTGAGACAAAAAACGGCGGAACAAGGACTCCAAGATGATGCTTCCTACAAGGGAACGACCACTGATAGTCGCCACCATCCGATCCCAAAGATCGAGTTTCACCCGGAGCAACTCGAAGGAGTAAGGCCACCGCGATGGAGCCTTTATGAAGGATACGGTGTCCACGGACGCCGCCACCGTCAGCCAATTCAAGATTGGGCAAGTGATGTAGCCGGCACGCCCACCCCTCGGACGCATCCTAGCTCCGCCAACCACCAACGGCCATCCACCCATGTGGCCATGGCCGCTCGGCCGCACCCGAGGCGCAAGTTCCACCCACGAACATCGTACCTCCTGCCGCCTTGCGTCCAAACCGAAGAGACCGCAGCATACTTCCCGCCTCGAACAACGCCGGAGCCTTGTCAGCCCACACACCGCCGGGGAACGGGGGCGGAGGGGGAGGGGACACATCCGGCCGGGCCCACCCCCGTGCCAGCGACGGGTGGCTTGAGCTCGTTAGTGCCTCCCATCCCTCCAGCCCGCCTCCCCAGCGGACACCTCCTGTGTCGCCCCACCTCGGCAGCGAACGCAGCTCCACGCGAGGCCACCAACGTACACCCGTCCACCGGCAAGAAGGGACCCGAAGGACCGCCGCCAATCGCAAAGGAAGCCCATCGAGGAGCCCAACTGCGCTGCATGTCGTCGTCCAGCCGTTGTAGCCTCCGGATTCCGGTCGGCCCGCCCACCGGCCAGCCGCTGCCGTCGCGCACCACCACCAACCGTGGCCATGGCAGGGGCGGAGACCAACAGCCCGCGCCGCCCTCGGCCCGCGCCACCCGGCACCAGATCTGGCCTCGACCTCGCCAATCCCGGCGAACAAGGCGTGTCCTCCACCATCGCGCCGCCACCATCGACCAGCCCCGGCGCGCCGTCGTGCTGGTGCACCCGGCGCCTAGCGCTGCACCCAGTCCCGGATGAGCCGCCCCGCCACCCTCGCAAGGGGAAGAGAAGCACCCCGCCGGCGCCGGCGCCGTTCGGACTTCACCCAACCGTGCCCCCCTGACGGCGGCGAGGGAGGGGAGAAGGGGAGGAGGGACGCCCCGCCGTTGGCTAGGGTTGGCCTCCTGTGTGCCCGCAGGGGTGATGCGGGACGAGGGAGAGGGGCCGAGCCAGACTATTCACGCCTCATGGCACGCAAGCAGGTTTTCTCACACCGGAGTGGTGAGTATCAATGTGCGGACACAAAGGCGGGTTGGGAGGGACACAAAGGCGGGTTGGTGGATTGTTTTATATTGCTTATTATTATTTGTTTTGGTGGGGGTGTTTCGTTGGTCACATGCATCTACTGATCTACATGTGCGATTGATGCCTTGCTAGTGTGCCACGTTCAACTCAATTTGTACTCCTACGAATTTTCATTATTATGTGTGGCCAATAGATATTCTTTTAGAGCTATGCATATTAGCATAGTAAATTTGTTTATATTATACTGATTGTCAAACCCGGTGTATTACATCAAAAGGCTAAATTAAAACCCTACGGGATTGGGACTATGTGCTCAGTAAACTAGATAATACCCTGCGTGTTGCTGGACGAACTTGTAATACTCCACATGAGAAAGATTATGGAGTGAAAATAAGTAAAGAATGAAAAAAATATTCCATCGTTTCTAAATATAAGTCTTGTTAGAGAGTTCAATATGGACTACTTAAGGATGTATATATAGACATATTTTAGAGCGTAGATTCACTAATTTTGCTCTGTATGTGGCCTTTATTTGAATCTCTAAAAAGACATATATTTAGAAACGGAGGGAATATGTTATTTCAAACCTTTGCTGGTATACAGAGTGACAAAAAGTAAGCAATTATAAGTATATGTTTGTTTGAGCCTTATTTTTTTAGCATTGTTTGAGCCTTTATTGGTACTATGTGAAAAGTCATACAATTAGTATATCATACAGTAGTATCTCATATTTTATAATTAAAATGCATTTCTTTTTTGCGCAAATTTGAAGTGCATCACTAACATGAGAAAATAGGACATACAATTCATGAAAATAACTAAAAGAGCAAGCAATGCTATTTACACGATGTTGTGAGAACGGAATTTTCACGACAACACATATTAGTTCATACATTCATACTATTAAAATGCAGTACACAGCTCGATTTGCCATCCTGTAGCTGTCGTGCAGACTAAATTGTCTGTACAGCTGTTCCGTTACTGAAAACATGTGAAGCCCAGTCTGAACCTACTGAAAGAAATGCGAGACACAAAACCACTAATGCAAATGCCTTTGAGTTATTTGTAATAGGAATGGAAGCATAAAAGATAAACAAATTGAACAACAACACACACATACGTCTTAGAATTTGTACATGACCAAGATCCACATACCAATCAGTGTGAAAAATGGAAAGGGTAAGGTACATTTACAGTGCACATCAGGCCCGTACAACAAAGATCTGAAGAATTATACGGCGGGAACGACCTGAATTGCATTTACAGTAAGTATGTATCTCTTCCACCGAAAAAGCGCATATGCCTTCAGGGGAACAGCACAGGGGTAAAGATCTAGACAAATTTACGACGGGAACGGCCTCATCTCCCTGCCCCTACCTAGCAATAAAAAAAATTGCACAAAAGGATCAACAAAAATTGGGAACAATGCATCTGAGTGTGATGTACCAACTAGTTATAATTGCAATTGCAAATGAAACTGAGAAAGAAATATTAACTACCTCAAGTCCAGATCAAAGATCCACGTCAATCAAATTCATACATGGAATTGGTCCGTGTTCAGTTACAAAAATGTGCAGACTGCAGAGTAATTTAGCTGTGTAGAGTCCATGAAACTGAAGGTAGAAATTGAAGTGATCGAATTCTCTGAACCCCAAAAAGCATGTGCAAGGACACGGCTGTTACTTACTGGCTTCAATTGGCTCCAATCATCATGAAGCGGATTAGTATATGATTTGTACGCATAGTGTTACTATTTTTTCCTCCTAAGATTGGATAGAGGAAACAACGAAGTATCCACTTCTTCATGCTCTACCTTGGCGACTGGAGAAACAACACAGGCGTAAAGATCTGGACAAATATACGATGGGAGCAGCCCCATCTTCCTGCTCCTACCATGGCGAGTTGCCTGCAGAGGTGCTAGTTTGATTGGGATCCAACAGAAACGTCCATACTTGGGATTGGTTTGGATCCATCACGCCGCCGAACTACGCATGGGGGCAGACGCCCTCACCCTTCCCCGCGCCAGCTACTCCATCTGGAAATCAGGGCCTCCACCCAAGGTCCCAAGCTAACTTAAAATAACGATGTTCAGATCTGGGGACATAGATATGAAGGTTGAAGGAGGAAGTTGATGGTGGCACCGGCACGCATGGTTCACCAGGAGGTCGGGTCGACGCCATGACGTGTGGCTTGGGCCAACATAGTACAGGTTCGCGCCGATCATGGGATCCTTGGAGGGTGGCATCGCGCAGGTATCAGGCAGCCAGAGAAGGTTGGGCCGGCGGCGATGCAATATGGGAATTGTGGAACAAATAAAAATGGAAGAAGAAGAATTGGGAAGACTACGTTGAGATTTATTGGTGGAAGGGAGATGGAACGAACCGTCACAAGAAGAAGCAATCAGTGCGACGGGAATTAACGCAATCAAAGAAAGGGGACTATCCGTGCGAGGGGAATTAACACAATCAGACGATTCGTTTGATTGATTTTTTTTTTGCTAAGGTGGCAGATTTGCTTAGGCTGGTCCCAATGGGGTGGAACTTAGGAGTAACATCACATATTTTAACACAATGTTGCTTATGTGGCACATATTTAATGAAGACTGAGGTGCTTGTGGTAACTAGCTAAGTTACCGAAACATCACACACTTCAAGAAACAATGAGTCTATAAACTAATAAATGCATCGTTGCATGACACTACCTACATGTTCTACCCACTGTGGAGGTAGTAACATAGTCTAGATAAGTGCTTATGTTACTATCTTACGTTCCTGCCCATTGTAACCAGCCTTAGGTGAGATGCTGCAAGTTGATTGCTGATGTGGACAGTGTGCATGATGAGAGAATATGGAGTAGTGGGGACCAACTTCTTAAGAATTGTAGATGAGTACGTAGTAATTTCGAGTGTGGACAAAGTGCATACAAGCCCTCAAAACAGAAAACAAGAAAAAATGCATTCAGCTATTTTCCTTACTGACTGATATAATGTTAAAAATACGTACGCATGGTCCCCGCCGCGCCGCCGTCCGACGGTTTAGTTGGTCATGTCTCGGGAAGTGATCGACTAGATAAATACTACCTCCTTTCCGGTTTATAAGGCTTGCGCGTATATCTAGGTTAAAAAATAAACTAATGTAATACAAATTATCTGTCACAAAAAATATATCATTAAAAACTTTAGATCTTCTACTTTCTAATGATGTAATTTTTAGACTATACAACTCATTTTATGTTGGTCAAATTATAGATCTAGGAATACGCGCAAGCCTTATAAACTGGAAAGGAGGTAGTATGCTTGATCTTTTGTTCCTGGAGCCATCAGATGCGTGTGAGTAACGAGCTTATGCATGCAGGAGCGACTTCTTTTTTTCTTTTTCTTTTTTTGGGGAAAGGAGCGACTTCATGTGTGTGCACTGGGGCATTGGAGCAACGCCTATTGCATACCAACCCTTTGATAGAAGGGGTCATATCATGCAAAATTATGCAAGGCTGTTGATCTGCATGTGTGTTTGTACCGGTAGATGTTTCACTAGCTCAACCTTTTCCACTCGATATCTATCCTATCTTTTCAACTATCATGGGTGGCTTATAGTTATTTCTCTACAGCCAAGCTTACTGGCAAAGTAAGTTTTGCTTATATCTAACCAATTGTTAAGGCGTGCTATATTTTTCACTAAAATGTAAAGTAAAACTCAAAGATACTCGGAGCGTGTGGAAAGTGCATTCAAGTTTTTACAAGAGAAAATAAGAAAAATGCATTCAATTAATTCCTTGACCAACCGATAATAATATCGAAAAAATAATTTTGGTCTGACGATTCATTTCGTCAAGTCTTGAGAGGTGGTCGATAATAAATGTGCTTCATGTTTGGTTGCTGGAAAAGAGGCATCCGTGAGTAACGATCTTGTGTATTGAATGCCCACGCACTTGGATAGAAGCAGTCATACTGCACGAAATTATGCAATGGCTCCTCCATATTTTGACAGAGAATAAACTCGTATTTGCCAAATCAATGGAAATCTCGACATCTGATATGTTTCCCATATGCTCCAAACCAAATTTGATGAGACTGAGCACGGGAATTGACAAAAATAACACCAAAATTTTAAGTTCCGAAACATTCTCCTAATGCAGACAACAGACATACCGACCATCAAATCAAAATTTGCAAAATTTTAAATTCAATCGATCAGAGGCATGCATGCATCCTGGTATTGCCTCTTCTTGTATCAAGCATTTCTGGGGGAAATAGCAAAGCAGATTATAATGTGGCATTTTCGAAAGTTTATTTCTCATTTACATAGCTCGAGTTGGGCTCTTAAGTGCTAGATAGTACTGTTGGTTTCAGTTAACGTACTTGCAAGGCGAAGGGTAATACTGTTTAGCCTTAGCTTGTGATTGAGAAGGTTTTGATTGGATCCAATGCTCACCATATGCACTCTCATTAACTACAAGATGTACACGGTGGAGGATAGAACAGTCAACATGTGGTCTAAGCTAAATATCTGAACATTCGTACTGAGGTCCGAGCGCATGACAACTGCTAAGCCAATGTTTGCCCAAGATGATTTGAGCAAAGTTTGGAAGGCAAACAAATAATTGGCCTGATGTTTTGCGCTTGCAAACCATGTAAGCACTTAGCAATCAGCCTCGTAATTCTCTAATCATGCAGACAAAATTTTCACCTAGCCATGCATCATCTGCAATGCCATCACGAAACGGGGTGTTTGTGCAACCTAGTGAGTCTACCGATACACGCGCTCGAGAGCAGTTCAACCAAGCCTTGCGACCCGCCCTTACTATGTTTCAACTTCCTGCTCGTGGTTAGATTTCTGGTGTGAGAAGTTACCCTTGGGTGTATGTGTGTGATGTCTAGCAGGCCTGCCATTTCCGGTTTGCAGATAACATGATATTCCCAGTGTCTTCCAATCCATGCACTTACATGCATCGAGAAACAAACATCTACTCCCTCCATTCCTAAATAAAAGCCTTCTGAGAGATTCTAAGACATACTATATACTGAGCAAAATGAGTGAATTTACACTCTAAAACAAGTCCATATACATTCATCTATCGTCCGTGTTATAATCTGGTGTAGTGGAACTAGCATAGTGTTAGGAAACATGATGCTAGTTTATATGGCATTCGCAGTGGCATTTCAATATATAGAGAAAGCTGGGTTAGTGCGCAATGGGTACATATATAGTACGTTATCTCTCAAGGTGCATGTGCACTTCAATGTATGGGTCAAGTTCGACGGCAAACACTCACAATGAACCCTGGATTCGGTTCGCGGCATTAATTATCTGGAATGGGATAGAAGTACCTGCTGCTGTGCTTGCACACTTCAATGTTTTGCTATGTTTGATTCCTCCCGTACTGCACCCATCTAATAACTTGTGCGTGAGATACAAGTTTCGAGAGCATAACTTTAGTAAGAGACAAAGAACAAAATTAAAGGCTGTCCCTTGCAAGATTTTAGCTGGTCCGATAAAGAATCAAAGATGGAGGAGTGATGTTGTCTATATGCTAATCTAGGAACAGTCTGGTTACTACTTTCTTTAAGAAAGAACCAAGGTACCCTACACTAGCTTGTCTGTCATCATGAAGCCATGCTGCCTTCACAGTTACTACTTAATATTGCCGTGGATAGGAAGCTAGCTCTTTTTGGCTCATGAGCTCAGGATCCTTTCACTTCCAGGGCTTAGATGTGCTCAATTTGTTTTTCAAGGGAGTTCAAATACGGAATATCTAAAATGATGATTTACTAATATGAATTTACCGACATGTATCCATAAATTTAAATAGATTAGGCTTGGCTCATTGGGCGGGGAGAATTAGACCGTACAACACAACATTAATTTGAACAAAACAATTTTAAATAGCAAATATTTCGATCATATTTGTACCATATTCAATGAATATTTTAAGATTTAGGATGTACGTCACAACGAGGGAAAGTTCGGTTTACAAACTAAATTTACGGAAAACACTCTATTTACTAAAACTTACTATGCCTTCTCCCCACTAAACTCCTGCCGATTTCCATCCATATGTAGCATCTAATATCAGGTTACAAAACTCCTCATTACTCGCGTGCTGGTTGCTGGCTTGTTAGACACAGAAAGGAGGCTCGGCTTGGCTCGGCCAACACAAGCCAACATGCCAAAATCGTCTTCGGTCATTTAGTTTTTTCCAACCTGGCACATGTGATGGAGAAGGTGTCAGGCTGTCCACAAGCTAGGTACAAAAGGAAGCCAAGCTAGGTATTGTTTTCTTCTAAAGAAAAAGCTAGGTATACTTGTCTTGAGCATGCGAGGAAGAACCAGTACATCCTTGCCACGCACATGGATGCATAAGCATCACCAGTTGTCCCGCGGCTCGCGTAAAACCGATTGGAACTAGACAGCAAACGACCGACCGGCCGGTGCGGGAAACAATGGCAGAGCTCGCCGCCGTGAGCACGCTACTACTGCGCGTCATCACCGACGAGGCGCTGCTGCTGGGCCGCGTCGGGAAGGACGTGCAGTTCATCCGGGAGGAGATGGAGAGCATGAAGAGCTTCCTTGAGAGGATGACCTTGTCCTCCGGCGGCGAGTACGACAGGCAGATCCGTCCATGGAAGAACCAGGTCCGGCAGCTCGCCCAGGACAGTAACTTCTGCATCGACATGTACCTATCCCGCTGCGACCCCGAGATCCACCATGCCAGGGGCGGCCTTCGGCGCTGCGTCTGGTGGCTTCCCTGGTTCCTGCAAAAGATGGCCGCGCAGCATCGCGCGGCAATCCAGTTGCGTCACCTCAAGGAACGGGCGCGTGACATCGCCGACCGGCGATTGAGGTAACGTAACAGTAACATCCATGTATATTACAGTATTATTATACTCCTATTAAATAACAATGGTAGTAATAGACATTCATGCAGTTTTGCAAGGAGATCATTAGCTCAGTGGGTTTAATTTTATTAACGGGAAGGCTTTCATGGCTAGCTTTATTAAACTCAAATAATTCATACGCCGTCTACTAAAAATTTAGCGATATACATGCATGTGCATCCAGTGGCGGAGCTAGCATTTCACTACAGGATGGTCCGCCCTTAACATTTTTTTGATAAGCCATATTACATGTGAACGTTCTAACTAATTACCAATATCATAAAGAAATAGATCAATATAGTCTTACAAACACACTGAAATTCTCATTTAAATCTTAGTTTTGCATGAGCCTACATAGTATATACTACATGGACAATACTAGATAATACTTTCTATCAGTATAGCTAACTGAGGCCAAACTGATGTGCAAAATTGTGTGTGTGTTCATGTATGCAAACCCTAAATCAGACATTAGAGTATTCCGTTGCCTTAAATTAGTGTATTCTGGAGACTTGCGATTGAGTAGTAGCGGTTGCAACTGCCGCCGGATTTGCAGGGGGCTGGGGCAGGGGCGCCAGGCGGCCAGCCGGTAGCAGGGTCGCAGCCATGCGCAAGCAGAGCAGGGGCGCAGTCGCGCGCTGGGCGCGCATGGATGCACAGCCGGATCGAAGTGCTTAGCGGGCTGGGGGGAGGAGGGAGCTTCCTGGGCGGCTGGGCTCCGGGATTTGGCCGGCGACCGGCGGCGAGGTCGCGAGGCGCGAGGAACTGTGAGGCCTAGCGGTTGGGAGTCGGGGTCGGGGCATCAGGCAGTGTTGTACGGGGTCGAGGTCACGAGGTCTCTGCTCGATGGATGTGGACCTGGCGTGGCTGTTCTGGGAATGTGTTATTTGGGCCTTTTTTGCCTGGCCCAGTTAGAAACCTATAGCTATATAGTCTGACCCAAAATCCCAGGGTGGGCCGCGGCCCACCCTGGCCACCCTGTAGATCCACCCCTGTGTGCATCTACCCATAAGGGGTGCTTGCTTTTTCTCAAAAAAAAAAAAAAATAAGGGGTGCTTGCACGCCCTCATGAGCAAGTACATTTGATTGTCTATTATAGTGCTCAATTGTAACTTTCCCGAACCCTTGTAATAAATCTCTACAATCATCTGAAACTAGACCCGCCACCATAGAATGCTGCCGCTTACGCAGAGAAGACATTTGCCACATGCTCAAGTAGAGAAGTAGCCCATCAATGAAATTACCTCTGTGGTCTCTAACTATCACGCCACATGACCCCGAATGCAGATCCTCAATAAAAGAAGGATCAACGTATAGAACTTGTTGCGCCGCCAAAACAATGGGCCATGTGTTCAGTCTAGGTGCAGTTTTTTGTTTCCCTGCCGCTCGTGTGAAGTTTAGAGCCAATGCATGGATGGCCAGCGCCGATCGCAACGGCATGTGCACTTGCTCCCCTCTAACATGTTCTCTACGCTGCCACCACACGAACCAGCTCGATGCAGCTATCAGAGCCGGAAGCTCTATCTAGTCCACATAATTGTGTTGCGTCAATTGATCACACAAGAGAAATTCCAGTACACCGGGACACGAGCGATCAACAAGCGACGCATCCTATACGATCCTCTCAATACCAAGTGCAGCCTAGACTGCCGTTGCTCTGACGCAGTTAATCTTGATCTGCTCCCGCTTTGCAAATTGGGAATTCAGAAATACCGCCAATGAGGCGGTTAGCAAGAACACAAAAAGAGGGAATGGCATTATGTAGACATCTCTATAGGAAGATCTTAATTTTGCCCAGTAATTTTAGATTCCAAATTTTCCTCCATACCGGGTGTGGTCGGGAACCACCATGAAGACTCAGCCTAGTGCAATCATTGTATGTATCCTCCCATTATGTATAATAGGCTGAACGTATCAAGAAAATCCCGCTTTTCGTAAGATGCCATGCAACTATATCCTCTACATGATGGTATTGCGGAACCAAAATACGCTCTACATGTATATGCCAAAAGTTGTCCCGAATTAGTTGTCATCACTAGTAGAAAAACGACCTTACGTAAGACACATTAGTCCCGATTCGATTTTGGCCCGGTACTAATGGTACCATTACTCCCAGTTCGAACGGCTATGCATTAGTCCCGGTTCATGTTGAACCTTTAGTACCGGTTTGTGCCACAAACCGGTACTAAAGGGGTGGTCTGAGGCTGGCATTAGACCTGGCCCCATGAGCCCCTTTAATCCCGGTTTGTGACACAAACCGGGACTAAAGGTCTAACCTATAGTCCCGGTTTGTGTCACAAACCACTGAAGGGCAATTTTCAAACTCTACCCACTCCCCTTCGCCTTTTCAATTAAAAAAAAACAAAAGAAAATGAAAAAAACTTCGAAAATTAAAATCCTTCGAGATGTAGTTATGTTACTACATCTACTAGTTAGGGAAATTTAAAAACATAAATTTCGACATATT
>LR738712.1:769415171-769449344 GCA_902687465.1 Secale cereale
AGTCCCGATTCGATTTTGGCCCGGTACTAATGGTACCATTACTCCCAGTTCGAACGGCTATGCATTAGTCCCGGTTCATGTTGAACCTTTAGTACCGGTTTGTGCCACAAACCGGTACTAAAGGGGTGGTCTGAGGCTGGCATTAGACCTGGCCCCATGAGCCCCTTTAATCCCGGTTTGTGACACAAACCACTGAAGGGCAATTTTCAAACTCTACCCACTCCCCTTCGCCTTTTCAATTAAAAAAAAACAAAAGAAAATGAAAAAAACTTCGAAAATTAAAATCCTTCGAGATGTAGTTATGTTACTACATCTACTAGTTAGGGAAATTTAAAAACATAAATTTCGACATATTTTGCAAAAAAGTGTTATGAAAAAGTAAAACAACTATATCTTTTGCATACGATGTCGGAAAAAAGAATAATATATGAAAATGTTCAGCATGAAAATCCGCATCCGATTGACCGCCGTAGGCCGTTTTGCAATTTTTTAGAAACCTCAAATTCTGAAAGGAAAAAAAGTTAGGTTCAAATTTTAGTTTTTTTGAATTTTGGTTAAAGTTGGTCAAACTGTGGTCAAACTAATTATTCAAGAATTATTAGTGTTACTAAATAATTATTCAATAAAATTAGTGTTACTAAATAATTATTTCATTGTTTTAATTTTGGTCAAATTTGGTCAAACTGGGGTCAAACTATTTTCAATCTACTTATTCATTAGTGTTACTAAATAATTATTGTTTTTCAGAATAATAGTTTCAAACTCAAACGTTGAAACTGGTGACTTCATGCTCAAGCCAAACTCCTGAGGGTTAATAGGATTGACATCTTACTTTTGTTAGGAAAACAATAAGTGCGGACTTGGAAACTAGGGGCTAGTGCCATGTGGTCGTGTTGAACCAGGACTAAAGGGGTAGACCTTTAGTCCCCACCCTTTAGTGCCGGTTGCAAAATCGGGACTAAAGGTCCTTAATTACGAACCGAGATTAAAGGTCGTTTTTCAACTAGTGCATCCCATTCCCCTGTAATTGGGTATATAACATCACTCACTGTTGACAACACTTGATTACCCCTTACTACTACCAATTACCTTGAGATCCAACAATCACTCCAAATGTCTATTTTTTGCACCATATCTACATACCATGAAGGTTTGGATCCCTGCCCATATACTCCGCCAAATATATGATGACACTTTTTCAATTCATAGTTAAGAATATCCCCATTGGGGTAGTATCTAGCTCTCAACTTTCTGGCACAACATGAATCATTGCTCCAAAACTGTTTTGTCAGCATCGCTAAATTGAAATTGTGAACGTCATGAAAATCCATACCTCCTTACTCCTTCGGCACAAACATTCTCCACCATGAAAACCAATGCATCATACGTTGGTTATACTCGTCAACCCACCAATACTGCGACATTGCATCAGTGACCTCCTTACAAATTTTCTATAGGAATTAGACACACTCATCATGTATGTAGGGATGGCCTGGACCACCGCTTTCAATAAGGCCTCCTTGCCTCCAAAGGAGAGGGTTTTTTCTTTCCATCCATTTACCAATTTCTAGATCCTCTCTATTAAGTGTTTGAAGCAATTAAACTCCACATCAACATTGGGACAAAAAACATAGTGCATTTGGCCTTGCTTACCAATTGTCCGGAGGCCAAACACTACTCCAAGATCGTTCTCGAAGTTTGGGCATTTAACCGGTTTGCTTTCATCAATATAAGTGAATCATCAGTGAAAAATAAACGAGAAATTCTGGAAGAGTCATGACAGACCTGAACACCCTTTAAATTACCAGCCACCTCCTCATGGGCAATCTGCGCAGGTAAGCCTTCTTACAGAGCAGAAATAGATAGCGAGACGGGGAATCCCCCTTCCTAAGACCTCTTGTTGCGGATAATGCTAAAGTTTCATTAGAATTAAACCTTACTTTGTATTCAACATAAGTGAGCCATGACCAGCTGAATCCATCTCTTACCAAAGCCAAGATTCCCTAAGATTGCTTCCAAAAAGACCCGTTCAACTCTATAGTATGCCATATGCATATCCAGTTTTATCGGGCATGTGCCTACTTTTCCCGACGATCCAGCGCGGCCCGACGCGCTACCATTGGGGACCGACCAAGACGGTCTAAGAAGAGGAGAGAAAAAGCAAAATCGCAAGAAACACTAAAGACAAACGACTTGCTCATTGATGGAAGAGGAGAACGACTTGTTCTGGAATCTTTGGTAGAAACCTAGAGCAGTCTAGAGTATATTGGTGTCAGTCATTTTCATGTCATCACCTCTAGATCTCTCATGTTGAGTCAATTCTCCTGGGCTCGTATTGTGGTCCTTTTGTTCCTTTGAAAAGGAGAGGACTGTGTGGAAATCAATGGAGGATGTAGAAATCTAACCGTGGCAAACTCTTATATCTATATATTGTCATATGCAGATATGCTTGTACATGCTCTCTTATGTATTCATTGCAAGTTAATATCCCCACTAATGTCAATCTATATTGAGCCAGGCGCTTCTTGAACCTTCTCTCTAAATACACACCTACACTCCCTGACCAGTTGGGTATCTCCATTTCACTTCTTGTTCTAATTTCTAAAGAAAATACAAAGGCAACTTGGTCAGCTCTACTACCATCAAATTCCTAATTTAATCTGACTGGAACTAATAAATAGATATTTGATACATTAAAATTAGCAGCTGATCACATGAAAAACATGTTGCACATTTAACAATTGTACTAGTAGTCTGTAACTCTACTAGGATTACTACCAAGTAGGGAAGGGGAAAAACCATATATATCTAGCACCGTGGAGAAATGGTTGGGTGTCATGAAAACGCGTGTGGGTAGCGATACCAAGATTTCTCGGTAGCTCTAGTGAGCTGGTGGTGAGATAAGGGGTAGGCGTTGGGAGAGCAACTCTAGGTTGGATGCGCGAATTCAGTCGGGCAACAATAGACAAGCCGAATCCCTGTGAGGTGGAGGTGACCTAATGATTTGCAGCCAGCCCTAGGTTTGGGTGGTGGATGACAGGAGATCGATGTATATTTGGCAAAGTTTGCCATTATTTGAGTTTCCATTTCTATCTGAAAATCAAAACATGATTTGCTTTAACTTGTACATTCATTTTTTTGAGATAAACCCAATTATTTATCACCTCTGGTTATCCATACGGCTTATAGTTTAAATTGTCTGTTTCAGCCGTCGTTTCGACAATGGTTAAACGTTTCCTTCTAATTATTTTTGTCATGGTACAGGTATGCCATTGAGGCCCCTGCCAACAGGACAACATCTGAGTTGCTAGCTGTACGGCCTGAGCTGATGGTGGATGATGAAGATGCTGACGACCAACTCGTGGTGGAAATGGCAGTAGCCGATAATTGTAGAGTGTCAATTTTCCAACCTCGTACGCCTGAGGAAAACGTCAGGGTGAAGCTAGCCGATTGGATACAAAATGTTTTACAAGGCAACACGCCTGAAGAGAAAACAATAGCCGTTGTGGCACCGGATAAGGAAGAAACGCTCGCTCTTGCAATGGAAGCTTCATCTATATGGAAGAAACGTGGCGCGTACTGGTGGATTGTAGTTTTGTTGGACATCCCAGCAATGCACTCTTCTCGTGATCGGCTGGAATCCGAGGACATTCTCTACTATATCTTGCGGGTGCTGCGCCAGCAAGGTCAAGGCCATGGAGAGGAGGAGCAAGATATTGACAACAATAAAAGAGTTATTTACTCCGAAAAACAAAATTTGTTTCATCAAATCACCGAAAATATCAAGAGCATGAAGCTTGACAACAAGATTTCAGAGATCAAGGACACCATTACACAAATGAAGGGTAGCCAGCGGCAGCTCAACCTAGAAGGAATGAATGGCGACCAACTGGCCCTGCTGAAATCCTCTATAGATGAACCCTTGGGCGTACTCCTCCGATCCTTGTGGCTGCTGAAGCAAAATCCAGGTGATGGTTCGTCTGCTACAAAACCCATAGACCAAAATGCGAAGGAAGCCACCCTTTCAGAAAGGAAGGAGCCAAAACCACGCTCGTATGAAGATATCATCAAGGAAACAGCCAAGAACCTTAAAATGCATATTGAAGAAAATTCAGATGAAAATCAAAATCCTAAAGATCATACTGAAGAATCAACAGCGGAGCCGATTCATCTCGAGACATCCCATTATGAACAAATCCTACGGGTGTTGTTCCCAGTGAAGCCACTCCATATCCGAGATCAAGATTTCAACCAAGCTACCAAAACTAGCACTGCTATATTGATCGATGACCCATTTAAAGAAGTAATCCGCAAGGTCCTATGGGAGCTGCAGGGTGATACATCCATGAAGATACTAGATCAAGCTGAGCTTCAGAAATACAAATCCAAGGAACCTTATAAGACTGAGATGAAGAAAGACAGCCAGTCTGTGACTGCCGGTAAATCAAGTCTGAATTGTATCCGGGATGCTCTTATTGAAGATGCCATGGAGACGATTGGACAAATCCAGTGGAGGTTGGTTGAGCAGCTCAAGATCAAAGGGATCATAGACAAAATTAACCATTGTTTGATGATAGAAGATTATCCCATCTTGGTTATCCTCAAACTTGACAATTACTTCATATCCGGATGGGAGGAGACCAAAAATGCTTTCAGAATGTTTGGTCGCATAGGCGGTGCACTGGTGTTGCAAACGACAGAATATGCTACAGGGGCCAAGGAATATTGTTGTCTGCCATGGGAGCCTATAGACTATTCTCTTCTTGGTCTCTACCGCGATACTGCGCTCGAGCTTACAAAAAAGCAGATGACTGAAGATAGCGCCAAGATTCTTTTTGACATCCTGGACAAGTGCAAGTCACATGAATTATGTATGAAGATCTTTGTTCATGCTTTGTATGCCAACCCCAGGAGGAGCAATGAAGAGCTAAGTAAGCTGCACGAAACACTGCAACATGTTTCGGACAACTCAATGCAAAACATTGCTCAGAGAATGTTAAAATTCTCTTATAGTGATCTGCCTAAGGAATACAAGTTTTGTTTGATGTACCTAGCTATTTTCCCTCGACAACAACCCATCAGGCGGTCAACCTTGATAGGACGCTGGGTTGTAGAAGGGCTGATAACAAAGGAAGACTGGGCTAGTTCAGTGCTTGATGCAAATAGATGTTTTGATGCACTTGTCAACCGGTGGTTTGTTTCTCCTGCTGATATTGGAGCTACAGGACAGGCAAAGAGTTGTGTGATAGATGATGTAGTTCATGGATTCATTACCAAGCTCGCGAGAAAACAACAGATTGTTGAAACACACGTGCCAAATCACCTTGCTCGCTACTTCTCCATTGTCAACAATCTCCAACTCCGCAGCTCTGATAAAATCGATAAATTCCTCCAAAATCTCACAAAAGAATCATCTCGAGTATCCCTTATCAAGGTGCTAGATCTAGAAGGTTGTCAATGCTTTGGTGGGAAGAACCGGCGCTACCTCAAGGACATCTGCAGCAAGATGTTACTGCTCAAGTATTTGAGCCTAAGGGGAACAAATGTTACCTGGTTGCCAAGGCAAATTAATAACCTCCGTGAGCTGGAAGTATTGGATATCCGACAGACCAATGTGCCTGCGTATGCAACAGTAAATGTTTTACTCCTGAAGCTGAAACGTTTGCTAGCTAGTGGCTTTGTTCTAAGTTCAGGGCAACCATCTAGCGTCAAGGTTCCTCACAAGATCGGAAAAATGTTGAACATGGAGGTACTATCCATTGTCAAGGTGCAAAATATTCAAGATTTGAATGATATTAGAAAGTTGTGGCAGTTGAGAAAGCTTGGTGTGCTCATTGAACACAAGGACGAATTCATTATGGATTTGCTTCGAGCTATCAGTGGCCTGCATGAGTGCCTCCGGTCTCTGTCACTCACTTTTCCCATGACTGCAGAAGAACCTTCCAATGGAGACTTTACAAAACAAGATCTCAAACACTGGGTACACTCTCCCAAGCTTCTTGATAGCCTAAGCATTACAGGAACGACACAAAGGGGGAAACTTCTTAAGGTTCTGACCAAAGAAAGTTTCAAACTAGCCAAGGTAACTCTAACTAGAACCAAGCTGAAGCAGGCTGATCTGAAGATCCTTGCTAAGCTGCCAAAGATAGTCTGTATTAGGCTCCGTGATGAGGCATACAAGGATAGCAAGCTCACCTTTGGCAAGGAAGAATTTCAAAATCTCAAGTGCTTTCTTGTTGAAGGATCCAACATTACTGACATCAGCTTTGAAGGTGGAGCTTCTAAGCTCGAGAAGATTGTTCTGTGCTCCACAGATGGTCTACAGTCTCTTTCTGGAGTCAAAGACCTGCAGAAACTCAAGGAAGTTGAGTTGAGGAACACCAATACACTTACATTGTTTAACAAGGCAAAATACATATCAAAGGTGACTCTGTATCGTACTATTCTGAGTCAAGATGAGGTAGAAATTCTTGCCAAGATACCTAACATGAGAAGCCTAGTACTCCGGGAAATAACTTATGTACAGAGCCAGCTTATCTTCTACAAAGACGACTTCCCAAGGCTAAACCTTCTTATCGTCGACTATTCTGTCATCAGCAGTATCGGGTTTACTAGCCAATCTGCTACTAAGCTGGAAAAAATCATATGGTCCTACACGAAGGGTACACTCTCCGGCATTGAAAATGTCACAAAACTGAAGGAGCTCAAGTTCAATGGTGATTTTCTCCCTGATGAGGTGAAAGATGCATTGAAAAAAAATAAGAACAAACCCAAGCTTATACACAACAAACTAGAAAAACAATACCAAGAAGCGGGAAACATAGCAGAAGAGAAAGATGCTCCAAGTTTCCCATCATTCTGGAAGAAAGAGGATTGACGCCGGTCGCCATTCATCATCGACTCCCATCCCATATGGTTTGTGTTCTGTTTGATTTGCCACTGTGTGTTACTGTCCGCCACGCATGTGTGGGCATATATATATTGTACATCTATGTATGTCTATTGAGTGAGTGTATGTCCCTACTTCCTACTACTTATTCTACATCTGTCTCCTGTAAATAAGATTGAGCATGTAATGGTGTGTGTTGTCCCTACTTCCTCCTAGGTGGAAGGAGAGGGACACAGATATTTCCGGCGCACATACGCCCCGCCGCACGAACGGCCTTACTTTACTGGGCACATACCCCCGGCTCGGCTCATACCGTCACCGTGGCTCGGCAACACACCGGCTCAACCAGAACGAAGAGATTACATGGCCTTTTATACCCGCGGCACCTAGCAACTTTTTTTCGACAAAGAGCATATATTAATATCGCGGAGATACCAATTACACCCAGCCTCTGCAACAACGCAATGCCCTAGCGACATAACGGATGCACACAGCCAAAAAAAGAAAGAAGAATTACGAAAAAGAAAAGTCCCGCTGCAATGATCTATTCCCTGAAACAGTAGCACTAACACCACCAAGACAGCACCAAAAGTCCAGCTTCTCCAAAAGCGACGCCTCCAATAAGGGAACAGTGCACAAACACCGTCATCGCCCAATCATCGATCTTAGGTTTTCACCCTGAAGAAAGTCCTCACTCTCAAAAAACAATGCCTTCAACAAGGCCATTGCCAGGCACAACCACTTAAGGCCAGACCTTGGATTTTCATCCTGAAAGAAAGACTTTGGACTTCTCCTGTGCAGTCGCCCCCACTAGCATGCCGCTGCTCCAAGTCACAAATCACCAAGCCAATTCCTCATCGCCACAGAGACTCGAATCACCATCGCTAGTCCTCAGATCTCAGCTTCCATGACCTTCTCCGCCAGCTGACTTCACCATGGAACGAGAAAGCATACCCCATGATGGTAACAGCCAGCAGAGCTTCGCAGCGCTCCCTCTGAAACCAAACGGCCAGAGAAAAACACGGGTGCGCACGACCGAATCCCACCCGATCCAGCAATCTCCCGGCATGAATCGCCCAAGGGAGTTCCCGGCGGAGCCTTCCGGAACACGACACTGCAGCCAGATCGATGGGGACATGCATCCGGTCGATCAAAATCTCGGCTCAAGTTGGAATCCTAGGACCGCCGCCGGAGGAGATCGGATCAGGGCCGGGGGCCCCAGATCCACCGCCGCCAGCCCCCAAGACCGGGCCCCAGATCCCCCAAGGTGAGCCAGGAGATCCGGTGCCATCCACCTCCTTGCCGCCTAGAGATCGGGGCCGAAGCCGCCGCCCCTCCAAGGCGCAGACCACCGCGCCGATCCGCCACGCCGCAGCTGCTCCAGGCGCGCCGGAGGAGCCACCACGTCATGGTGCCCGGCCGCACCACACCCCGGCTCGAAGAAGTCGGCCCGCGCCGATCCATCGCGTGAGGGGACGAGGATGCCTCCCCTGCCGCCGACGACGACCCGGCTTTGCCCGGCCACGCCCTGGGGCGGCGGGGGAGGAGAGGGAGAGGTGGGGAGGGCGGCGGTTGGCAGCGGCTAGGGTTTTCCCCTCCCGTCGCCACGCGGGGACGAGAGGAGGGGACCTTGACTAATCCAGCAACTACTTCCTGCGGCACTTGCGCACACACACGCACGAGCTCCTGGAGACCCGACCTGCCCAGGTACGCACTAATCCAGCTAACAAGCCAACGACTTGCATGCATCCCTATCTACTGCGCGCTAGCTTTCCTCAACAGCCGGCCACTAACCACCTAACTACATGCATGCAACTAACTAATCAAGATTACTACTAACATTTCCTCCTAATCTTGACTTGCCGTGGCCCGGAGTTGCTGCCGAGGAACGTCCTTCTTCGTCTCCTAGGAACACCGCACGCTCGCCGTCGCTGGAGTTGACGCTGCTGCTCCCATTGTCATCGTGACCCAGCCTGCGGATCCGACCTGGCGCACCGACGCCGGTCGCACCGTGCTCCGTCGCGACTCCGACGACACACGCCGAGATCCTTCTTTGCCGGCGACACACGCCTGGCGTCCCTCGCCGCCCCGCACGTCCCGCGCGCCCCCGACGCGCCCGACCACACCAGTGCGCCCCGCACGTCCCGCGCGCACCCGATGAGCCCGATTGCACCAGAGGCTCACCGCACGCTGCCTCCGTGTCCGCCATGGCAGCCGCCAGCGACAAACGCCGAAAGGATGTAGCCGAACTCGAGCACGGACTCGAGCACAACGGCGACATACTCCTCCTCCCAACGTCAACCGCACGCTCGTACGCGCGCCGGCGGACCCGACGCGCCCGACGCGTCAGTGCGCACCCATAACACGCACTGGTCGCGCCCGGCTCACCGCCACGGCTTATTGCCCTGCACCGTTGCGGCCTCAACCGCAGCGCAGCACCTCCATGCCGCCATGCCGATGTGTGTTGTTGAAGCCGCCACCACGCAGGTCCTCCGTGGCCTCCTCACCGTGCCGCCGCAGCCACCGCGGCCTCCTCGCCACGCCGCGCACCTCAATAGACCGACACACGGCCCGGAGCATCGTGCAGACGCCGGGGAGCTCCGCCACCGCCGGCACGCCTTCGGCAAGGAGAACGACGCCCAAGATGAACCAGCTCATGATACCAATTGTTGTCGCCGCCTGTAATGCCCCGGATGTAATACTTTCCCTTTTGGGTATATAATATATCTCCGGCTTTATCTATTTCCATTCCGGGTTCTTTGTCTTTCGGGTTTTCGTCGTTTTGTTGTGTGAGTGTGTGGCATTCATTCATATCATGTAGACATGTGCATTGCATTGCATTTGTGTTGTCGGTTGCATCCGGTTCCGCGTGTTCCTTCCCGTTGTCCGTTTCGCGTTCCGGAGCTCCCTCACGTGTCCGTGACATCCCGTAGGACTACTTTGTTGTTCGGGCATGTAACGTTACCGGTGTGCCGCGAGGTTGTTGTCTGTGTTGTTGTTTTGTTGTGTGCAACCCGCCTCTCAAATCTCGTCTCGTTTGGACTCCGTTGACTATCCCATCCGTTGTACGTGTGGGTCCAAAGTGCCTCCACTTCGTGTCCCGGAAACACCCCTACTGCAGTCTTTTATCGTCTCCTAGGCCCTTTTAATCTACCCCCGCGATCGGATCCGTCGGATCGCGATCGGAGGGCTCCTAGCGCCCCTAAATCCCCCTAACCCTAGAAAAACTGCTATATATTAGACCCTCCTAGTCTATTTTGGCTTCCCTATCTTCTTCCCCTTCTCCACTATATTTTTTTTCTCTTTTCTTTCAGATCAAACCAGATCCCCAAAATCCTCCTGGATCCCGAGGGAACCAGCCGATCAGGCCAGCTCCCTCGATCGCCTCCGCAGCCGCCGGCCTCGCCGACCAGAGTCAACGCGCACCGAGCGAGCGCCTCGCCCCTTCCCTCGATCGATCTGGTCCGGTTGCCGCTCGGTCGACGCGCCAGGACCACTTCCCCCCGATCCAACTCAGCGCCCGTGGCCCAAGCCTCCGCACTCGCCAGCCGATCCTCCGGCCCGGAGGCTCGGGACCACTTCGACGGGAGAGCCTCCCGCAGCGCTGGGCTCGTCGCTTCGTCCGGCTGGGCCGACAGCGCCACCGAGGCCCACTCACTCCGCCAGGCCAGCGCCTCCCCGCCGCCGCCCTGGGCCGCCTCGACTCGCCAGCGCGGGCCAGCCGCATCCCGCCGCCCGGGGCCAGTGCTCCCTCCGCGCGGGCCAGCCCGCCTCCCGCTGGGCCGCGACCACCTCCGCCCCGTCGGGCCCACGCCACCGCACCGCCGCCTAGGCCTCCCGCCCCAGCCGGGCCTCGCCGACCAGGCCGCGCCAGGCCGACTCCGCGGGCAGGCCGCCACTCAGGCCGAAGCCCAGCCGCCAGCCACCATGCCCATCGCCAGATCCGGCCTGAGCCCGTTCCTGTCCAGATCTGTTGAGGTTGACCTTCCCCCCCTTTTTTTTCTTCTAAGTACCAGGTTTTTGATCTGTGATGCTATCTTTCAACATGCATAACTTTTTGTCTGTTGCTCCGATTCGCGCGTGTAGCATGTCCAGACGTTCTTGGAGACTTGCTCTACGTTTTATCTGTTGTTGTCATGCATGTTAGAGTTCATCTAGGTGCTTGTTTTGCTGTTGCAAGAGTGCATCATGATATAAACTGCTGCTATGTGTTATTTTTATGCCACCTTTGCCATGTGTTATCTTTTAGCACGTTTGTCCGAATGATGCAAATGACATGTCCACGTGTTCGTCTTGCCATGCTCTACGTGTTGTATGTGATAGGTTGCATGATAGATTTATTATTGCCTTGTTATCTTCGTTGCAAAGTGCCATGTGGATGTGATGTGTTTTCACTTGTTATGAAATGCCATCTTGTTGAGCTCGTTGCTATCGTTGTGTTTACCTACTTGAAGCATGCTTGTGTGTTTCGGGATCACCTTCATGTGTACTTTGATGAGGTGCTCACCTCTTGCCATGTTTAGTTTCGAGGTGACTTAAACATGCTCTTTTATATGCCATGATGATATTGCTGTTTTAGGACTTAGTGATTTTTCACTAAGTCTGAAATCTGTAACGTTCCGATGCCATGTTCGTGTGATGTTCTAGGACAAAGCATGATAGTTTTGGAGTGGATCTTGATTGTTCCTTGTAGTATATAATGTTGTCTTTCTATTCATGTCCTCACATGTCTGTTTAAGTGGCTGTAGCATGTTTATCTTTTGCTCCAAAGTTTCAATAAAATTCTGCTGCCAGAATTTTATTGTCAAGTTCAATATGTCCAAGATCATTGCTATTGATCCGTGACTCCGTTGGGGGTGCACCTTGGACATAGTTGTTGTAGTATATGTCTAGTTTGTGTTCATGTCCTTTGCCATGTTATTTAAATGCTGTAGCTCAATTATTTTGAGCTCCGAAGTTGCTATGTTGCTGTAATTTTCAGCTTTCGCTCAAATCTTGTTTCGGGCATAACTTTTAGCCCGTAACTCCGATTTCAGCGAATCTTATATCAAACTTGATTGATTTTCTGTGTAGATTAATAATATCAGATTGTTATCTTGTTTTGAGGTGTTTTGCTTGAGTGATATTTTCCGTGCTCCGTGTGCATCCTTAGTGCATCCATCATGCACTCATCTTTTTCGAGTGCGCATTGCATCTTGTTGATTGGTGCTTGGCGTGATTGTTTTGTATAGAGCCGGAAGCTGAGTCTGAGTTCGAGTACGAGCACGAGGTTTCCAACGAGGTTGAGCACGAGGACCCTTCTTACGATCCGAACGACTTCTCTTCAGGCAAGATGACCGAACCCCGATAACATTACTATCTTTGCCTATTGCTAGTAGTCTTGATCTATAGTTTTGCCTCGATGCCCATGATCTTCTTGTCAGCCTCCTACTTGTAGCCAATTGCCATGTTTAACCAACCTACCTATGCAAACCGTTGCTTGGCTAAGTACGCTTCGCTCAGCCCTTCTTATAGCATTGCTAGTTGCAGGTGAAGATCGAAGATGCTTGCTTCATGTTGAAGTTTGGTTGGGTTATATCACACTATGTAAATGCTTTAAATGAAATCATCTATATATTGGCAAGGGTGGAAGGCTAAGCCTTTTGCTTGGTGATTTGTTCCACTCATGCCGTTAGGAACCGTATAAACCGGTGTTATGTTCCTTGATTATGCGTTCCTAACACGGTTGGGGTGTATGGGACCCCCTCGATAAACCGCTAAGTGCTAAGTCTTTTCCAGCAAGTCCCAACATTGGTACTATTCGCCTAAGCAACTAAAACTTTCCGAGGGAGTAATTAACCCAAGGCTTAATTAATTCAACCCCCCTGGGCCAGTGCTCGATTTGAGTGTTGGTCCAAACTAGAGTCGTGTGCGGGCCCCCCCTTGGCAACTTGGGTATTTCGGCCACTGTACGCTGTGCTCATCCGGTCGTGGCCTGAGACTAGATACGCGCGGCTACTATCAGGGTGTCGGCACGCCGGGAGAATTTGCTGGATTAGCCTTACCTTAGCTCGGTATATCTTGAGCACGGGATTCCGAGGATACTCGGGTCTTCCCACTTTGGAGTTGCGACTCCGCGGATCGTGGGCTTGTAATGGGTCAAGTTGGAACACCCCTGCAGGGTTTGAACTTTCGAAAGCCGTGCCCGCGGTTATGTGGCAGATGGGAGCTTGTTAATTCCGGTTGTAGATAACTTGACACAATGTTTCTAATACACACTACCAGCGTGTGTTCCGTGACTGTCAATTTCCGAATAGGGATTCGGGAGTTGAACACGGAGGGGTTATGCTTGTTGAGCTTGTAGCTAGGATCACTTCGTGATCACTTCTCGCCGAGTCTTTCTCTTCTCGCTCTCACTCACGTAAGTTAGTTGCTAGTTGCTGCTGCAGACACTTATTCTTTTCTTCAGCCTTATCCTCACCCAAAGGCTTTGATAGTCTTGTTACCCGGAGACGGGATTGCTGAGTCCTCTGTGGCTCACAGTTACTTCACACACCAGATGCAGGTCCAGCTGTGAGCTGTCCAGGTGATGGCACCGAGCTGGATTGGGAGTACGACGAGGAGCGTAGTCGGTACTATGTGCGATACCCGGATGATCAGTAGTGGAGACTCTTACTAGGATTCGATCCGCCTGTGGTTTATTTATATAAGTTTGGTACTTTGACATTTGGTTTTTGCCCTTAGAGGGTTGTGATGTTCTTAATGTATGATGATTGAGACTTGAATTGTAATTCTGTGACGTGGCGAGTGTAAGCCAACTATTTTCTATTTACTATCCCCTCTTTTACATGAGTTGTGCAAAGATTACCAGACTTGAGATCATTCTAGGATGGATTTATGCCTTTAAGTCGTGCCTCGACACGTAGGAGGTATAACTCCATCCTGGGCATTACAAGTTGGTATCAGAGCCTTCTCCGACCTAGGAGCCCCCACTGTTTGATCGAATCGTTGACGGTCGAGTCTAGGCACACACTGAAAACTTTTTGAGTCCTATATTATATCGGAGAGTAGGATTTCTTTGCTTCTCATCCCCTTTCTCTCTGGTGAGGACTCCTGACGTCTACTCTTGTCTCTCCTATCTTCAAAATTGCACAAAATTTTTTTTAGGAATCCCGCGAAAATTCTGGGATTGTTTCGATGTTCTTGTGACAAGGATATTGTTCTCGATGCCTCCTGTTACCGAGGAGTTGAGCTTCGGGGTATCATTGACACAAGCATATCGCGGCAGTACTAAATACTTAAGACGGCCGACATCGAAAATCTCCCCTATACGGCCAGTGGCAAGATAACCCCGACATCACCCAGTACTGGGGAGGTAGTTCGGGAGTATTGCCATAGCTTGTTATAGTGGATGCTTTTCGAAGGTCCGAGGTACACAGTTTCCGAGAAAGACTGGTTATGTGTTGAAGGATGGATACACCTGGATGTAGGTTTAGAGTTGATTGCGCGGTGCTTCCCGTGTATCCCCAACACCTGATTGCATAACTGGAATCTTTCGGAAATCTATAGGTGGGTTTTATCCAGTAGATCGTAGGCATTCTTCCAACGAATGCAGGTTCGTGAGTTCGGGGTTCTACATTGAGTGAAGGGGTTATATGACCGATGTTACTATCAGGAGTTGCATCTTAAAGGGTCCTTGGCTATGCTGATCCGGGGATTGCAAAACCTTTTCGTAACGCGTTCATATGCTTTCAGCACAAAGATGTTAGAACAAAACTCCTCTCTTGTGTTTGTTCCCGTCTGTACCTTGTTGTTTTCTTATTTTTTTTTCCTTTTGTCCCCTATGTGGCTTCTCGTGAAGATTGATGTTATCATTTAACTGAGAAATTCATTCGTTCCTCTTGTTCGGATGATTTCATTCGTTCTTATTGTTCGAATGATTATTGTGAAGACTTGTTGCAATTCATTCCGTTGATTCAGCTTATTCCTTTTGTCAATCAATTGCTGATTCGTGGTCATCTCTTTCAGGATGGCTCCGAAAAAGGTTCCCAACGCTAACCCAGAGGTGGAAGAGGTCCCAGATCATCCTCCTTCCCCTCCTCCTCCGCCTGAGGCTTGGAGAGCAATTATGCAGACTACAGCTCAGAACACTCAGTTGATGATGCAGATGATGCAGCAGATGCAAGCTATGCAAGCTAATCAGGGTATTCTAGGGAACCAAGGCAACTTCTTCCAGCAGCACCATGCTACTCTCAACCAGTTCCTGGCTAACAATCCTAAAGCTTTCAGTTACTGTGTCGACCCTCTTGATGCTGAGGATTGGTTGACCGACATAAAGAAGCATTTTGAGTGCAGTAACGTGATAGAACATGACTATGTGAAGTTTGCAGCCTTCCAACTGAAAGATCAAGCAGCTGACTGGTGGCAGTAGTACAAAGACTCCAGGCCGGGTCAAGTGATCTCTTGGGAGAATTTCTGCAAGGATTTCCGCTCGCATCACATTCCTACAAGTGTCATCGAGGGTATGCGTGAGCAATTCAGCAACCTGAAGCAGGGCTCCATGACAGTCTATCAGTATAATGTCAAGTTCCAAAACCTCGCTCGCTATGCTAAGCAAGACATTCCTGATGCCAAGAGTAAAATCTATCAGTTCCGTGGAGGTCTCAAAGATGAACTTTAGCTTGCTCTCATTTTGTTCGAGCCCGATGAATTCGACAAGTTCTATAACATGGCTTTGAAACAAGAAGCAGCTCAGCTTAAGATGGAGGCTTCTAAGAAGAGAATTCGAGATGCGGTTCACTCTTCCTCATCGTCTCAGTTGGCTGCGAAACAACAGAAATTCTGGCTTCCTCCTCCTCCAGTGATTCGAGCTCCATACAACAACTCCAACAACTCCGACAACAAGAACTCTAGTGGTCGTGGTTTCTCCCACCCACCCAACCCGAGCAACCAGTTGAAGAAGCAGTTTCAGTCTCAAGGCTCCAAGTCAAGTGGCTCTCATTTCCGTCCTCTCTCTGAAGTGGTGTGCAATAGATGTGGCCAGAAGGGTCATTATGCCAACAGATGTCCGAATCCGAAGCGCCTTCCTCCTCCTCCGCCTGTCAGTACAGCGATTGTCAAGCATGATCCATAGTCTGCTAGGGTCAATCTGATGAATGCAGCTGAAGCGGAGAACTCTTCTGATGTCATTTTGGGTAACCTCTCAGTAAACTCTATCCCTGCTAAAGTTTTGTTCGATTCAGGTGCTTCACATTCTTTCATGTCAAGACCTTTTGCATTGTCACATGATATGCCATTGCAAGCTTTGCCGAGTCCGATGTCTGTGCTTTCTCCGGGTTTGCTCATGAACTCCAACAACTTTGTTCCGAATGTTTCTATCCGCATGGGTGATTATCGATTTCTGGCTAATCCGGTGGTTCTTGGTAATTCTGACATCGACCTCATCCCCGGAATGGATTGGCTTTCTCAGCATGATGCTCACATTGATTGTGCTCAAAAGGAAGTCAAGTTGACTCATTCTGATGAAGATGTGATTATCTTCGCCTCCAGGGATAACACTATCCGGCTTTTCTCTCTCAATGAAAAGGGTGAAATTAATGCCATAAATCAAATTCTGGTGGTGAACGAATATCAAGACGTCTTTCCTGAAGAACTTCCAGGCATGCCTCCACACCGTCAGGTGGAGTTTGTCATTGAACTCGAGCCGGGCACTGAGCCTGCATGCCGGCGTCCGTACAAGCTCTCTTCGGATGAATTGAAGGAATTGAAGAAGCAGCTTGATAAGCAGGAGAGTATGGGTCTCATCAGGCCTAGTACATCTCCGTGGGGCTGTGGTGTCTTATTTGTCAAGAAGAAAGATGGCACGGAGCGTCTCTGTGTTGACTACCGGCCATTGAACAAGAAGACGATTAAGAATAAGTATCCGCTCCCCAACATCAACGAACTCTTTGAGCAGCTCAAAGGAGCTAAAGTGTTCTCTAAGCTTGACCTCCGAATGGGCTATCATCAAATTCGCATTCGCGAGGAAGACATTCCCAAGACGGCCTTCAGAACGAGCTACGGTTCATACGAGTATACCGTCATGTCCTTCGGTCTCGCCAATGCTCCACCTACCTTTTCAAGGATGATGCATTACATCTTCAACCCCTATACTGGCGAGTTTGTGCTTGTGTATCTGGATGATATTCTGGTGTTTTCCAAGAATGAAGAAGATCACGAAAAGCACTTGCGTCTGGTTCTTGATCGACTCCGAGAGCATAAATTCTACGCCAAATTCTCCAAGTGCGAGTTTTGGCTCGATAAGGTTTTGTACCTGGGCCACATCATCTCAGCTGACGGCATTGCGGTTAATCCCGAGAAAGTTGAAGCAATTGTCAACTGGGAAGCTCCTCAGAATGTCAAGTAGCTCCGCAGTTTTCTGGGTCTTGCCAGCTATTGCAGAAAGTTTGTGGAGAACTTCTCCAAGATTGCCAAGCCTCTTTCCAACCTGCTTCAGAAGAATGTCAAATACTTTTGGTCTCCCGAGTGTGAAGTGGCATTCAAAACCCTCAAAGATAAGCTTGTCTCTGCTCCAGTTCTGACTCCTCCAGATGAATCCAAGCCCTATGAAGTATTCCGTGATGCTTCTCTTCAAGGTCTTGGTGGTGTGCTTATGCAAGCCAAAAGAATTGTGGCATACACTTCTCGTCAGCTAAAGCCAAGTGAGAAGAACTATCCCACACATGATCTCGAGCTAGCAGCTGTGGTACATGCTCTGATTACGTGGAGACATCTGTTGTTGGGCGGAAAGATCGACATCTTCACTGATCACAAGAGCTTGAAGTACATCTTCACACAGCCGCATCTGAACCTCCGCCAGACTCGTTGGGTCGAAATGATCCAAGAGTACAATCCCAGCATTGAATACACTCCTGGCAAGGCGAATGTGATTGCAGATGCTTTCAGCAGAAAGGCATATTTCAACAGCCTTCTTATCAAGCCGTACCAGCCTGAGCTTTGTGAAGCATTCAGGAAACTCAACCTCCAAGTTGTTCCGCAGGGTTTTCTTGCAAATCTCCAAATTGCTCCTACCTTGGAAGATCAAGTCCGTGAGGCCCAGCTCAGTGATACCATGGTGAAGAAGGTGAAACATGGGATTGCAAAGGGCACTCCAAAATACAAGTGCTTCCGTGTTGACGAGAGAGATACCTTGTTCTTCGAGGACAGACTCGTTGTTCCCAAAGGTGATCTCAGGAAGCTCATAATGGAAGAAGCTCATGATTCTCTCCTTTCCATTCATCCTGGCAGTTCCAAGATGTATCAAGACCTCAAGCAGTCTTACTGGTGGACACGCGTGAAAAGGGAGATTGCCCAATTCGTGAATGAATGTGATGTGTGCAGAAGAGTGAAAGCAGAACATCAACGTCCAGCCGGTCTTCTCCAACCTCTTCCTATCCCCGAGTGGAAGTTCGACCACATTGAAATGGACTTCGTCACTGGCTTTCCTAAATCCAAGCGAGGAAATGATGCTATCTTTGTGGTGATTGACAAGCTTACCAAAGTCGCTCACTTTCTTCCAGTCAAAGAATCAATCAATGCAGCTCAACTTGCAGAGCTGTACACTTCCAGAATTGTGTCCCTACATGGCATTCCTCAAGTTATATCCTCAGACCGTGGAAGCTTGTTCACATCAAGGTTCTGGGACTCCTTTCAGTCCGCCATGGGCACGAAGATCAGGTTCAGCACTGCCTTTCACCCTCAGACTAGTGGTCAAGTCGAGCGTGTGAATCAGATTCTAGAAGACATGCTTAGAGCCTGTGTCATCTCCTTTGGCATGAAATGGGAAGACTGCCTTCCATTTGCCGAGTTCTCTTACAACAACAGCTTTCAAGCAAGTGCAGGCAAAGCACCGTTTGAAATTCTCTATGGCAGAAAGTGCCGTACCCCTCTCAACTGGTCTGAAACAGGCGAACGTCAACTTCT
Source organism: Secale cereale (assembly GCA_902687465.1). Lineage (NCBI taxonomy): Eukaryota > Viridiplantae > Streptophyta > Magnoliopsida > Poales > Poaceae > Secale > Secale cereale. The sequence continues at coordinate 769,434,001 of LR738712.1, forward strand.
TGGCAATGACTTGATCTCAGAAGCCGAAGAAATGTGCAAAGTCATACGTGAGAATCTCAAGGCCGCTCAGTCGCGTCGGAAGAGCTACTATGACGGCAAGCATCGGGGTTTGGCTTTCGACATCGGTGATCATGTCTATCTCCGAGTTTCTCCGATGAAAGGAACCCAAAGATTCGGTATCAAAGGAAAACTTGCTCCTAGATACGTCGGGCCTTTCAAGATTCTTGGCAAAAGAGGCGACCTAGCCTATCAACTTGAGCTCCCTTCAAACTTTGCAAATGTTCATGATGTCTTCCATGTGTCTCAACTTCGCAAATGCTTCAAGGCACCTGAGCGCATGATTCCGTTTGAGGAGATTGATCTTCAACAAGACCTGTCCTACCGAGGGCATCCAGTTGCAATTCTCGAAGAAACCGAACGCAAGACCCGCAACAAGTCCATCAAATTTCTGAAAGTCAAGTGGTCACATCACACCGACCGAGAAGCTACCTGGGAACGAGAAGATCATCTTCGTTCCGAGTACCCTTCCTTTTTCCAGTCCTAGATCTCGGGACGAGATCTTTTTGTAGTAGAGGAGAGTTTGTAATGCCCCGGATGTAATACTTTCCCTTTTGGGTATATAATATATCTCCGGCTTCATCTATTTCCATTCCGGGTTCTTTGTCTTTCGGGTTTTCGTCGTTTTGTTGTGTGAGTGTGTGGCATTCATTCATATCATGTAGACATGTGCATTGCATTGCATTTGTGTTGTCGGTTGCATCCGGTTCCGCGTGTTCCTTCCCGTTGTCCGTTTCGCGTTCCGGAGCTCCCTCACGTGTCCGTGACGTCCCGTAGGACTACTTTGTTGTTCGGGCGTGTAACGTTACCGGTGTGCCGCGTGGTTGTTGTCTGTGTTGTTGTTTTGTTGTGTGCAACCCGCCTCTCAAATCTCGTCTCGTTTGGACTCCGATGACTATCCCATCCGTTGTACGTGTGGGTCCAAAGTGCCTCCACTTCGTGTCCCGGAAACACCCCTACTGCAGTCTTTTATCGTCTCCTAGGCCCTTTTAATCTACCCCCGCGATCGGATCCGTCGGATCGCGATCGGAGGGCTCCTAGCACCCCTAAATCCCCCTAACCCTAGAAAAACTGCTATATATTAGACCCTCCTAGTCTATTTTGGCTTCCCTATCTTCTTCCCCTTCTCCACTAATTTTTTTTCTCTTTTCTTTCAGATCAAACCAGATCCCCAAAATCCTCCTGGATCCCGAGGGAACCAGCCGATCCGGCCAGCTCCCTCGATCGCCTCCGCAGCCGCCGGCCTCGCCGACCAGAGTCAACGCGCACCGAGCGAGCGCCTCGCCCCTTCCCTCGATCGATCTGGTCCGGTTGCCGCTCGGTCGACGCGCCAGGACCACTTCCCCCCGATCCAACTCAGCGCCCGTGGCCCAAGCCTCCGCACTCGCCAGCCGATCCTCCGGCCCGGAGGCTCGGGACCACTTCGACGGGAGAGCCTCCCGCAGCGCTGGGCTCGTCGCTTCGTCCGGCTGGGCCGACAGCGCCACCGAGGCCCACTCACTCCGCCAGGCCAGCGCCTCCCCGCCGCCGCCCTGGGCCGCCTCGACTCGCCAGCGTGGGCCAGCCGCATCCCGCCGCCCGGGGCCAGTGCTCCCTCCGCGCGGGCCAGCCCGCCTCCCGCTGGGCCGCGACCACCTCCGCCCCGTCGGGCCCACGCCACCGCACCGCCGCCTGGGCCTCCCGCCCCAGCCGGGCCTCGCCGACCAGGCCGCGCCAGGCCGACTCCGCGGGCAGGCCGCCACTCGGGCCGAAGCCCAGCCGCCAGCCACCAGGCCCATCGCCAGATCCGGCCTGAGCCCGTTCCTATCCAGATCTGTTGAGGTTGACCTTCCCCCCCTTTTTTTTCTTCTAAGTACCAGGTTTTTGATCTGTGATGCTATCTTTCAACATGCATAACTTTTTGTCTGTTGCTCCGATTCACGTGTGTAGCATGTCGAGACGTTCGTGGAGACTTGCTCTACGTTTTATCTGTTGTTCTCATGCATGTTAGAGTTCATCTAGGTGCTTGTTTTGTTGTTGCAAGAGTGCATCATGATATAAACTGCTGCTATGTGTTATTTTTATGCCACCTTTGCCATGTGTTATCTTTTAGCTCGTTTGTCCGAATGATGCAAATGACATGTCCACGTGTTCGTCTTGCCATGCTCTACGTGTTGTATGTGATAGGTTGCATGATAGATTTATTATTGCCTTGTTATCTTCGTTGCAAAGTGGACTGGGTGGCATTTTCAGTTTTGGGCGTGCACTGTGTAAGTGTGTATTACTAATTCCCCTCGAAACAGCAAAAGCAACCTTTGGAAGTTGAAAACCACTCTTCCAGGAAACCAGGAAAAGTTCCTCTTAACTTACGTCTAGATTTTGCTGAATTTAAATGTCACGTTTCATTAATAGATCCAATCGAGTGCCTGTTATATGTTTTTTTTTTGAAAACTCTCGATCTATTCATTTTGGTCTGCCATATGTTTTTTTTTACTTTCGACCTAATCTTCAGTCGTGACAGTACAACGAACATAAAAAAAAATCCAGATCCGTAGACAATCTAGCGACCTCCGTCGATGAAGAGTAGCGTAGATTGAAAGGATCCAACCTAAAGACACACGGACGTAGATGAAGTATCTGTTGGCGCTACCTCTCCTCGCAGCGCCGCTCTTTTTCTTCCTCTAGTTGCCTCACACAACTCTCTTGTGGTTTCTCTCTATCTTCTTCTCTCAAGAACACAAGAACATACACACATGAGAGAAACTCAAACACACACACACACACGCCTGGACCAAGAAGGAGCACAAATGCTTTGCCATAGACTCTTCTCCTTGGCGAACACACAGGCTACATATTTTCCTCAGCCCTCTCGGCCTCAACTTTTCTCACATACTCAAATGATTTATATACACAGGTAGACGCACCCACTAACCTGGCCATAATGCTCGGCCACTAACCCAACTAATTCCATGCACTAACCACCTACTGCATGCACGTCCATATCCAGTGCGTGGGTAGTATATCCTCAACGGCCACACCATTGACCATGCAGCTAACCGCTCCTAGCTAATTGCACGGCCAGGTTCAGTGTTTACGCAGCCACACCAACGGCCACGGACCAATCTGAACTAGCATGCAACCATTGACTAGATAACTCACTAGCTAATGATCCGGCTAACTACACATACAATTAATATGATAATATTAATGCTAACATTGACCCCCTTAATCTTGTCATGCCAACTCCTCCAATTTTGATGTAGATCACCCACGTCTTCTTGCCACATGCAGCAACATCACCTTGCCGTAGACGACGCTGCATGCGCCGGTCACCACGGCAACCTTGCCGCTTCACTTGTGTTCGCCATTAGCATCACACGAACCCTCCTACGATGATAGCCATGGAAACCTACACCGGCCTCCGCATCTCACGAAGCTTTCCGCCACCTGCAGCCACCCAATATCGTGGATTCTACCGCCACTGCGACCTCCACATCTCATGGAGCAGACGTTGATGCACAACCACTGCTATCCTCATCGCCGGATCGCCGCACCTTGCTTCCGGCAAGCACAACACATGCCGGCACGAAGCCAGCCACCTCTTCACATGGATGACACATTCACAACGCCGATCACCAAGCCATCTTGTCGTGGACGACGCCGTCGCGGTGCCGAGTAGCACGACCTCCTGCCGCATGCATGAGCCATCTCTTGACGTGGAAGACGCCTTCACGGTGCCGATCGCCACGCCGTCTTCTCCTCATAACGGCCTCACACCGTGGAACCCACGAGCCTCCTCCTTGCGCCGCCGACCTCCAGCTTGCATAGAGTCCGTCGCGCCTCCGCCGCGGATCGACAGGGCTCTGATACCAATTGTTGGCGCTCCCTCTCCTCGCAGCGCCGCTCTTCTTCTTCCTCTAGTTGCCTCACACAACTCTCTTGTGGTTTCTCTCTATCTTCTTCTCTCAAGAACACAAGAACATACACACATGAGAGAAACTCAAACACACACACACACACGCCTGGACAAAGAAGGAGCACAAATGCTTTGCCATAGACTCTTCTCCTTGGCGAACACACAGGCTACATATTTTCATCAGCCCTCTCGGCCTCAACTTTTCTCACATACTCAAATGACTTATATGCACAGGTAGACGCACCCACTAACCTGGCCACCATGCTCGGCCACTAACCCAACTAATTTCATGCACTAACCACCTACTGCATGCACGTCCATATCCAGTGCGTGGGTAGTATATCCTCAACGGCCACACCATTGACCATGCAGCTAACTGCTCCTAGCTAATTGCACGGCCAGGTTCAGTCTTTACGCAGCCACACCAACGGCCACAGACCAATCCGAAATAGCATGCAACCATTGACTAGATAACTCACTAGCTAATGATCCGGCTAACTACACATACAATCAATATGACAATATTAATGCTAACAGTATGATCAAATCCAAGCAAATCCACCAAAGACGGATCCATTAAAGACACACCTCCACAAGCCCACCGACGATGCCAGCAATACACGCCACCGGGATGGGAGCTAGGTGGGGAGAAACTTATTCCATCTTCAAAGACACGCTGTTGTCTCGTCTTCCTGAGTAGGACACAAAACACAACAAAACTCAAAGGAACATCTAAAAACAGAGCTCTCTCGTCGGCGAGGGCCGGGATCTACCGCGCCGCCATGGCCCTAAAGTCACTGGACACGAGGCGACTAACCACGGCGCTGAGCGATGAGTCAATTGCTTAAACTAGGAAAACAAACATGTTGTATCCGTATTCTCATTTTTTTTACGGGACCTAGTAGTAACTCAACTTGTGAAATGTCGAGTGATATCAAAGATATGGGTTGGTCCACCCAGTATCGTGCTTCCAAGCGACAATAGAATTGGACAGGCCATGTCTCCATCGCCTATAGCATCTCTTCCACTGAACCTTTTTTACAACCGATGACAAACAGACAATATTCCTCCTAGATTATGCAGCAAGCAGAACAAAGTATGAAGATGTCGTTGGATCCAATGACCAATGGTTTCATCTCCCTGATGTCGTTGGATCCATCGACCAATGGTTGTAAAAATAAAGATCTCTATGACTTGCCTATGTAGCAGATAACGTTCGTGTGTATTTAGTTTGAATCATTCCAATCTACGCTACTCTTCACCAGTAGCGGTTGTTGTACTGTTGCGCTGCTGCTATGAGGCCTTAGTACAAAGACTTTCCGACTATCCACTACAAAGTTTTTCCTGGTTCCGGCGAGGAAGGGGTGATGAAAGGGGCATGTCTTCGGCTCGCTTCAGTGCTTGTAGTCGTCGCTAGGTGGTACACAGTTCTAATTTTTTTCTGATGTTTGTTGTATTGTCATGATTGAACATGAATTAGATCGGAAGTTTTGTCACAATTTAAAAAATGATTTCGGACCACCAATACGTCAGGTGCCCGAAAAAATATTGTATAAGTCACTTTCAATAAGAGCCATCAAATCTTCATCCAATCGCTGAAAATAGATCAAGAGATCAGGTCAATGTTCATCTTCAACCTCCAACTTCTTTTTCCTTGCGTAGACACTGGCCAACTCCCTAACTGTCTGCCTCCCTCCTCCCCTCGGCCTACCCCCACTGCCGTGCTAGTCATCGCCCTGGCGATCCCTCTAAGCCCCACACCGATGAACAACCCCGGTGATCCCCTCCCACTCCTGACATGCACCCCCACATCCCTAAGATAGATAATGAGGTCGCTTCTTCTCCAGCGAGGTCCGGTCTTCATATCTTGTGCACATGGGAAGGAAAAAAAGTGACGGACACCAAGAAAAAATTTCAAGCACCTGAGGTTTAGCTAACTGAATTGATTTTCATTTAAATGATGCTAATGTGTCTTGCTTTTACATTTCCTCGCACAGAAAACATTGACATTTCATTTGTGTGACCTACTACCTGTTTTGTTGCCACTTTTTTATGAAGTCAAACAGAGAGTATTTCTCTAACAAGCTAAATAATTGTCATGCTAATATGGTGTTGTTATAACCATTGGTGAATGGTTTCCCACATGTCAAAGTAAGTCTAACTTGTGACAACCCGTTGGCCATAAAAGACTGTAATCAAGTTCGTCGATGGAAAGGATGTCGATGGAGGCACATTAGATGGCGCAGAGAAGGCATGCTTGCCCGGCAAAGGAGTTGAAAATACCTGGTGCAAGGTACCCTCTGATTCATGTGTACATAGGACTTTTCAGTTAGTACTATTTTCCCAGTGTCTTCCAATCTCAGAACATACGTATCAAGATACTCTTGCGAACACGTTCATAGAGGCAACATTTGTACTAGCATTTGGAACATGGAATCCTGTATTAGAAGCAATGCCATTTATACACACGCGTCGGTGGCGATGCTGACTTTCCTTTGTCTCGAGCCATCCCTCCCCGCGCAAAATAAGAACGGAAACGGGAGGTGCCCAAAAGCACTAGAAAAGACGGATGAGCTTGAGCTTCACACATCTCACCAGGTTTTCAATCGGCAATGAACGGAACTACCCGAAGGCTGATGTTTCTAAGTGTGCATGTAAAGAATTCTCTATAGAGCTAAGCGTACGTGTTGGTAGCAGAACTACTTGTTTTCCTGGTTCATAGAAGTAACAAGTGTCGAGATTTAAGTTAATAAAGGCTTAGCCGTACGGGTACGTGCCTATATTCATGCAACTGAATAGTTATGCCTCCAAAGTCTGAACTTAGCTGAAACTTGAGTAGGTTGGATCACACGACACCTCCTCAGTGACGGTTTGGGGTCTTGTGTCACAATCTAGAGCCTCACTAATTAGTCATTGATGATCATCACAGATGGTTTCGGGAAACTAATTAGTGGTGTGCACGATTGGCATAGGGCCGGGCCAGAACGAAATCATCACAGATGAGTGCAACATATATATGTTAGTCTTGTGAGGAAGCATGTTGTATATGTCTAAGTGACGATTTTCTCCAAGCCGTTTTGGTTGAGTCTCCCAGTAGTCTTGCTGCACCACCCTCGCATGCATAGGAAATCTGCGAGTAAATTGCTCAAAGCCACCACATTTGTGGCGAAGGTACTCCAAAACTACCATTTTTACCGAAAATCACAAAAAACCACCAACTCTGTGGCAAGTGAGTAACGGATTGCACTAAACGAGCTGTGAGTCGCGACTAATCGGAAAACTGACAGTGCTGGCCCACCTGTCGGGTCTACGTGGCAAATCTACATGAACACGTGGCCAAGGGTTCCACATGTCAGTCCCACACCTATTTCTTCCTGCTTACAAAACTTTTCCCCTCTCTCTCCCTCGTTGACTTCGACCCTGCCCCGGCGGCGATGACCCGACTACACCGCACCCCCTCCGCCTATTCTCCCGCGCGCAGCGGCGCTGTAGTCGCAGACGAGGCGATGGCGTTGCAGGCACAAGCGTGAGGGCGGCGACGCGCAAGCTCGGACTAGCGGCGGCGGCGCTGCACGCGCGGACACGGGGCGATGGCGCGCGGGCGCGGGCGCGACGGCGGCCTGGCAGACGCAGGCGGGGTGGCGACGTGCAGGCGCGGACGAGAGGCGGCGGCGCTACAGGCGCGGACGCGGGCACAACGGCGGCGTGTCAGATGCAGGTAGAGCGCCGGGGCGTTGCAGCCGCAAGCGGGTCGGTGACGCGGGCGCGGGCGCGACGGCGGCGCTGCGACGCAGAAGCGGACGGGAGGCGGTGCTGCTGCAGGAACGGACGCGGGCGGTGGCGCGCAGGCGCGAGCGCTGGGCGGCGGCGCGGCAAGCGTCGGCTTGCCAGCAGGCGCGGGAAGCTGGGGCGCAGGGCGGGCTTGACCCTTGAGAAGCGGTACAGGACGACAAGAATTGGCATAGGAGCTCTAGCGGCAGCCATTTTTCCTGCAACAAGGGAAGGTGGATCTGCGCGCGGCACGGCCGCCGCCGGCGGGCCTCCTGGCGGCTTGTCCCTTTCCTCCTGAAGACCGCGTCCAGTCAACGCGCTCGTGTTTGGACCTGGTGCTGTGGCTGACAGGTGGGGCCCCTGTCCACCTCAGCAGGTCAAACAACGACTAGGTTTAGTCTTCGCCATGTCAGGCCAGTCAGAGCGGTCCCACCCGTCAGCTTAGTTGTTAGACGCAGCTCAATTTCGAATCAGTGCAATCCGTTACTCACTTGCCGCAGAGTTGGTGGTTTTTTGTGATTTTCGACAAAAATGGTAGTTTTGGAGTACCCTCGCCACAAATGTGGTGGTTTTGAGCAATTTACTCGAAATCTGCACTGCGTCAACTTGCACGGTACAGTGAACAGTGACGGCCAATCCTTCAGACTCAGTACAGTGAACGGAGACAGCAAAAGAATCCTAGCAACGAAGGATACAAATTGGTAGTACGAGGTACCCACTGGTTCATTTGTACATATGAATTTGCACCTAGCACAATTTTCCCAGTGTCTTACATTCCCACAACATATTCATCTATCAAGATACTCAGATTCTTTCTCGCACTCAAGTTGATAGGGGTAGCGTCCGTAGGGCCATTTGCAACATTAAAACCTAGGTCATAAGCAATGCAATATATAGTGGCTACCAAAAGTTATCCAACGCCACATCACGGAGCTAGGATCTGTGAATCGTTGATAGCAGGCACATCTAAGACACTAAGGAGCTCTGAGTTGCACTGAATGCTAAGTTCGGTGCAACCGATGCATGCAATGAACTGTACGTCATGGAGAGATTTCACGGTTACAGGTTGGTGAATAACCGTTCTATAGTTGAACCGTCTCATGAAATCCAGTGCATGGCAAATGAGCTCGAATTTCTCAAGGTCGTGCTGCCTGGCAGATTTATGGTTGGCTACAATACTGCAAAGTTGCCTTCTTCATGGAGGAACTTCGCCGCATCTCTCAAACATAAGAGATAGGAGAAATCGGTTGAAAACCTGATAGTGTCTCTTGATTTTGAGCAGAAAGCCAGGGTAAGGGACACGCGTGACAGAGGTGGTGAGGTTCAGGCTAGCGCCAACGTGGTGCAGAAGAATCACCACGTCAAGAACAACAACAATAACAAAGAGAACTACAAGCCCCATTTCAATGGTCATGCCAGCTACTTCCTTCAAGAGTAAAAATAAGAAGGAGGTGGTGAACAAAGCTGGGCTCGAGGGCTATGCCCCTAGAGCGCTCGGCCACTTTTCCAAGGAGTGTCTTGACCGCGCGGACAAGAGAGGGGAAAACCGCTCAAAGAATGGCAACGTGGTCACCGCTAGCAATATTTATGGGTACGATAATTTTCCGATAAGTTTTTCAGTCTCCATGTTGGTGGATTGATACGGGTGCTAATGTTCATGTGTGTTCTGACATTTCTATGTTCACTTCTTATCAGGTTACTTAGGATTCTTCCGTCCTAATGGGGAATGGATCGCATGCTACTATTCGTGGTGTTGGTATGGATGATCTGAAGTTTACTTGGGGAAGATCGTGCCGCTGAGGAACGTGCAACATGTCCCTACAATGAACAAGAATCTCGTTAGCGGCTCCCTTCTTTACAGATATGGGTTTAAAGTAGTGTTTGAGTCCAATAAAGTAGTTTTGTCAAGATTTGGAAAATTTAATGGTAAAGGCTACGAGTGTGGTGGCTTCTTCTGCTTTTCACTTTCCGAATTTTGCAATAAGTCATTAAATCATATTTGTGGCAATGTTGATTCAGAGGTTGATGTTTGGAACTCTAGTTTATGTCATGTTAATTTTGGTTTACTATCTCGGCTATCCAGTGTGAGTTTAATTCCGAATTTCACCATTGCCAAAGGTTCTTGGTGCCCTAGTTGTGTGCAATCTAAGCAACCTCGCAAGCCTCACAAGGCAGCCGAGGTGAGAAACTTGGCACCTCTAGAGCCCATACATTCTGATATATGGAGATGAATGATGTGCTTACAAAAGGTGGAAATAGATATTTCATGACGTTAATTGATGTTGCTACTAGATTCTCCTATGTTTATTTGTTGCAAACTAACGATGAAGCTTTACACTACTTTAAAAATATATAACGCTGAAGTTGAAAATCAATTAGAGAGAACGACCAAATATCTTAGGACGGATCATGGTGGAGAGTATTTTCCCAAAATATTTCAATGAATTCTGTGAGGAACATGGTATTATTTACGCAAGGACGCTTCCATACTCGCCCCAATCAAATGGGCTTGCCGAGAGAAAAAACTGCACACCGACCGACTTGGTGAATGCCATGTTGGACAATGCTGGTTTATCTAAGGCATGGTGGGGGAGGCTTTGTTGACTTCATGTCATGTCAGAATAGAGTTCCCAACAAGAATAAAGAGAAGTTGTCCAAAATGATATACACTCGATTCTTTCAAATGGAACACATGAATTATATGTGAGACCATATGGTTGTAAGCTAGTTGGCTGTAAGTGGGTGTTCAAGAAGAAGCTAAGGCTTGATGGTACTATTGAGATGTACAAGGCACGGCTTGTATCCAAAGGCTACAACCAGCGAGAAGGCGAAGATTACTTTGACACCTATTGACCTGTTGCTAGACTGACCACCATTCGTTCCATGGCTACCTCATATGGTCTTATCGTTCATCAAATGGAAGTGAAGGCAACTTTCCTTAACGGAGAGTTGGAAGATGAAATATATATGGACCAGCCTGATGGGTTCGTGGTAAAAGGTGGAGCGACAAAGGTCTGTGAATTGTTAAAATCTTTGTATGGGCTGAAATAAGCGCCTAAGCAATGGCATGAGAAGTTCGACATAACTCTGACTTTTGCGGGCTTTGTCATTAATGAAGCTGATAGGTGCGTGTACTACCGCCATGGTGGGGGTGATTGTGTTATTTTGTACTTGTATGTTGACAACATACTTATTTTCGGTACAAGCATGATTGTGATAAATAAGGTCAAGTCTTTCCTATCAAAGTAGTTTGATATGAAAGATCTGCGAGAAGCTGATGTGATTCTGAACATTAAGCTTATTAAGGATGAGAGTGGGATTACCCTAATGCAATCACACTAAGTTAAGAAGGGCCTGAGACATTTTGGCTTGATTGATAGCAAGACTTCTCCAACACCTTATGATCCTAGCATTACTCTATGAAAGAACAAGAAAATAGCGAGATCAATTGAGAAGCTCTCAAATTGTCGGTTCACTCATGTAACTTGCGAGCGCGATGAAGCCTGATATTTATTTTGATGTGAGAAAGTTTAGCAGGTTCATGTCATACCCGGGTAATGATCATTGGCATGCACTTGAAACAGTCATGCACTATCTCAACGGTGCAATGAGCTATGGGATTCACTATTCAGGGCACCCTACTGTGCTTGAAGGATATAGTGACTCGAACTGGATATAAGACATTGATGAGCTCTACGCCACAAGTGGATATGCATTTCTTCTTGGAGGTTGCGCAGTGTCATGGAGGTCTTGTAAACACACCATATTGATGAGGTCAACCATGGAAGCCGAACTTACTGCTTTAGATACAACCACTTTTGAGCTAGAATGGCTGCCTGAGCTCTTGATAGACTTGCCAGTGGTTGAGAAACCTGTACGGGCCATCCTCACAAACTGTGACAATCAAACAATGAAGGCCAAGGTGAACAGTTCTAAGTATGACGCGAAGTCATCAAGACACAATAAAAGACGATTGAAGTCTGTCGGGAAATTGAGAAACTCTTCAGTCATTACTATTACGTATATTCAAACAGACACGTAATGTGCTAGAAAGTGCATCGAGGGAGATGGGTATGGGACCCATGAGTGTTAGACCATAGTGGTAGCCCAACCTATGTGATCGGAGATCCCGTGAAGTTGGATCTAGGAAGAACAAGCTAGTAGTTTAACTGGGGAGAGTGTTTAGTAAAGCCTCTCTAAGTTAAGATGCATAAATCAAAAAGAGCTGTAAGTCCGGTTGGTAGCATGCCTTAATGTGTTTATGACGGCTATTCATAGCAAAGATGCTGTCCTACAAGCATTCTTGAAAGAACACACCTATATGAGTCCGGTTGTAAACATCGCTGTCTATGAGATTTGGGTAATCTCTAGTAAACTCACTAAGAGACTAGGTAGTACGATGTATATGCTCCACCCACAGGGTAGACTACTGTCAGCCTGGTACTGGTTATGACTTTGATTGAAGTCTGTTGGCACAAAACTTGCAACTCAAGGCATAGTCCATTGTTCAAGTTGCTAATAATTGTAGCTAAAGGCTCTAGGCGGAACTTCGACTTAACAGTCTCTGCTGAAACACTAGTATATAAACAAGTAGAAAGGATTGGAAAATCTTTAAATGGGCATTTGAGATCTGGTGGGGGATTTTTATAATATTGGGCCCATATATGGGGAAACCCAATAGGCAAATTCTGAAATCTCATAGACCCATGTGTGTGAGCAAGTGGTGGGATTGGGAAGTTTACTCCCACAGGAAAGTTAGATTAGTCGCACACCACTTTATAAGGTGGAGTGTTCTAGCACTTGTATGTGAGTGAGAATTAGAGAGCCTCTCGTGCACTCCTCCTCCTTCACCACCTCTTGATTGTCTCGACTGTACACGACACGGTCGCGTTTCGTGAATTTGAGTCGAGACAACTTTTGTCTTTATTTTGCTTTTTCTGAAAACTTAGTCTGGAGTTGTGACAGATGCGTCACAGCTTAGTCAGTATGGGTCGCTACGGAATCGTGTGCTGCAACCGACTCGGACGTGCGGCGTGGGATTCCCATGTTGTATACGTTAGGGTTTTCCGAACCGCTATAGAAGGACATGCTGCGGGAGCCGCAACACACACTAAAACCAATGTAGGTTTGCCACATCTCCTTCCTTGCGCCGCCACCATACTCTACTCCATCCCGAGTGCCTGCGTGCACCGACGAACGGGAGAGCAGATCTCCAGAACAACTCGCTTTTGTGATCTTGCGCGGGATAGTGCCAATTAGGTTTTTAGGAAGCGCCGCGCACTACTGCTCGCTGTCTTCATCATGGCTCGGCTACCGTCCATGTCGGGCGGTCTTGCTCGTCGCCGTCTACAACGTCGTCTTCTACGACCGGTCTTCACCAACGTCGTCATCAACAACATCGCTACACAAACGACAACCTCATCGACATACGATCGGTATAACTCCAGGGTCCTAGTTCATTAGTTAAACATGTTTTCAGTTTCATGTTTTGCGATGTTGTGCTGCTAATATTCATGTTGTTTAGGGCATCCAGTATGTTCGAGATTCTCATGTTAGTAGTTCCAATCGTCATGTTTAATATTTTGGAATTAATCACAGAAATTATGCCTAATTACTCAACGGAGTTTACGGGCACCGTGGCTTTATGTTTGACGTGTTATAGAGATGTTCAGATAAAGCAAAGCCAAAACAAGATGCGTAGTCCTAGAAGAAGCTCCACAGATAAACTCCAATCTCATTGCATACTGCGTCATATTCTTAGTTGTTCCAACATGACTAAATCGTTTGGTTTGGACGTAACCGCAGCCGTCACCGTTAGCCTTCTGATAAAAAAAATCAACTTATTAGGTCGCTGGCTCGACACAAATTATAAGCCTCCTCATTGCTTAGAAACAAAAACATACAGATAGAGATGTACGGCACCAAAGAATTTATTACGTAGAAAGGTTGGTCCACTTAGCCTTAAGATAGAACTAGCTAAGTGGGTAAATCTCAATCACAATTCTCTTTCAACTCATGGTTTTCACTTTAAGTTAGATTTCGATGAAATTCACTGAATTTAATTCCTCTCAGCACTCAATGAAATATCTACCTTTGGGACAAAATATTTCAGCAATTTCATTACTCCACATGAATTTAAATATTTTACAAAAATAGTTAAAAAAATTAAAATATTTAATTGTATTCGACTGAATATTTGGGCCTTCTGGTTGAAATGGAAACTGAAATAACTAAAATTCACTGAATTCCAGTGATTTCGTTCGGTGCTGAAATTTTTCTGAAACCGAAAGTGAAAACCTTTTCAACTCTTATTTTCGAATGGAGGAACTTTTTGCCTCGCTTTCATTTCCTGAAAAGAAATCAATAAACAACATTTCCCCTCACAATCACAAGATAGTGGGTAAATCTGTCAGGTGCCATCGTTTCATCATGACTACTCATTACTAACATGTGCCATGTTTCCTGGATTTTGTAGAGAACGTGGATACGCTGAAGGCTACTGAATTCAGCGAGTACGAACTACTTTGCTCCTAATGTTCTGATTCCCAAATATTTGTGGGCCCCTTCGGACCATCTCTCGCCACTTTTCTCTTGCTTGATGTTATCGGTTTTTTTGCACTCTAACGTGTCAAACAGAAGAAAGAGTAAGTATCAAAGTGTATATGAACTATTGTACTGTGCTATATGTTCATGTGAATATACACTTATATATAGCACAAGCATTACTCACAAATGTGAAGGTTGGTGAGTATTTACTTTCATTGTTTATCCTTCTGTGACATTTTCCCCGTTGATCAATGCATCCTGTTATTCTGCAAAAAATAAGTGTGTGTGTGTGTGTGTGTGTGTGTGTGTGTGTGTGTGTGTGTGTTTTAACATTTTGATTTTCACACTGGTAGTTGGGGGCAGGGTGTTGACTCAGAAGGAATTCCTCATCTTATTTTACACTTCATACAATTATGCCCCGGGTTTGCAGCATAAAGCGTATGATCAGTAATTCATTCACCTCCTCTGTGCATATTACAGGTGTCATCATCACTAACATAGCAACCAGAAAAAATAGACATGAAGCTCAATAACTATCCCGAGACAGCAGCAGGTCAGCCGCTCAAAAGGAGATCATCCACTCCAAGAAGTGGATGCCGTCAACCTACGAAGCGAACTGCACCTCCCGCCTCGTCTCTAGTCGAGGGACCTCGTCGACCTTCTGCTGCTGCTTCTTCGTCGCTTTGTCCGGCCGCTCTCGGCTGCGGCTCGTCCACGAAAGGCGCGTGGGCGTCGCATATCCGGCACCCGCGATGTCCGCCGGCGACAAGCTTTGGATCGAGAAAGCCAAGATACTGTCCATGGTTAACGGCACATATCGTTGATGCTTTTCTATTTCCGGGCCTATGGGTGTGTTGCATTGATGGATGCTTTGGTTTCTTATATGTCTCTGCTACTGCTCTGTATATATACGCGGAAAGAGGGGAAGCTAAGAGCATCTCTAGTGGCTTGTCTATGTGGTAGTCTAAACCAAATATAGACTACCAGAGGTCAAAAAACGTCTCCAGTGGCTTGTCTATGTGGTAGTCTAAATTTTAGACAACCACCAAAATAGCTACCGGTTGTCCACATTTGG
>LR738712.1:769449449-769508898 GCA_902687465.1 Secale cereale
ATCGACCAGCGCCTTCCTTGTATGTTGCTGGGATGGATCGACCACTCTGTATATTGCTGCTATTGCCATGTATATATCCTACTGAATCATTATTTGTGTGCAGATGCCATGTATATATCCTACTGAAGCAGGGCAGGAAAGTGGAGCCGTGACGTGGACGACAGCCTCGGAGAAGGAAAAACGACGTGAGACGCCGCCGACTGTTGACGGAGTCGGATAGCAAGGCGGCGTGCTGTTGCAACCTGACAGTGACACACGGCCTGTCGAGTTGGTCAAGATCATTCCAACAATAGATAGAACTGGACAGGAAAAGGTGCACAGGCGGATATGTTGTTGTTGGGTCGGCGATGAGGAAATATGGAATATGTTGTGGTTGGTCGGCGTGGACCGATGATGTGTCGTTGCTGCCCCCGTCCTGCGATGCGCTGCCGGCCGATAGGTTGGATGCGGGGGGTGCCACGGCCTGCCGGTAACGGGACTGTGCATGTGCTACTTTCCGTGCGGTGTGCCTAACCAACAATGGAAACAGCAGGAGACTCCTGCTGTTATTTTTATTAAACATTAACCTATGGTTGACAGGGGATCAAGAGTGTTTTTACATGGATTTACATGAAGATAAGCCCATTACCCAATGATACTAAATACAAAGCTCAACTCAACTAGGCTAGAGAGGAGGGGTTTAAGTGGCTAGAGAGTCTCTGAAACCTTCTAAAAAGGTCAAAGTTTGAGAGTTGATTCTATATCCCAAAATCACCAAATCTTCCTTGAGTTTCCTAAACCAATATGGATGGGTGGCTACCTCTCCATCAAACACCACTTTGTTACGCTGTTTCCATATGTTGCATGATGTCAGAATGGTCACTTCATTGAACAACGGACCCTGCCAGCTTGCCCTAGCACGCTCGTTTTTTTTTTTTTTTGCACCTCAAGTTGATTATCCTAGTGAATAGCCACAATCTCCCAACATCTAGTGGCAAACGGACACTCTTAAAAGAGATGATTATTTGTTTCCAGGACTTCCAAGTTGCATATGGGGCAAGTATGATCTTCACCAATGTTGAAATGTCTTCTAAGAAGCATATCTCTGGTATTGACTCTATCAAGCAGCATTAGCCACGCAAATAGTTTATGCCTCATAACGCATTTTGTCTTCCAAATGGATGTGAGGTATTGAGGTGCCAACACATTTCTCAACATGAAGTTATAAAACTTCTTCGGTCTGTATATCGTGTCACCCCAGCATAGAATAACCCACATGATGAGTTGATCCCATCCAGGACTCAATCAGCTCTTATGTCCGTCCGAGACTAGATTTCTAGTCTAGGAACAAAGACTCGAAGTGGTTTGTGTTGATGACAAGTTCGTCAACTAGGGATAATCTGCATGACCCGGCGAAAATTCTGCTGAAGAAATCAATGGCAGGGTCGCCGTGTGGTGTGTTCAATGACTTGTCGGATGGTCGATGGCATAGACTGGCACATGGCCGGCACATGCGAGTGCTTATCTGCTGAGCGCAGACCTACAAAAACAATTTGATGTTCCGCCGGAGGACTCGCAATACCGCTAAATTTTTCATAGGTTTGCAAATTCTAGGTTTTCAACATTATGAACCAAATAGAATCAATAATATAAGTTAAAAATATGAATTTAAATTATCTGAAAGATAATTCACAGAACCACAATCGTTATCATCACAACAAATGTTCAAATTCAAATAATATTACAACACCGAATGTTCAAATCACACACAAAACACATGTGAATAAAACTGGGAATCTATCTCCCATAGAGTTGTCGCTGATGCTCAGTAAGATCTTCAAGGAGCTGGTAGTGCGAAGCAGTGTTCTCAATCTTCCGGTAGGTGTCATGAAATGCAGTGATCTCATTTGCGTCCCTGACAGGCTTCACACGGCTACCAACATTCTCATAGTAAATCTCGAAGTCTAGATCTCTTCTATGTCGAAATCCCTGGTTGTCAACCTCGTCGTATAGGATTATCTCTTCTATGTCTGAATCATCCGATGAAGACTACGAGGACGAACTCCGATCCATCTACAAAATGCACGCACATGAATTTCTACCAAATCTCACAGGCCGATGTTGAATCAAAATAATTGGCCGCCATTGAACATACCTTCTCCCGAAGCAACGCCGGCAATCCCTATATTCTCTCGCGACGGCCGAAGCAAATTATGGCGCCCCTTTCTTCTGCCACTACGGCCGAAGCAACGCCTGCCAAAATCCCATCCTGCGGTGCACGCGGGCGACACCCGTTCGATTCCGAGGCTCGCTGGCGCTAGAACCAACCGGATCCACCGACTGCAAGGCCGCATGCCAAACTCCTGGGCGGATCCATGGCACCGATGTCGGCCACTAGCCTGCAGAGAAAAATAGGCACCTCCCGCTCCCAAATTTGGTGGAATAGATCGGCGGAGCTACCAGACGGCGTGGGGCTGCCAGAACTAGCGGCGAGGTGCAGCGGCTGTGGTGGGGGGTGATACGGGAAAAGAAGTGGGCGGAAATTGAGTTCGTACCAAGGAAAACTGATACGACAAAAAGAGGGGCTTCTCTCATACTACCTCCGTTCGGAATTACTTGTCGCAGAAATGAATGTATCTAGACGTATTTTAGTTCTAGATACATCCATTTCCGAGACAAGTAATTCTGAACGGAGGGAGTAGATATGACGGAAACTGCCCGGACTATGCAGGATCACGCAAAAAAATAATCAGGGACGGTTGATTTTGTGGGTTCTGTTCTGGCCAAAAAATCGCCCACGTCCCGTAAACGGGTGATTATTCTTCCAGATGAACCGGTTTACAGTATCCGCTAGAGATGCTCTAACTACATAATGCACCCTGGTAGCGGTACCATCTCACCCGGCAAATGATCACACGCTGGGAAACATATCTTTTGTGCTTATTTACATGACCGAGGACTCCCCCTTGATTGCTTGTCTCCCGATGTCTCGTATTCACATGTGTTTGTATGTCTCTTCATTTCTTCTCATGTTAGCATAGTTGTTTGTATGTTTGCCCTACATTCCTATTCTGACATATCCAACAAGAAATTGTAAATATTGAGATAAAGATGAATTTCTTGACTTTGCTACCCGCTCATGTATATATAGAGTTCGATTCTCCTGCGCAGAATATATATAGATAAAACAGTATTCATACTACGGAAGGTTGGTGTAGTATTTATTTATTTGCTTACTGTTTTCTATGGTCTGGCTTTTCTTTTTGACGCTTATGGTCTGGCTTTTATTGGTTTAATGCCTCTGTGCCTTCTCCCTCCCCCTCCAGCCACCTCCAGACGACCAGACCAACTTCCTCCTCACGCTCTCTCTCCTCCCTCCCTCCTCCATTATCCAGCCGTCAAATCTTCTCCCTCGTCCCTCCTCCTGGTCCCTCCTAGCTCCGTCACGTGGGCCATGCCTCACGGGCTCGTGGGCATGGATTTCGGCCTGGCACGTGCTAGGCACAACCACTGAAAAAATTAGCACGCTATAACCTCGCTAATAGCACGCTATAGCATATTGAGAATTGTCTCGCTAAATTTATCAGTGTACAACGTCTCGCTAATAGCACGCTATAGCACGATCTAGCACGCTAATAGCATATTTTGAGGTCGGCGCTATTTTGCTGTAGCACGCTATTTTTTTCATTGGGCACAACACGGGAGTAAAACAGCATCGAAATTTGGATTATATTTTTTTTTTGTAACTCATGGACATTTTTGCATCTCATAGAGAAGAACATTTTTTAATTCCTGAACAATATTTGAATATGCGAATAGTTTCTCAAGTTCCGAACGTGTTCTGAAGTTCATGAACATATATTTTAAATTCATAAACATTTTTTGAATCCATGATTTTTTTTTTAAAATTCAGAGAGTTTTAAAATTTTGAGAACATTTTATGTTTTGAAATTCGCGTACATTTTAAAAGTCATGCAAAAATATTTTAAATTCATGAACATTGTTAGAATTGAGAAAGTATTTAACTTACTCAGCCTATAAAATTGTTATTTTCTAGTTAACTTCCTGCCTTTAAAGCTAAATTATAACAGAAATGCTAACAATCTGACATCAGAAATTTACGAATGCCAAATATAATATTTTTCGTGACAGTTTATGTTGGCGTAAGTATGAAAATTTTAGTTGGTGAGCATGGCAGACCCGCAAATTTGCCACCATCCACAAAAATAATTTGCCACATTTTTTTTATATTAGGGTCCAATTAAAATATCAGACCAAGTAGGCAAATGCCCAGAACCGAACACCTACCTACCATCCCATAATGAAACGACAAATACACCTAGCTACGTACCTGTTACTCAAAAAAAAAAACTATGTATCCGGTGGGTGAACACGTCAACTCTCGGTCAGAAAAGAAACACACGAAGCCGCGAGGCCACGCCACCGCGTGCATCACGAGCTTGCTCGCTGGTTCTCCCTCACGGCCGCGGCCACAAATAATATGGACTCCTCCAGCGCAACAGACCACCATGTCGAAATCATCCTCTGCTAGCTGGCAGAGGCGCCCGTGGAAGAGCTCTTGTGATCAGTCGTCCTATATGGTAATAGTAGCAGACTAAAAACATAATTACAGTGGCCACAGATCTTATTGTAGATTGTCATCCAGCGTATGATTTGGATCTCGGGTATGTATGTTGTTGGCTTAAGACTCTCTTTCAGAGTGACAGATTTGCGCTAGCTGATATGCGATCTTTATTATCAGTTAGCTCGGCCGCTCTTTATGCAATATTTAATAAGATCTTTCTTTTCAGTTCAGTCTGTTCAGATTTTTATCGTTTTATTTACAATTTAGCTAACATGCACACTTGTCTAACATATGACACAATTGGGAAACAACTATGTTAAAATACCTGACAGTAGGATTTGTGTTGGCAAAAAAATAACGAGTATCAATGCAATTTTTTCCTGATCGATGAAAAAACTGCTTTTATGTGTGACTTCTCTGCTGGTCAGTTGTAAATCAACGACATCACCTGCCGTTTCTCTTTTGTATTTACGTACATCCCATGGGGACGCCTGATAACCTGAACACCGAACAGAAGCATTGACATGAAAACTGTAGCCTCACGAAAAATAAAATCTTCCATACTATCTCGGTGAGGCTACAACTTCCATGGTAAATAAAACCTCAAGTTCTAACAAAAAGACATCTTAAGCATAACCTTTGACAACCAAGGCATGCTAACAACTGATGAGATTATCCAATCATTAGAACCTGACAGTTTTGCACTCTGAAATGATCAACTCTACTTAGCAAGTTGAAAACGATGTTGTACGTACACTCGCCACTCGAATTCTAGAGTGCAAAACTCATCGTATTGTAGGTTGCTTACATATTGGAGGACAATGATGTCACAGCAATTTATGTATATTTTACACTATCTTTTTAAGTTTGTAATTTTACGTAACATAAAATATTTTTTACGGTGATTATATATTTTCTTACTGTCTCTTTTCACTTCAGAAATAAGAGAAAACTTTCGGAACATAAAATTACGGTGCATTGATGGTAAAAGAGAGGGGGGGGGGGTGAAGAATAACTATTCCTCACCCAGGGTGACGAATAGTCAATCCATATACATACTAACGTTTGATTCAAATTTAGACAATTGATTCAATGGTGATAACTAATTAACGATAGATTAAATTTCAGAAGAAAGAATTATTTCAAATTCTTCTTTAGAGCATACATAAACTGCAGTTTGAAATCCTTTCTGTAATGAAAACTGTTTACAATTGAAACATATTGTGGGCTTCTGAGAATCAAGGTCTTGAGAGTTCTCTCTAAAAGTTCTGTAGTATAAGAATATCACACCATTTATCTGTACTATACTTCTTCCTAAGGGGGTGATTGCTAAGCTTGATAAGCATCGTAAACGTTTTTTCTGGCAAGAACATGAGGGGCGCAAACGATATCATTTGGTGAAATGGTCTAGAATTTGTCGCTCTAAAGATAAAGGAGGCTTGGGAGTGAAAGACTTACACAAACAGAATATCAGTTTACTCACCAAACAACAAGGGTTGTGGCAAGAAGTGATTTGGGCTAAGTACTTCAAAAAGGACACGGTGACATCTGTTAAAACCAGATTTTGTGACTCTCCCATTTGGAAAGCCACTATGAAAGTTAGAGAGCATTATCTTGTTGGTAGGAAAGTGGTGTTAAACTCTGGAAACCATGCCAGAATTTGGTTGGACCCCTGTGGAGGTGAAGTGCCTCTTTGTGTCCAATATCCGGAGCTTTATAGTATTTGCAATGATCAAGAGATCACTGTTGCGAGGTTTAGGGAGGGGGTGACTGGTGACTTCTTCAGAAGAAGGTTGCATCCCCCGCTCCTTGAACAGTGGAGTAAAATCCAGGCTTGTATATGGGCTTGGCCTTTGTCTAATGAGCCTGATCAAATCACCTGGTCTTTGCGGAAAAAGTGCAAATTTACTACCAAATCCATGTACAGCTACCTAGAGAGAAACCTGGCGGGTTATAACTACAAATGGATTTGGAAGACCAAAATACCTTTCAAAATCCAGGTTTTCCTTTGGCAGCTATCTCAGGATGCTGTCTTGACGAGAGACGTCATGAAAAGACGTGGGTGGCAGGGAAATCCTGTATGCTCTTTTTGTAATCATAGAGAAGATTCACAACATCTCTTCTTTACTTGTCCTGTGGCTAAAGTGATGTGGAGAACTGTTGGTTGTGTACTGGGTACGGATCGGTGTCCCAGTAACATGTGGCAATACTTCTCTTGGTGCTATACTTTCCTTCCTGAGGGGGAGAAGGTTTATACCTTTGGCCTAGCTGCTCTCTGCTGGGCAATCTGGAATAGTCGCAATAGCAGAACATTTGAATCGAAAACTTTGAGATCTCCATTTGATGTTGTTTATTCTCCCTATGGCTATCTTACATACTGGGCAGCAATGCTGATGGGTGATGATCGGGAGGCAATGGAGCGGGGCTCAAAGATGCTGAAGATGAACGTGTCGAATCTGATGAGGATCTGCGCAGCTCCAAAAGGCCCGGTGCAGAACTGAAGTACCGGCTGCAGCTGCTCTTTATACCTGCGTGGTTTCGTCCAGTCGTTAACTACATGTTCATCGTTTAGTGATCTTGCATTTAGTGGTTCCTGCGTTGAACTATTAGATATTTGGTCGTGTGCCTGCTCCTGTGTGAGCTTGTGGTTGTGGCCTATCTGAGGAGGTTTGTAATGACTGGTATGCTGGAGTTTGATAGGGCCTAGTAGTTGTTCTGGGTGTCGCTGGGTTTTCGCCCCATGGTGGACTGCCCGATGACGGGTGTCCATTGTGGGTTTCCCAGTGATGCGTTGAACTCGCTTTCCCCTTTCTAGGCTTCCTTCTATGTCAAGTTGAGCTGCCTGTATTTCCGTTATGAGAGTAATGGAAAGGGGTTATGCCCGGTTCAAAAAAAAATTATCTGTACTATAAGAAGCTTTATATTAGCCACCAAATGGAGCATGTAACATGACATATATGCATATATAAGCTACTTTAGGTGACATTGTATCCAAACACAAGGATCTTATGTGATGGAGATGGAAAGAAAATACTAACTCTGAATTTAATCAACTAATATTCAGATTTGTTCGACACTCTAAACAACAAAGAAGACATCACTGCCTTCGACTTTCAACACTCTAAAGAACAAAGAAAACATCACTGCCTTCGACATTTCTCTTTGCCCTCGATCTGAGGTTGTGCAATGAACAAAAATGGAGCCACACAAATTAATCTTGCATGGGGGAGATGATCCATAACTGGAAGACAGGGAAATCATAAGGTACATCTCATCTAAAGCTTCTGATCTATAATCTGGTCACCCTAATTTCAGCCAAGGGAGTGACGCTTCCAGTTTCTATCGAGTGTGACAAACCTGGAAATACTGAACATGTAAATATGCGTTTCATCTATATATTCGTACATATCAGTACATATATCATACTATTTTAGCACCCACCAGAAAAAAGAATCAGATTTAACCAGTCAACTAATTATGGCAGATGTTCTTAGTTGTGGATCATATAGTCGAAATTGAATAAATTAAACTTTATTTCAAAAAGATGGTGACATGCAAAATCACAATGAAGTGAAGTGATGCATATTTATTGTTCAACAGATGTCTCCCCTTCAATTAAAATCCCCTGAAAATAGTCACATCTAACCCAATCCCATTCTACTTGCTTGATAATAGGTAGGCACAGAGCAAACCCCAAAGGAGCAATTTCTAGTTAGAGAGAGAAATGGCAACGGTAAATACCATGAAAGATTGTTCACACCTTTCCCCTTCTTATTATAGAAAGGCAACATTGGCCGCCATTTTGTAATTTTTATGCAAACACCTCTTGCATATAAGTAGTCTGATTCTGGTCCTGTTATTTTCTAGATTAAATCAGATCAAGGAATAATTTCGTTGAAGGAAAACAAAGTCAACATAACTTTATAATTCTGAAGTAAGAAGGAACATTTTATATTCTTGTAATACCCATTTCAAAACAACATTTCACGATATGTTTAAGGTACACCGCTGGACCAAAGTAAGTCACGTCAAGTGCTCCTGCGTGGCTCCTCCATCCTATCTATTATGAAGAAGAAAACAAAGATGGGAAATCCCAAAGCGGAGAAGACAAAAGGAAAAGCAAAAAAAGGTCTAGCGCGTCAATAGCTACCTCTCAATACGGTGGCTCTACTCCCCTCTCCCTTCTCCATTCCTGAATCATGGTATTGCAAATAGGGAGAGAAGAAGGGAGAAACGGAAGTGGCGGCCATGAGACATCCAGGCCATCTCGTCATTCTCTCGTCCGTAGACGTAGAATTTGGAAAATGATGAGGTCCAGGCAGCCGTGTCCTCCAAAGGCACAGGTGAATGGCGACCGGCGGTGGTAAACCCTAGATCAGATGTGGCCGGTCGATGAAATCGACAGGGAGCTCGAGCAGCGGGCGGGAATGGGGAGTGTGGAAGAAGAGATGAGAGATGATCCAGGAGCCGGAAATGGTGCATCATTGGCGGATCATGGTCGGAGCGGAGCAGCCAGGGGTGGACCGATGGAGGGATGAATGTCCTGCTCTCCTCTCTCTCGTTCTATCTGGAAGAACGAATACAAAAGGAGCGGATAGGAGATGGGTTAGTGGGCTTAGATCCTGGGTCTGGCTCCTGAAATATTTTGGTGGCCTCTCCATCGCTAAAATCTGTAAAATTTTTGAAAAAAAAACAGCGGTAAATCAGCACATACATGTCAAGGTAAACTGTAACAACATGTCAACTGAGAAAGAGCTTGCACTTGACATTGCTAAAGCACGGGAGGAGCTCCTCCTTAGTAGCTTTAATTATCTTATATATATGCTCCGACGTATATAAGCGAAGCTCCCATCCTCCCTCCCTTGACCAACCTTAGCAAGACAGAAACCAAGCAAAGACCACTGAAACTATTGTGGGAATCAATCACCCATCCCTAATTGGTCAGGGACAAGATGCTCGCCTTCTTATCCTGAGCGTGTCGCCAGACGATATCGCCCCCGGTGCCTGCTGCAGCTGGGCGAGGCTTTCTTGGCAGGGTAGGCAGCAGGATGGGCAGCCGGGTGAGGCTGAGCAGCACCATCAGCAGCTTGGACAGGGGAGACATCAAATCGCACTTGGCGCTTCCCCCACCGCGGAATGAGACGCGGCAGCCGCGGTTCACGCCTTAGTTCGACGGGACTGAGTGCTTCGAGACCATCATCTCGCGTCAATGAACTCCATTACTGCAAGACCCTGGAGGATCGGGGCCTTCAATTTGACCTGCTCTGTTTCTAGCCGAGGCAAGAAGTTGCATATGAGCCACTACATAAAGCAGGAGATTTGCCGTCAGTACTGCACTTTGCCATCAGCATTTCGTTGGGACAGACGGCAAAGACTAATTTTTCCGACAGCTGATGACGGCAAAGAACGACTGAGGACAAAGACTAATTTTGGCGACAACTGCTGACGTCAAAGAATGATTTGCCGGTTGTAAAAAAAATCACAAACGACAAAGTATCTTTGCGGTCTGCGTTTTCTATTTACAATTTTGCCGTCTGTAAATGAAAAACGTAGATGATGTAGTCTTTGTCGTCTGCATTTTTGTTTAAAGACGGCAAAGTGAGTTCTTTGCACTCTGTAAATAAAAACATAGAGGCAAAAAGAAAACACAGCCCACGGATCGATGACTTGGTAGCAACATCCACAGTAGTTGCACAACCCACTCCCACAACTCTCTCTCTCGTTTCACGTTGCTGGGTCCCACCCCAACCCTCCGCAACCTACCCACCTTATCCTCCACATTCTACCCCACGACCTCTCTCTCTCGTATACCTCCGCCCCGCATCGATCCAGAGCACTACATTGCCGGGCTTCGATGTCGCCAGCGATGTTGCTCCGGCCACCTGCCGCCGCCCGCGTCCCTACCCCTCTTTTCTTCCTTCCCGCTCGCGCCACCGGCCGCCG
Source organism: Secale cereale (assembly GCA_902687465.1). NCBI lineage: Eukaryota > Viridiplantae > Streptophyta > Magnoliopsida > Poales > Poaceae > Secale > Secale cereale. Next base: position 769,459,957 of record LR738712.1, read on the forward strand.
CCGCTCGGTTCACCAGCCATGTCCGCCGCTCAGTCGACCGGTCGCTGCTAGTGCCACCGGCCGCCACCGCCGCTTGAGCCATCAATCACCGCCTGCGCCACCGACGCTCGCGCCTGCAGCCGATGCCATCGCTTGAGCCATTTGCCGCCTCCGTCGCTTGGGCGCTAGCGCCACCGGCCACCGCCACCGCTCGCGCCACCTGTTGTCGCAGTGGGCATCGATGGACACGAATGGATACTAGTGCAGCACGATGAGCGGCTCCATGGCCCATGCGGCTGCCGACGGGGGCTGCCCTGCACCTCCTACGAAGAGAAGGACCGCGCCCGGTGTGATAGCCTGGCTTATTAGGGATGATAGACTACTAATACTATCAATAAGGAATTTTTTCTTTTCTGGGAGCCATTCGGAAAGAACTCCAAAGTTAAGCGTGCTCGGCTTGGAGTAATTTCAGGATGGGTGTTCGATCGGGAAGTTCCTCCCAGGTGCGCACAAGTGAGGACAAAGTACACAGAAAAGGACTAACGACCACCGGCGGTTTTTCCGTGGCTTTATAAGTTGGTATCAGAGCCGACCCTCGCGGTAGCACGGATGTTTGCGGACATGTGCGTCGTCTTGTTGTTAATGATGTTTGTGAGCCATCATGGCACGCGACATGGCACATCTACCGAACTGGATGCACAGACGTATGTGTCAAGAGGGAACGTTCATGTGGCCCGACGAGGACGTCGGTTCCTCTGAGTGGGGGTGTATGTGATAGACAGGCTTATTAGGGAAGATAGCCTACTCATAAAAATAAGGAATTCCTTCTTTTCCGGGAGCCCATTCGGAAATAACTCCAAAGTTAAGCATGCTCAACTTGGAGTAATTTCAAAATGGGTGACCGACCGGAAAGTTGCTGAGGACAAAGTGCGCAGAAAAGACTAGTATTGATCTGTGGGGTCAGTCTAGATCCCCCAAGAGTAACAACCACCGGCTTGTTTGTCCGGGGCGTTACACCGATGCGGTCTCGAGCTACCAGGACGCCGCCGCTCGCGCCACCAACAGCCCTAGCCAATGCCCCGAGCCCTTTTTCTCTGTAAATAAGTTGTAGAAGAATTTTGTAATTCAATCTATAAAGAAATTGTTGATGTTTAGACCTGTAAATTTCTTGCGTAAGAATGTTGTCGCAGAATTTTGCTCTAGTCCTTCATGTCTTGTTGTCGCAGTAGTTTGACTGACGGCAAAAATTGCGTTTCGGCTGACGGCAAAGATGCTACTTTGTCGTTGTTATTATTTGTACAGAAGGCAAAAGACTGAGATTAGCTGACGGCAAAGTCTTTGCCGTCCACCCGATGGAAAGCTGATGACCAAGTATTCTTGCCGACTTGGCTTTGTCATCTGGATCCTGACGGCAAACTCTTTGCCGTATGTGAATCACACACGCAAATTACCTGATTCCTGTAATGAGCGCAATCAAACACTTATTTTCTCTTGATTTGATCATATTCATATGGAAGCAACAGACATAAATCTGAATAAGATTTTGTTTCTACAAAGTTGAGGAAATTGTCGGCTCAGTAGCTTCATGTTTGATGCATTATAGAGATGTTCAGAGAAAGCAAATCCAAAACAGGATGCGCCTAGTCGCAAAAGAAGTGGACACGTTTCTTTTATGCATATTGCCTGCTCCACAGATAAATTCCAATCTCGTTGCATACTGTGGCGTACTCTTAGCCGGCAGCACTAGTTTGTTTGGTTCGGACCAAACCGTAGCCATCACCATTAGCCATCTGATAACAAAATCATCTTAAGTGTCACTTAGAAACAAAAACACACAGACGGAGAAGTATGCTGCCAAACAATATATTGTGTAGAAAGGTTGGTTAACTTAGCCTTAAGATGGAACTTGCTAAGTGGGTAAATATCAATCTCAACTCTTATTTTCGAATTGAGGAGCTTTTCGCCCAGATTTTATTTCCTGAAAAGAAATCAATAAACAAGTGTCTCCCCCTCAAGAGATGGAGAAAATATTTCAGGTTGTGACATCTTTGGCTGATGATAACTAATTACTAACATGTGCCATGTTTCCTGGATTTTGTAGAGAATGTGGATGCATCACAGGCTACTGAATTCACCGAGTACAAACTGCTTTGCTCCTGATGCTTCTGATTCCCAGTTTTTTGTGGACCCCTTGTCATTATCTCTCGACACTTTCCTCTGGTCGCGTGTTAGCTACTCCCTCCGTCCTAAAATGTAAGACGTTTTTTGACACTATGACAGTGCCAAAAAACGTCTTACATTTTGGGACAGAGGGAGTATTTATTTGCAGTGTAACATGTGAAACAAAAGGAAGAGTAAGTATCAAAGTGTATATGATCTATTGGACCTTGCTATATGTCACGTGAATGGTCTAATATATAGCACAAGCATTACTCACAAAAGTGAAGGTTGGTGGAGTATTTACTTTCAATGTTTATCTTTCTGTGGCTTTTTCCCCATTTATCAGTGCATCTGTGTTTTTCTGCAAAAAAGAAGAATGTGTGTGTGTTTTAACATTTTGATTTCCACACTGGGAGTCAAGAGCAAGGTCGGGACTCGAATGGAATTTGTCAATTTTTTATTTATAATTCATAAAGTTATGGCTCGAGTGTGCCACATCCTCTATCCAAAACAATAAGGTGTGCATCAAAGGCGGTCGCTCGCGTGTGCCACATCGGCAGAGGCAGACTGTTCACGGCAGTCAGTAGCGAGAGATTTGCGTTGGCCAATCGCGAGCTTCGCCCGTGTCGCTACTATCCACGTCATCCCATACAGTACGAGACAAAGAAAGAGCAAGAGAGAAAACGACGTCGTCTCGTTTCCTTACCTAGGAAGGAACTCCCCAGCGGCCCAGCCCCTGTCCCCATCCCCAGGCCCGTCCAAGGGCATGTGCGGGCTGTGCGACCGCACAGGGCCCCCAAAATCCAGGGGCGCCCTATTTTGGGCCAGTGTCCAGTATACTTTTTGTTTTGGGCTTTTTTTTCACAACTAGAACAAAATTAGGCCCGGTCAGCTAATCCCTGGGCTCTCCAAACTGGGCATGTTCATCAATCTCCTAAACTGAGCCTTTCCCGACTCCGGATCGATACAGCCTGCCAATCGATCTATCCCATGCACGGTGTCCTTGAAAAGGGATAAAACTCCCGACCGAGATAACCGACGGAAGCGGCGCCACCGCACCAAGACGGAGGCTAGCGGCCTTGTCTCAGTTGATTGATCCGTTTTCTGGCCAGAGACACAGCGCGCATGTAGAATTGATTCCAATTTGGTTGGCCACTTGGCGCTCAGTAGGTTGCAAATCAGAACGCACAACTAGAAGCAGCCGGTGTCCCGAAACCAAGGTGAGGGCATCACTAATCTGTCCACTAGGTGCGCTCAAACTGAATCTCTTTTTAATTTAGACTATCTTTGTTACGTTGAATAGTTATATTTCTTTTTGCGGGCAACGTTGAATAGTTATATTAGTGAGTATATATTGTCTGCATATGCATCAGTCAATCAATCAAATTATTTAGGAAAAATATATTGTAGTTTAGTTGATCAAGTTGTCACACACCAAGATTTTCAATATAGTTGTTCGTTCAATATTCAGGGTTTCGCCCTTTTTCTTACGTTTTTTTGATATAAGCCTATAATTTATGCCGTGCTTGATTATAAAAAACCCTGCACATTCCAGAAATTTTAGGGCCCCATTTTTTCGTTTTGCACTGGGCCCCCGAATTTATGGAGATGGCCCTGCCCATCCCTCTCCCTTTCCCTCACCTACCGGCGGCAGCCACCGCCACCCCTTCTCTCCTCCCCTTGCTGCTCCAACCTTGCACCGCCCCACCTGACCGGCGCGAGCAGGGGTGGCGTACCTCGTCCTCGCCTTCCTTTGATTTGGAGAGAGACAGCGACATCGGCGGCTGGATGGGAGGCGCGGCAGAGGAGGCTCTTGCAGGTGGTGGTGGTGATGGGAGTGGGGAGAAAGGAAATAGCATGGATGTGGTGGCCGTCACTGTCAGAGCAGAGCGAAGCAGGGGCGGCGGCCAAGCGATCTGGAGAACCTGTGACCGGTGCTGCGTCATCTGGGTGGGCACGACCTGTGGAGTTGGAGGCGAGGTGAACTGCTCTCCTCAGTCGTTGTGTCGTTGTCTGCGGCCAGCGAACCCTCTTCCGGCCAACTCTCCACCCACTTCCTCATCGTGAGCTATGCTCCTCTATCTTTTTATTCTATTTTTTTCAGTAAATCAGTTGCTGCAACTATTTATTCTGAAGGCGATGGTATCTTCATGTTTGAATGTTCTTTGATGTCAAATAATGTGTCAAATTAGATGAGCAAGACGCAATACTAAATTTCTCATGCTGAAGAATTTTTGCCGATGTAACAAGCATCGCATATTGGTGTTGGATATATCATGTATTTTGTATATTTACTACCAGTTAGTCCTGATGATTGTAGCACTAATTGATGGTGCTTTTAGTCTGATATTAATGTGCAAATTTCAAGACTTGTACGTCAACCCATAATGCTGGTGCTTTGAGTTTGATTTCTTATACCACGTTCAACAAGGGGAAGAATTGAGAAACAGTAAAATGGGGCGAGCTATGCCCCTCCACAGCGATTTGACCTCTTCAGCCGTTGGATTCTGCATACAAATGCACCAGATCGCTCTATCCCACAGTGCACACATGGGCCTCTTTAATCTCGCCATCCCCGAGCGTCATGACTGGCCCACGTCTATGGGCTGCTGCTCCGGTGACCAACTTGGACGTCCTCACGTTAATCGGGCCGAGGAACCGTCAACGGGCCGCAATTTCTCTCTTATGTACGAATTGGGTGTTAATATGTGGGCATCTTGTATGCGGTTGTCTCATGGATCATCGCGCCCGAGATGACGATCGACTGGTGGCGGCGGCAGGCGATGTGGAGCAGGTGAAGGTGCGGCACCGGCAACGACTTGAGAGTACGAAGAATGAAGAGGAGTGCTTTGATCCATCTAGCACAACTACTTAGGAGGAGACAAGGGATTGAAGAAGACATGGGATCCAATCCAGGTGTCCATCGCTGCACCATCTGGCTGCAACATCTACGATTTACCACAGTCTGCGCCTTCTGTCATGGTAAGATTTCGTTATGAATTGTTACTATGATTCCTGCATGGTACAATTATTTTGTTCTGCTCCAATTAGCACTCAGATCTTAGTTAGTTTGTGTTGCGAACCTTCCGCTGCCAACTCCCTCTGGATGCCCACTCAGCTCCAAATTAATGGTCTACCAAATTTTTTGGGTATGTGTAAGAAAAGCAAGCAAGCGACATGAGCAAATTGTACCATGTAGCTTGGCAGTCACATCATGATTATAGATATATATGTTGTTTGCCATGAGAAAAAATGCAGTCCAGTATGATTACAAAAATATATGTGTATACACTGCTTCTGTGGAGACCCTGTTTCTATTGTTTTTTGTTTACGGGCTGTTTCTATGTTGCTCCTTCAATGTTTGGTTGCGAGCTCTCTTGAGCATTGGTGTGACTGCCAGCAAGCACTCGTGGCGCTTTAGGCCTCGGTTCATTTGTTCGTGTCCTGTGCCAGGTCTAGGTTAGCTAGGCATTCTTTTTTTTTTCTTGCCATTCGACGAGGACGGTTCATTTTGTATTTTATTTTAGTAAATATTTGTACAATTGGTGATTCACACTATCTTAGTGATGTCTTCATAAACAATGACACACTCCCGGGCATGTTTAAGAAAAAACATATATCTGCTTGGATTTCTCCATTGTTAATTCAATTGTTACAACGGTGGTTCTGGACCTAAATCTTTAGGGCAGTAGGCTAAACATGGAGACAGAGTGTGGTCGTTAATTTTCATTTGCTTCGATGAGAACATATAGCAAAACCTCTTTATCTTATGAATCCTCCTTTGTATTGATGGGTGATGACATTATTTGTTATGGCCTTTCATCTAATATACTCTAATTCGGATGTAACAAATATTTATAATACCAAGAATTTTATTTTTGAATTTTTATGTCATTTCATTCTTAAGATGAACGGGCGTGGCAACGCGCGCTATCACGTTCAAGTTTTTTCAGAAAGAAAGTAACTCGGAGCGTAGATGTCCTACAAAACCTCTTCTAAAAACAAACGGTAAATACGTATTTTAAGCATAAAACATATACTCCTTCCGTCCGAAAATACCTGTCATCAAAATGGACACAAAGGGATGTATCTAGAACTAAAATACATCTAGATACATCCCCTTTCATTCATTTTGATGACAAGTATTTCTGGACGGAGGGAGTACTTGTTTAATTCAGCATGTTCCCTCCTATGGATGATTTCTGCGTCCTTGTAGCAAGTCTCCCCTCAGTCCCCTAAAAAAGCACCGGAAGAGAGGGAATGTGTCTCCCTGCAAAAAGAAGAAGATAATGACCATGTCACAGTCAGCTCCTGACTGGTACTCCCGATTCCTGCCAGTCCCGGCGCCACCACACCGCCCCGGCCAGCTCGCGTGCCTCACCCCCGCCACCGGACCGCCATGGCTGCCTCCTCTAACCACGCGGCCATCTCCGCGCACTCTCGTGCTCGTCCTCCAATGGCGTGTCGCCGGTGATCCTCAAGGAACGCCTGCTTGAGTTGGCTGCGGAGGATGGAGCTCAGCGGGCTCCACATCCAGCTATCGTAGTGATCCACATCCAGCACGCGGTGGGCTCCACATCCTACCGCCGTCGTGATTCACATCCAGCACCGGTGGAGGACGAGGTTCTACCGCATAGGCCCTACCAGATTCGAGCTCTTTCGCCCCGCCCCACCTCAATTGAAGCTCAACCACTGCTTGATTCGAGCTTTGTCAGTCCGCCCCGCTGCATTTGAAGCTCGCCCGCCAGCGCATTTCGAGCTCCGTCGCCGCCCTGTCCCACTCCTTGTCTCAGCCGACCGATTAGAGCTCCCCCACCGGTGCTCGTCTCCATGCTCGGTCACCGCCGCCATGCCACCAAAAACTCATTTTACATGTTCAAATACATCATCTGTTGGAGCACTAGTTTTACATCATCAAACGTACATCGGCTGTTGGAATTGAAACTTTTCTTGGGATGTAAAAAACATATTTTTAGTGATGTAATTTATACAACACCTACTTTTACATCTCCAAATATACATCTTTTATTGGAGAGGTTTTTATTATAAAATTTAATGACAGACACTCCATAGGTAGTCGTGTGTAAATATATTTGCATGGCCCTTGGTAAATCAAAAACCCAGTAACAGCCAACGGGGGAATCTCGTGCATGTGTGATGTACGTGCATGCATCCATTGTGCCAGCCATGGGTTAACGTCAAATTAGAGTAGTACGAGAAGAGCCAGGAACGATACACGGTATATACTAGAGGGTGATTGATTTGTTACCAGCATTTGACATTGCCTATATTTGACAAGCCAATATTTGGAAGTTGCCAATATTTGGCAACCTTTTCTGTGATTGGTAATAAAAATTGGTATGCAACCAATCTCTAGTCAACATTTAACAGATGCTAAAATTTGGCATGCCAAATTTTGGCATCAAACCAATTAGCCTCCTAATCTCCACCCCCAATTTTTGGCATCGTACCAATTAGCCTCCTAATTTCCACCGCCTATTTTTGGAATCAAACCAATTAGCATCCTAATCTACAACCTCCACCCCCCTCCCCCTCCTCAATTAGCCTCAATTAGCCACCAATAATTGGAAAGCGAACATTTGGCAGAATCAAATATTGTCAACATTTGGCAACCTTTTATGTGATTGGCAACAAAAAATGCAACAATCTTTAGCCAACATTTAACGGTTGCCAAAATTTGGCATGCCAATTTTTGGCATCAAATCAATTAGCCTCCTAATATTGACCCCCAATTTTCAGGAGGTGCGGGCCCCTCATCATTCTTCCGTGCCAATTTTTGGCTTCAAACCAATTTGCTTCCTAATCTTCACCCCCAATTTTTAGGGGGCGTGGGCCCGTCATCATTCTTTCTTCCAATCAAAAGGTCCTTGCCTATCACTTTATAAACCCCTGACGACCGTCCACGAGCAGCAACACCTCCTCGGTGAGCGAGCTAGCTAAACCTCCTGCCAAGATGATGGATATCTCACTACCCCAGCAATGGCAGCTCGTCCTCCTTGTCGGCATCCTCCTCCCCATCATCTCGTACCTGCTGGTGAAGAAGCGCAGCACCGAGGAAGGGCGGCTGAAGCTGCCACCGGGCCCGAAGCGGGTGCCGGTGTTGGGCAACCTGCACCAAGTGGGCCCTCTGCCGCACCGCAGCTTGCGCGATCTCGCCAGGCAGCACGGCCCCATCATGCTGCTTCGCCTCGGCACGGCTACGACGGTGGTGGTCTCGTCCGCGGCTGCGGCGCGCGACGTGATGAGGGCCCATGACGCCAACTGCTGCAGCCGCCCCGCGTCGCCGGGCCCCTCGCGCCTCTCCGACGGGCGCAAGAGCGTCTCCTTCTCGCCATACGGTGCCTACTGGCGCAACATGCGCGGCCTCTTCGCCGCGGAGCTCCTCGGTGTGCGTGGCGTCGGAGCTGCCTGGGCCGCGCGGAGGGAGTAGGTGGACAGGCTCATGGCCGCGCTGGGTGATGCCGCGGGGCCGGTGTCACTGGACGAGCACGTGTTTCGTGTTGCCGACGGCGTCATTGGCACGGTGGCATACGGGAGCGTGTATGGCGCGAAGGCGTTCGCGGGCAAGTACGAGTGGTTCCAACAGGTGCTACAGGAGGTCGTGGACATGTCGGCTAGCTTCTCCGCCGAGGATTTCTTCCCCAACACCGCCGGCCGCCTCCTCAACTGGCTCGTCGGCATCATCGCGCGCCGCGAGAGGATCTTTCGAGACCTGAATGGCTTCTTTGAGGCAGTGCTGGAGCAGCACCTAGACCCCGCGCGCCCCAAGCTGGAGAGCGGCGGCGGCGACCTGGTGGATGCCCTCGTTAGAATCTGCGAGGAGCACGGCTTCACGAGGGACCACGTCAAAGCTGTTGTCCTGGATGCGTTCGTCGGTGGCGTCGACACGAGCTCCGTAACGATCCTGTGGGCGATGTCGGAGCTGATCCGGAAGCCGCGCGTGCTCAAGAAAGTGCAGGAGGAGATCAGGGCCGTGGTTGCCGGCAACGGGAAGAGCGACCAGCGAGTGCAGCCGGATGACCTGCCGAAGCTGACCTACCTGAAGATGGTCATCAAAGAGACTCTACGACTGCACCCGCCACTGACGCTGCTTCTGCCGCGGGAGACGTTGAGGCCGGTGGAGATCGGCGGCTATGACGTGCCGGCGGGGACGCGGGTGCTGGTGAACGCGTGGGCCATCGGGAGGGAGCCCGCGAGTTGGGGCCAGGACGCGGAAGAGTTCCAGCCGGAGAGGTTCGAGGACGGCGGGAGGCACGACAAGGTGGACTTCCGCGGCGCTCACTTGGAGCTGATGCCGTTCGGTGCCGGCCGGCGAATCTGCCCCGGACTGGCAATGGGGGTGGCGAATGTGGAGTTCACGTTGGCCAACATGCTGTACGGCTTTGAATGGGAGCTGCCGGAGGGGGCGGTGGCAGAGAAGCTGAGCATGGAGGAGGTCGGCAGGCTGACCATCCATCGCAAGACGCCGCTGGTGCTCGTGCCCACCCCATACATACCGCCCGAGAGCTGGCTAGGTGGCAGGACCACGGCGTGACAAGCTTTGTTAGTGGTATATCGAGTCCATACATCTGGCAAATATACCTTGAGTGAAGTTAGTTCACAGGTGAAGAAAATTGATACATTGCTCCAGGTTTATACATTAATCAGTCTTTTTTATGTTTTGGGTTCCAGCACAAATTTGCTCCAGGTTTATACATTGGGTCCTGTGAGTAAAGTTGAAATATTGTGGGACTATAATTGATTCGAAACAGAGGAAAAAAGAATCTTCCCAAGTAGGGACATGTAAAATTAGACCAAATGAATATTGCCGAATAAATCATTTTTTAGAACTCGAGCCCAACGAATCAGTCCACACTCTCTATCTCTATTTTCTCCCACCCCACCGCCCATAGACTCCCCTCACAGCATGAGCCGGTACGGGCGCATCACCGCCACCGCGCCTTTCAGTCGCCTGTTCCGCTTGCTACCACGCGGATGACGAGGTCGCCTCCCTGTGCCCTTCCATGTAAAGCACAAGCCCCGTTCGGTCACGCCGTGACTCCCTGCTCAAAGGCATGGTGTCACCTGGGGTCGACGGGCACCATCCAGATGGTCGTGGTGCTCGTGGGTTCCCGCCGCCCCGGTCGCACGTCGATGGGGGCCAACTGTTGACACATGATTTTTGCATGATACAAAACACAATTAAGATGGACTCAAATGAAAAGGCTTTCAACCTGAATTTATTTGCATCGTCGAATAGAACAACTTTCATGTTTGGGTGATCACCATCTGACCTGATCTCAAGGGTCGAAGTTGTGTTCAAAGTACTAAAATTCATGCTCGGATCACTGTCCGGCCAACTACACCTCGAACACGTCCTCGAAAGAAGGAGAGCTCTACAAATATTGTCTTCGTCTCGATTTATATATATATATATATATATATATATATATATATATATATATATATATATATATATATATATATATATATATATATATATATATATATAGGCAACACTCCACGGACCTGTCCTGAGTGAAAAAAGTGACACGATGGACCCCACACCCACCTAGGTGGTGTCTAATGGGTTGCGTGATATTCGGCATTTACCGGCTGAATGAAGCTTGTAGGTTAAAAGCTTGCCGGACGAGTGAAACGCTTGCCGGCCAAGTGAGCTTGGCGGTGTGAAAAGCTTGCCGTCAAAAAGCTTGTCGGCCAAGTGGAAACTGTGGTCAATCCGACCATAAGATGAAGATGGACTCAAAGGAATATCTAGATAGCCTCGGATGGATTTACATGGAAGTTGTGCGTATCATCGAAACGGTCAACTTTGCTTTTGGAGTCATCATCATCAGAGATAGTATACGGCCTGCAATGTTGCTACAAGACTCGGAGAGTCTAGTAAACTACATGATCGAGTCCGACTATAAGTCAAGATGGCCTCGGAAAGTATCAAAGACGACCTCATATTGAAAACTATTCTACATGAATTGTCTTCATCTTGCCGAATCAGTCGATTTTGATATAAAATCGTCTCAATCCAAGGTAGTATGCAGACTTAGAGCCCGCACATCATGACCCTACCATAAGCAAAACATGACGCCCAGGACCAGACACACGTGTATGGATTGTGTTAGTAATTGTTTGTTTTGCGCGAGCTATTCGGCCTTCAAGACTGCCTCGAATCGGAAAACGTTCAACATGAAAGTTACTCGTCTCGTCGAAATGGTTAAATTTTCTTTTGGCTTTATCTTCATCCGTGGTCTTTTGTGGCAGGCAGCGGCAAGCCTCCCAATCCCACCGAGATTGTCGCCGATAACATCATCAAGCCTCATCTTGAAAACTATTGGAGGAACATCATGGGGCCTACAAAACATGCATGAAGCAGCGTGAAAAGGCTTTTGAGGCGCCCAAGAAGAAGCGTGAGGAGAAAGATTTGGAGGCGTTTCTTGCAAGCTTGAAGAAGGACCGTCAAGGCAACATCGCTCCTGTTGGAAACGTCAATTTCCCTCCTCTCATTGACGAACAAGATGAAATCACTGTGAGTAAACTTTTTTCTCCAGAGCAAGTGGTTGTGATTGAAAGTATTGTTTGTAAGGGCAATGTGATGACATACAATTCTTTCATAGCAAGTGTGAATGCTAAAAAAAATGCCTCCGTCGCGTGAAGAGCAACGGGTATTCCAAGAATTCCAGGCCCTCCTTCAATTTAGTACAAAGTTTGCACTGACGAATTTCGAAAGGTCGAGCTGATGCACATGCTCATGCATCCAAAAGTTGGTTCATGTATCTTCCCCTTTTCAACTCTCTCAATCTACTTATCACTCCCACCAACCCCCTACCTTGAACTTCCGTAGAAATTTGAAATTTTGAAAGTAAACATTTATAGAAGTTGAATTTTGAAAGTAAACATATATATTCTAAAAGTTCACTTGTCATAATTTTGTAAATTTTAAATTCCTGAAAGTTTAATATTTGAAATTAAAGTTTATAAAAAAATATATTTTTGAAAGAGAACATTTGAATTTTCGAAAGTTCAAATTTGTAAATTTGGGACTCATGGAGTCTGGTTGGGGTGCAGGGGAGGGGGAGATAGGGTCACATGCACATTAGTGAGGCCCTCTCCTTTCTTCTCTACAGTATGGAATAATTGTTACTGCATTGTGCGCCTTTTCAGATAACCATGACCCCCCCTTTAGAGTTGTGTTAAATATTGTGTACAAGGTATGTTACAGTTGGACTCTAAGTAATATTGTGTTTAGATAGGATATGGATGTCAGAATAAATCCAAGGCGCATATTGATCTACCTAGGACCAAGCAATCACACAAACACGACACCGGGATTTGTTAACGAGGTTCGCCGATATGGCTACATCCCTGGGGCCTGACTACGGGCGCTCCTCCCCATGACACCGCTACAATACCGCACACTGGCCGCCCGGGCGCCGGCGCACGCGCCTGCTCCCCCGTGTGCATGAGCTATTATGTTGGCATAAGTTACATCGTGTGTCTACCTTCTCATTACACTAGTTGATACCCCGCGCGTTGCTGCGGGATTTTGTAGAGGATAATTGATGCGTTGATAGATATTTCAAATCATGCAAGGAAATATATATTTATATATTTGTTGAACCATCAAGGTTAATATATTTGAGAAAAATTGAAGTAAAATACAGATAATCAGCCCAGTAAAGTGCATATCACCCATAGACTTTGCAATTCAGACTTAATAATTGCATAGGCAGGGTCATTAGGAAATAGTAATAACGTGAATTTGTCGGGATTACAATTTAAGCGAGAATGTAACTAATTATATGTAGAAAAGTAGTAGTGTAGCTCGTAGATGCATCTCTTCTATGTAGTTCATGCTGCTAAAAACAACAGTATTCTTGTGCAGCATTATTCTTGTGATTGCATGCACCTTGACGACGTCATTTTTTCCTCGCATGTCCTGATTGCACAATAATCTCTTTATTGGTGGTTTCATCTTCTAAAAGCTCAATGCTCATTTTTGTCAAAGAGTACCCGTGAAAAAAAATCATCATTTGATTTCATGTTGAATCTGAACCGATTGATTTATGCGGAGAGTTTAAAAACTATTACCTATTTTGTTGTTTCTCAATGACATTAGTTGTGGGTTGGCAAGGGGAGGTGTAGTATTGTTTGCTTCCTCTGGTGTATGGGTCATCGCACTGCTAATAGAAAATTGTTGGGTTGGCGATGTTTAGATAGAGAATGTAAATGCTATTTTGTGATTGACGGCAGACCTCTCGATATTCTCTGAAGATGGATGGGTCATCATTTCTTTGCATGGAGATGGCTGTAAGTATTTCATGTTTCAAGTTAGTATTTTGTATGTAGTATAGGTAATATGGTTAAAATTAGGAAGAAGATACTCTTTGAATGAAAAGAAATTAGCCAACCTTGGTAGAAGGTAACACTTGTGCATTGTCAACCGAGAAGCTTTTGTTTATGACATAACTTAGGGGGGACCTGGATACTGAATCAATATTCATTCTATCTGGCAAACGCCTAACAACCTCATTTGGTGTCATATAGCGACATTCTGGATGATTTTCTATTTCATTAACTGTTTCACTTGATGAATCGGATGATCCATCATTAGACTCCATTTTTTATTTGCCTATCAAATCCCTTCGTCATATACTTGGAAGAGATATTTGTACATACCATAAGTGGACTTTGTGAGGAACACATTCTCTAATATATAGTGGCTTGCTCGTAGAAATCTTTAGGGTAATACTTTTGTATTATCCTAACTGACCTCTATTTCAAGGGTGTGACAAATTAAGAGTTGGAACAGCAGAGTTGTTGATACCGCAAAAAACAAAGGGTCAACACCGAACCTTAGTCATAGAACATCACATTCTGGAGGATTTAGGATATTCATACCGAAGTTCTTAATATAAGAATTACAAGATCCTGACGGCCCTATGGCAGCTATTCAGTGTCTTCGGAGCACTTGTTGTCGTGCTGAACACTACAGCCATGCTGCATAGAAAGAACATCATTGAAGACTACTCTTGTGTCATGAGTGGGCAACATTCTAGAGAGTAGAGGCTATGGATCATTTTTCCCAGGCCTCCTGACACTATTTATGGTCATATTGTGAACAGGAAAAAATTGTAAATTATTTAAAAAAAATCTGAATTATTGTGTGGATGTCCGTGTTAGTGCCGCAAGCATGCTTGACAATTTTCATGCAAGAAGGAGCAGTAGTGTTTCGTCGGTGAAAAGAAAAACAAATTTCGGGTGGCATTTTGGCATCTTCTCCTCTCCCTGCACTGCTCCTCTCTAGCGCCATCTGCGGCGTAGACGCGGCCAGGCTTGGGGGCTCGCCACACACACACACACACCAGGTCCTCCCGCACGCACTACATCTGTCGAGCTCGACCGCGGAGCACCATGCCCGCACAGCCGGCGTATGGCGCCGCTGCAACTTCTCATCTCACTAGCTACTGCTACTTCTTCTCTTCTCGCTAGCTGCTCTGCTGCTCTCACTGCTATTCCTCAACAACGATGGGAGGGATGAGATGGAGCAAGGAGGAAAAAGGTGCGGGAGAGAGGATGACATGTGGGCCCTGCGCCATCCCTATCAGGTAAACAAACAGTGTGAGATCGCCGTCTCCCCCCACCGCGTTATCCCATGCCATGTGGGATGGCCCTGCTGTCAGTTTTAGTGTCAAAACACGACTTAGGGCTTGTTCGGAAATGCTCCAGCTCCACCGAATCCTCAACCGCACATGAAGCAGACTCATCATGCTTCATCACTGTGGGCCTTCTCCGCCAGGCGAGCCCAATTTATAGCCACCTCATCATACAGCTTGTCAATGATGTGGAAGTAAGCAATCGCCCACATTCTTCTCAGTAACATGGTGCAAAACACCACCCAAAGGCCGAGCACAAATCCTATGCCCATCCCAAGGTAGAGAGGCACAACTTGATGTGCATCTTTACGGCCGACACATTGCTTTGCATCAATAGTACTGGTAGAGCATTTCTTGGTGAGAGGGTAGCCACAGAGACCAAGGTTGCCGATGAAGGTGTAGTTCAGGTTGTCAAGAACCTGCAGCTGTCACGCAGATGGTACCGCGCCTGATAAGTTGTTATATGATAGGTTCAAGTGGCCCAGAGAGGTTAGAGCCGACAAACCAGATGTGATTTCACCAGAGAACTCGTTGTAGGATAGGTCGAGGGACTCTAACTGCTTCAAAGCACCCATATGATTCGGGATTTTGCCAATCAACTGATTTGATAAGTTCAGGTTGGTGAGCTCAATTAGAAACTTATTTCCTCTGGAACCTGTCCTATTAAACTGTTACATGACAAATTAAGATTCACCAGTAGCCTGTAGACTTTAAAGTTATAGTCACGTGTATGGCCTTTTGTGATGACTGGTATGTTCTCCTCAAAAATATAGTCATCTGCAGAAGTATAAACTTTGTGTGTCATTGCTTTCAAGTTTGATAACGACAATGCTATTGTTCCTGATAGGTTGTTACGAGGTATGTCCAAATAATGAATACTTTCAAGACAACTAAGATTGTGAATATGGCCACTAAACATATTTGATCTCATCCTCAAGATTTGCAATTGTGGCATTTTTTCTGGTAACTACTTTGGCAATGTTCCAAAGAATCTATTGTATGAAAGATCAATGAACTTTTATTGTGAGGCACTCTGAAGAACTTGAGGGAATTCACCTGATAGATCGTTGTAGCTCAAGGCTAGACTATACATGCTAGAATCAAATTGACCAGTAGAGTTTAAGCTAAACATTGAAGAATTGTTATTGATACGTCCAAAACGTATCTATAATTTCTGCTTCCTCCATGCCACTTTTGGGTGATATTGCTATGATATTCATACACTTCCATACACTTTTGATCATATTTGGACTAACTTACTAATCCAGTGCACCCCAGTGCCAGTTGCTGTTTTTGGCTGTTTTTGTATTTCAGGTTTTCACGTTTCGAGAACTGCCTAGAAAAATCCAGAAAAATTATATAAAAAATCAGCGATCCGGATACAACACTGCGTCCGAAGGGCAGCCTGGGGGGGCCACAGGGGCTCCAGGCGCCCTGTGGGCGCGCCCCCGCCCCCCTGGGCCACGCCGGAGGGGCGCCTGGGCCCCCCGAGGCGCCCCCGATGCCCTACTTTGGCATATATTTAAAGGACCCTCCGAAACCCTCAGAGGAGGAACTCTTTTCGCGATCCCATCTCTGTTCCACCGCCGCCGCCGCTTCCAAGATCGGGAGCACCAGGAGAACTCTTCCCGGCACCCTGCCGGAGGGGAGGATCACCACCGGGAGCTTCTCCAGCACCATGGACGCCTCCCGGATGACTCATGAGTAGTCTCCCTTGGACCATGAGTCCATGACCAGTAGCTATGTGATGGTGTCCTCCTGTTCTTGTGCTTCACTAATTAGCCCTCGTGAGCTGCCCTACATGATCGAGGCACCTATGTAATCCTTATGCTGTTGCTATGTTGAGTTTGCTGGGATCCGATGGATTATGAGATATGTTCAGATTGATCTTGAGTAATATATTTGATTCACGTCTTTTATATTTTAGTTCATAAGTAATTCTTGCATGTTCTCCGTTGTTACTTATTGCTTTGGCCGAGTAGTAGGTAGTGACTCCAAGAGGGAACGTTATGCTCGATTGTGGGTTCATGCCCCTCGATGACTACCTTGAGTGATAGAAACATGAGTCTAGGGGATGTGCTATTGCCAAAAGGGGGAAAACAACGGTGCTTGTGCCCGCGGGTGCAAGGATTGTTTACTTTACGCAAAGTTCTTTTAATGCAGTTGTCTGTTGCATTGAGTTTACACTATGGGTGGGACTCGCAACTTAATACCAGCGAGATGTTCTGGATAGATATCTCAAGGTGGATGATTAGTAGTAGATATTGATGGATTTCGGTCTACTTACTTTGGCGTACCGCCCATGCTTTGAACCTCAACCTTTCTTGCAATGTAGTCAGCATTGGTTTGCGTTCGTGGTCATGTCAATTGCCCAGCTGTAATTTGTTACCTCACATAGCTGTTTTATCGTCTTTTGGGAGAGAGACATCACTAGTGAACATCATGAGAGTCCGGTCCATATTACCATCATTGATCACATCCACTATTTACTTTTCGCTATTTACTTACTATTGCAAAAACTATCTATCACTACTATCATTGCTTTTAACCCTTTGTTAACTACAAGGCCGGAGGGATTGACAACCTCTCTGTACTCGTTGGGAGCAAAGTTATTTGTATCTGTGTGCAGGTCCACGTTGATTGCTAATTGCGTCGTTAGCAGTTGACACCTACTTGTTGAACCTAGGAGTCTCTGGGGAATCGATCCTTGGCATCTTTGCTAGGGGAAAACACTTCTACTTACTGCATCTTACACCTTCCACTTGGGGTAACCAACGAGAGGTTCGAGGCCCATCAGTTATCTGACTCCTTCGAGCATTGCATAACATCTCCTGTTAAATTGTTTCCCAATAGGTCCAACCGTCTCGGACCAGTCAATTGGCACATAGATGACGGAATGGTGCCCGGAATTTGATTATTTCCGAGCAACAACTCTTGAAGTAGTGGAGCTTTTAGCTGTAATGCCAATGACCCTGAGAAAGAGTTTGAAGAAAAACTCAAATGTGATATATTTATCAGGAGCTGTGGAACTAGACCTGCCAAGTATTGGACCCCAGATATATACGATTAGCAGATATGTGTTGTAAATTTGCCGGTAATGAACCACACAACATGTTTCCTGATGCATCCAACCATGAAGCACGGGAAAATGTCACCCAGAACCAATTAGGAATAACATCATTCAAATTTGTATTTCTAGGAATAAGAAAATCAATGTCGGTCTGCCATCTAAGCCACTTTGGAAAACGGGGGCCCACTGGGCATAACTGGAAGTATAAGTCCTTTAATCTAAACAGAGGAACCCAATTTGGTTCAATATCCATTTTCAAGGAGGTATACGATAAGTCCAGAGTCTAAACTCAGTAAGTCTGAAAATTGTTCCTTCATGAGCACACCACCGAGGTTCTTCTAACTGAGATCCAACACTGTCAAGTTACCAAGTGCTCCAACTCTATGACAGCGTGCATTTCTGCACCAGAAATTATGCAAAGAACATATTGGCGGCATATTGACATGTCTTTGTTTTGTTAGGAAGACATTTGCCAGGCATAGCTGTGGTACCAAACCTCCAATTTCATAAACGAATTTGTATTCTACGCACACAAGAAAATAAATCACAAAAAAACAGCAGGCAAAGTATTGTTGTAGCTGTTTAGGCAAGATGTGGGAGATCGACGGCGCCACCGACAGAAGGCAAAAACCCTAGCCACCTTTCCTTAGAGTAGAGACAAAGTGAGTACGTAATGCAACCCAAGTATTGCTTTAGCTGCTCGGGCAAGATGCCCAAGCTCCGCAGTCATATTGGTTGGACGAGGGAGGGTACAGCTGGTGGATGGGAACGACGATGGAGTTGCCGATCTTGAGTTCACCTAGCAGCACAATATACGTACCCTACAGTGTGTTCCAAGTCTTTGTCTTGCTATTTGTCTTGTCATGCATACTTTCCATGCACAGAATGAAGCACATAAGTTGTGGCTCGAGTTCTATCAATAGGGACAATCAACCATGTAATGCACAGCAGAGGAATATTATGAGGAGCCATCAGGACACCACCATTCCTACCGAAGACTGACCCAAGGAACCAAAATGGAGAAACCCTGGCTTATCAGCTATTTTAGCATTATTTTTCGTGCGCTTTCCTGTGTTGGGACTTTTTTTACAAATAAATATATAGGCTACGTATGACAGTGCCATTATTGAGAAACAATAAAACGGGGCGAGCTCCTATGACCCTCCACAGCGATTTGACCTCTTCAGCCGTTGGATTCTACATACAAACGCACCAGATTGCTCAACTATCCCACGGTGCATGCATGGTCCTTTTTTATCTCGCCATCCCCGAGCGTCATGACTGGCCCACGTCTATGGGCTGCTGCTCCGGTGACCAACTTGGACGTCCTCACGTTAATCGGGCCGAGGAACCGTCAACGGGCCGCAATTTCTCTCTTATGTACGAATTGGGTGTTGATATGTGGGCTTCTTGTATGCGGTTATCTCATGGATCGTCGCGCCCGAGATGACGATCGACTTGTGGCGGCGGCAGGCTATGTGGAGCAGGTGGAGGTGCGGCACCAGCAACGACTTTAGAGTACGAAGAAAGAAGAGGAGTGCTTTGATCCATCTAACACAACTGCTTAGGAGGAGATAAGGGATTGAACAAGACATGGGATCCAATCCAGGTGTCCATCTCTGCACCATGTGGCTGCAACATCTACGATTTACCACAGCCTGCGCCTTCTGTGATGGTAAGATTTCGTTATGAATTGTTACTATGATTCCAGCATGGTACAGTTATTTTGTTCTGCTCCAATTAGCACTCAGATCTTAGTTAGTTTGTGTTGCGAACCTTCCGCTGCCAACTCCCTCTGGATGCCCACTCAGCTCCAAATTAATGGTCTACCAAATTGTTTTGGGTATGTGTAAGAAATGCAAGCAAGCGACATGAGCAAATTGTACCATGTAGCTTGGCAGTCACATCATGATTATAGATATATATGTTGTTTGCCATGAGAAAAAATGCAGTCCAGTATGATTACAAATATATATGTGTATACACTGCTTCCGTGGAGACCCTGTTTCTATTGTTTTTTGTTTACGGGCTGTTTCTATGTTGCTCGTTCAATCGTTTGGTTGCGAGGTCTCTTGAGCATTGGTATGGCTGCCAGCAAGCACTCGTGGCGCTTTAGGCCTCGGTTCATTTGTTCGTGTCCTGTGCCAGCTCTAGGTTAGCTAGGCATTCTTTTTTTTTGCCATTCGACGAGGACTGTTCGTTTTGTATTTTATTTTAGTAAATATTTGTACAATTGGTGATTCACACTATCTTAGTGATGTCTTCATAAACAATGACACACTCCCTGGCATGTTTAAGAAAAAACATATTTCTGCTTGGATTTCTCCATTGTTAATTCAATTGTTACGATGGTGGTTCTGCACCTAAATCTTTAGGGCAGTAGGCTAAACATGGAGACAGAGTGTGTCATTAATTTTCATTTGCTTCTATGAGAACATATAGAAAAACCCTCTTTATCTTATGAATCCTCCTTTGTATTGATGGGTGATGACATTATTTGTTATGGCCTTTTATCTAATATACTCTAATTCGGATGTAACAAATATTTATAATACCAAGAATTTTATTTTCGAATTTTTATGTCATTTCATTCTTAAGATGAACGTGCGCGGCAACGCGCGCTATCACATTCTAGTTTGTCTTAAATCACCACCGAACACAAACACTTTCCCACCAAAAGTAAGTAGAGCAAGGGAAGCTTGTTGAGGTCTTCAAGTGGCACGATTTATGAGGTCACGGTCATCTCCTTCACATTGTATCAAGTTCACTTCAGGTACATATGCACATGGGCATTTACCAGTCATCATCATTATCAGGAACAGACTTGCACTAGCACATTATGTTTCTATAGTTTATATCCAGGATTGAGAATCTACACTTTGTGCTCATGGTTGTAGCTTAAGAAGACACCAACTAAAATTGGGGATGGAGTTCAATAGCTCTTACTAAGCTAAGTTAGCTTATTGATAAATTGGAGTTACTATTTTGATTGCTTCTGTTCCTATACATTTATTATAAATTCACCTCCATTGGTTAGTTCTTTTATTTTATTGTACTTTGTGGTGCCAATGTTCTTTCCTTGTTTTGATCGACTGTGTTGTTCATCCCCTTCGTGCTCATATGCGTTCTGTTTCCTCAGGTCGGCGTGAAGTGAGCACACATTTTATCACCGTTCACCAATCATCGGTTCTGTCCGTCTTCACTTCGTCGGCTTTGACCTTGCTCGATCGCCCAGGTGTGTTTCGTCATCCATTCCTGCATATATAATGCTCCTCAACAAAACTGTTGGATATAGCATGTATTTCGGATATTTACTAGCAGTTAGTACAGTTTTTATTGAATGTCGCATAACAAACTGCCTCAATGCACGGAAAAATCTTCATCATCATCATAATTCATGACTATTATTTTTTGTCATGGATGGTTTATGCGAAGCGGCTGGAGTAGAACAAAGGAGAATCTTATTCTGGAGGTACTGACTTTCTTGACTGAGAAAACTGCTATGATGATAAAGCAAGTTTCATTTTTTCCCTTGTTACCTCTTTGTTATCTTGACTAATTACAGTACTATTAGCATACATGTTTAGAAATCTCAGAGGTTACTTTGTACTGTTGGGAGTGCACTGATTTTTGATTGCATTGGCTCCAAATGTAGCAACACTGAGAATCTGAGACAACCAAGTTCACTACTTTATTACCTGTCAGAATAATTCTTATTTACATGAGAATAGAAGACATGAGATCTTTACCATAATTCTAGACCTTTCCCACAAATAATAATAATGGTGTAATACTACATAGGAGGAAGCCGTTTGGGCCTTTTACTGATGGATATATTTCTTACTTTTAAAGTTTTGATCCTCATCAATAATCTCCCGACCTTTGGGAGTTTGCTAGCAGTCCTGGTCAGACTTGGACCAGGGACTAGGCGTCCGGGATGTCTTGGCACGCTCGACTCCACCGATGGTATAGGCCGAGGTGAATACCTTCTCCACTTAGGCCCTTTCTATTGTTGTATGGAAAGGTTGACTTAACAAAATGGTCTATATATAGTTCATCAGATATTGTTGGAACATCATGCTATTGTCAAGAAAAGTTGTAATGTAGCGCAACAAACAATGCCCAGATTATATTAGCCATCAAAGATACTTGCCTTTAAAAATAATTTTCACAAACACCTCCCTAGATAGTTCTTCGTTTGCGGAGAGATTGGGCAAGCACTACTTATTATGTGGCTGCTAGATATCACAGAAGATGAATTTTATAATGTCTGCTGACAAATTTATTTTGTTGTGGTTTCCTGAATTGCTTTTCAATATATTGATGCTTAATTACTTTCCATAAATCTGTTGTGGAAGTGTCATCCAGGAATTTATTTGATGCTTTGCATTCCATTGCATATGGTTGTGCTAACTTGATGAAACAGAGTGGCTTAATTTGTCGTGATTCTCAGTCTCTCACACTCTTAGCTGCCTGAATAGCTGGGTTTACATAGTGCTACAAATTAGTGTATCAAATAGCGGTAGATCCGAGAGTAAATATAAAGATGAGCTGCCTTTTCTCCTCTGCTCCCTTGGAATTGCATGC
The DNA here is from genome assembly GCA_902687465.1 of Secale cereale. Lineage (NCBI taxonomy): Eukaryota > Viridiplantae > Streptophyta > Magnoliopsida > Poales > Poaceae > Secale > Secale cereale. The sequence continues at coordinate 769,482,424 of LR738712.1, forward strand.
ATATCCATGTTAACTTCTGCTATCTTCAATCTAGATTATGAATCAGAGATAGTGCCCATATGTGTACATACTACATCTTCGTATTATGTTTTCTGACAAACTCGTCTTTTCATAGCTGGCACAAGGTCATTTTTGGATCACCAAGATACCTGTGTACATCTACCACCCAAGCCATGTGACCAAGCTGATGAAGATACTCAACAATATCTGCTACAGCTACCTCCTGTTTAGTAACTACAAGGTACATGCAGAAATTAAACCTCGCACAAGCATACTTTGTTCAGTGATCTAGTGGCTAGAATTAACATGTAATTTATGTGCTTCGCAACAGAACAAGAAATGAGCGGGAAAGGAGAGAAAATTCACCTCATGTTCATAATGTCAGGTAATTAAGCGAGAACTGATGAAGATGATCAAAATGTTCAACTTTCCTTTAAGATCGCATTAGTAGGGTCATGTTGGTCTGCATAATATGCACTTTCATATGTAGTTCACTCTAATTCCCTGAGAGGATCCTGAGGTAGCCGAATGGACTAATAGATACACCAAATGAAATGGTGATGGTGAGAATATTTTTTTAAGAAAATTTGCTGCAGCAGAGATAGCATTATGCAGTTAAATACAGAACAAGTGCAAGTAGTTCAGCTCAAACAACTAGAATGTGGGGATCTCAAAACTTCCCTTGAGAAAAATCTTGATGACGAATGAAAGCAAAAGCAGCCTGCCAACATCATTCGCCTCAGAAGATTGACAACCAACTAATATAGCGATGACATATTGAGCTCAACCAATTCTCTTAGTGTGTAATCATTTCATGTATTTTATTCCCCATCTGTTGTTTTTTTTGGGCATAAATTTATGTGTTGATCCTCTTGCATTTTGATTCTGGTCTTACACTGACTATCACTACAGGAATCAGGCATTTTGCCGTCAGTACGCTACAGACGGCAAAGAAAGGATTACAGACGGCAAATGTTTTGCCGTCAGCTCATGACGGCAAAATATGTCGGCAACCTCAAAATCGGAAAAGTGTCATTTTGCCGTCAGTCCAACGTCGAGATGACGGCAAAAAATTTGCCGTCGGTGAAGACATTTTGCGGTCAGCCGGAATTCCTACACGGCAAAAAAAAGTAAATAGACGGAACGCCCATCCACCGGACGGCGTGAGTTCTTTTTGCCGTCAGGCTAATGGTAACCCAGACGGCAAACTACGAATTTTTTTGCCGTCAAGTGCGGGACTACAAGACGGCAAAACCACCACCTTTTTTGCTGGCAGCGCATACTGTACCAGACGGCAAACTTGCTATATCTTTGCCATCATCTACTTTTGCATAGACGGCAAACCCTTCTGACAGGCTGTACACTAGGGCGCCACGTGTCCTCTTTTGCCGTCATGAACATGACGACAAAGAGGCTGCACTCTTTTTACTTAAAAACAAAATTCAGTAATGATTCCTGACACGTATAGATAAATAGAAAAATGACAGTAGATATAGACAATGAATACGAGAATACATATATAGACAATATAACACAGCAATGATTCCTCGCACATATAGCACAGTTCATATACATATCAATATAGCACAGTCCATAACACATCCATATAGCACAGTCCATCTATAAATGTTTCATAGCATATGAATATGTATAGCAGGCATCACTACATAATATTTCGCATATATATACAGCAGGCATCACTACATAATATTTCGCACTATGATAAATGTCTTCATGCCCATATCATAGTCCAAAAGAGGATCCATATGGCAACCTACAAGAAGAAATCATGCACATATGTCAAATTTTGGCACAACAATAAAATAAAGGGCTACGTGTCCACAATAACAAAATAAGGTGCTTTAAATCATGAAGATGTCAAATATACAAAAGAAAGTACTCGAAGACCCAACAAAATAAATAGTGATCCATATCACACCATATTCATATTCCATTGCAAGTTCCCACAGAAATAGCTTCTAGCCCATATGGAGTTTCTTTAACACTTGTCAAATTTTGAAGATTTCAAATTTAACACTCAAAATCACAAAGAACTTCATGAATGGTCTCTAGTTATAAGTTTGATCTTCAAATGGTTCAAATGGTGATAAATCAACACTTGCAAGTTTCTAAATCATGAAGATCTCTAAGTCATGATAATAAGTAGAAATGGTATGGTTCAAATGGTCTTCAAGTGGTCTCTAAATTATCGTGTGATACAAATGGTTTGATATAAGTTCAATTCAATTTAACATACTAAACAATGAAGATCTCCAGGTGGTCTCTAAATCATAAATACATAGCTTCAAATGGTCTCTAAATCAAGAAAATATATAGCTTCAATAATGCATAGCTAATGGGTCAAATGTACTTGTCAGTTTCTAGATCATGGGCATATGTCCATATGTCACTAAATTATGAAGATGTTCAAGTGGTCTCTACTTGTAAATGAGATATGGAGGCACTAACCGTAGTAGATCTCAAAGATGCAGAGAACCATCAAGGTTATTGCCACCTAAGCCAGGAGCATGTGAAGATCCAGCATTATTCGATCCACGGGTCGATGGATACTTCATGAAGCATTACATGGTTAGCATGACACTCGGACAAAGAAATGCAATAATGATCCTTGCAAGTATTTTAGTTAACTAACCGTAGAGCATGGAGTAAAGGCAGACATATCGAAAGCGGGCATACCATTCTGGGTGCAATAAGCCTGCAAATTATGTTAAAGAGGAGTGAAAGTTAAGTACGGGTAGTAAAAGACTACATGTGCTGACTATTAAGGAATTGTGCTTGGCTATTAAGGAACTAAATGTAAACATCTGAAAGTTTTGAGTATTTTGTGCCCACAACGCCTGTTGTGTCCTCTCATCAGCTAGTCGCCTCTCCTCCGACCTCTCTGCCGCCCTCTCCTCCGCCGCCAGTCGCCTCTCCTCCGCCCTCTCCGCCGCCGCCTGTCGCCTCTCTTCTGCCAACTTCTCCTCGAGTAGAGACTACATAATATGGGGTCGCAATTGCATCTTCAAATCCAGCATTATGTAAGAATTAGAAAAATCATAGGTAGAAAGACTATTATAGAATACCTCCATCTCAGCCCTTGCTGGAGTCGTGCATTGACATACAAAAGATTTTGCCAGACCTAGCCGAGCCTTGTACTCAGGTAGAGTGCGAGTGGAGGGCCTAGGAAACATGCCTCCTCCAATCGCTTCCTTGCCATGCTTCTTTCCCTCTCCAGCGATCATAACCAACTCGTGGTCAAGGGGCTCCGATGTCACAACATAGTCGGGCCCTCTCAGCTCTGTTGCCACCTCTTTAACTTTGGTCAGCCGATTGTAGGCGGTCTTGTTGGTGTACGCAGACGATGTGTCAGACGGGTCATATGGTGTGGCTTTTCTGTACGGTGCCTTATGGGCCAGAGCATACCCAACGAAAAGGTTGGGCTCCGGAACCTTGTGGTAACGCCCCTGCAACCAAACCAACATCATTAGAATTTCATCACAAGGATTGGCAACATGTATGACAAGAAAGAACTTATGAAGAACAAATCGATGGGAGGAAAGATGTACCCATATTATCTTGAATCCCTTGAGGTTCAAGTTGCCTTGATGGTGTGGTGGATAAATCATTGCCTTTCGCCATTTTTTGTAATCGACGTGTTTCAACATATACTCTTTAGAACACCAGTAGTCCACAATTCGCTCCCAACACTCCCCCTTATCAACACACCATCTAGGAGTAACCTAATTGATCATTTGCATCTCATATAAGTCAAAAGAAATGAGTGCCGGCAAATTGAGGAAATAACAAGGATGAACATGATTTATTTACCTGCATGTACTCGTCCTTGTGAAGAAAGATTTTCGTAGCTGGTTTCTTAGTAGCCATCTTATAGCCCTGAGATGCCTTATAAGAACGGACGGCAATAACGCGTGCATCATAGAACATATTGCGCACAAGCTTCTTACAATGAATGTTGACGTTCCTTTGTGCCTCCTCCAACTTCCCATCCTCGCATCTATAGAAATCCTGCAATTACACATGAGATTAAACGAGATTAGAAATTAACTAGCTATGGATTATATATATGCAATGTGTGAACTAAACTTAATGATTACCCAAAGTTCAGCAAAGACCCGCTCAGCTTTGTTGTGAACCTCGATGTTGTTGAATGTACCAACATCCTCACAGGCTTTGTAGTGGTCCCAAGTCGATGCTACCTCCGGAACATTGCCCTCCCCTGGCAAAGTAACCATGCCAGGGAAATGCTCCTTAAGGAGGATCCCAATGGTCATGTTCACGTGTCAGTACTTACCCGCCTCCTCATCTCCAACTTCCGTCCAACCGCTACATAGCGAGACGCCAAAGTTATGAGCAATTGTTGCATACATTGAAGGTAGAAAAATGGGAAGCCAAAGTTAGTTACCTTACTCCATATGGAGTAATGAACGGCCTTTGCTCGACAGGTTTCCCTCGTTCCGGGAGCCTTGATGCACCACACAGGAACATAGACCGACCCTCGGGAACTGCAATTAAACCATCACCCTCCTCCTCCCCGTCATCAGGCACGGGGGAGTGAGACATCGGCTCGTCCTCAAGCACGGGGGAGTGAGACACAGGCTCGTCCATCCGTTCCTCCTCAGACTCAGGGGAGTGAGACACAAGCTCGTCCATCTGTTCCTCCTCAGACACAGCGGAGTGAGGCATCGGCTCGTCCACCCGTTCCTCGTCAAGTGGTGTCACGGCAGGTGGTGGCGAGCGAGGCCGAACCGGGTTTCTCTTAGCCTTTCCTCCACGTCCACCTCTTCCTCGGCCTCTTCCTCGAGGATGCTGAGCATGAGAGGGTGCATCGGGAGGATCGGCCAGAAAATTGGTGAGCAGATTTCTCGCTATCTTGAGTGGGGCCTTCTCTGTCGTAGCACTAGCAGGCCTTTTTGATGCGGGCCCACCATGCTTCACTCACCTACTACGACAAATAGTAAAGCAATTAGTACGAATACAACATTATAGTTCAAATAAATAAGCATAAGTTCAAAGAAAAAATGGAATGAGAATCACTAAGACAATTATAGTACAAATACAACACTATTGCTCAAATAAATAAGCAAAAGTTCAAAATATTATAAATTCAACATTACAACATGTTCGGGATAATGGTAAGGCAACTAGTACAAAAACAACATTACAGTTTTACATTACAACTAAAAATAGTCGGGATCATCTGGATCACAATCTGCCTCTTCTTCCTCTTCTGCTTCCTCGTCATCATCAGTATCACGCGTGTCGTCAACAATGTCGTCGGAGTGTTGGCCGTCATCGTCAACATCATCGGCAATGCCTTGACATAACCGCTCAAGCATTGATAGGTCTTCCACGTTCGTAACCTCTTCTTCTTCCTCATCTGCTTCTTCTTCTTCATCATCATTGTCAATGTGTACTTCCGTGCGTGGATGGATGTTGCGACGGCCTCTAGGCCCATGTTCTTGGAAGAATTCTCCATCATATGTGTCGGGGTCAATGTGAGGTTGATAATCCTCTTCACTGGGGGAACATTTTTTACCACGTGGCGGCACATCATACACGACATCCCAACCCTTAAGATGCGCCTTCTTTTGGCATGCGTACTTGAGATAGAAAACTTCGGTCACCTGTTGAGCCACAGTATAGAAATCCTCGCATTCCAATTTGCTGTCTTGTCGAATTTCGACTTGCCCAATATCATCTCTCCGCCTAACCTTCTCCGGATCGAACCAATGGCATTTGAAGACAATGACTTTTGGAGGATTTGCCCCAAAGTAATGCAGTTCATATATTTCATCAAGTCTTCCATAATACTCGACTCCATTGCAAATAGCCGACACTCCGGTGTTTTTTGATTTTAGATTGGCCCGACATTCCTCATACTCTTGTGTGCGGAAGCGATACCCATTGATGTCGTATTTATCGAATGTACCGACCTTATAGTCAAAGCCATTAGCAATTTGTTTCAACTCTTTGTCCAATATTGACGTACCCTACAAGTTCAAGTGGGAAGGATCGGTGTATTAGTCACACGTAATACCAACTTAAGTTCTTCCATAATAAGAAGTATATATACCTTTCCTTTGAACCAAGAAATGAAACCGTAATTCCCGTCTGTGTTGCCAGCAAGAAGCTCATACTCTTCGAGTGAATCACGTTCGACCGCTCCATTTGAGAATTGAGCAACGAATTCATTGAGCAATGAGAAATGAGAGTACTTAGCCACAAACATATGAGTAATCTTACATGATGTACCAATCACTTACTCAATGTATGGCTGCACTTCTTTGAACCAGAAGCACCAACAGGTCCGAGTTGCCCTTTGAAGAGGCTGAGCTTGGATTCATGTTTGGGGTCGCCAGTATTGTAACGGGACTTCACATTATGCAAGCTTGGAATATTGGCCGCATAGCGTGATGTCGTGAAGTTGGTCACCTCTTCCGCCAAGAAGGCCTCAGCTATGGATGCTTCAATTCTACTTTTATTTCTACATTTAGCTCGAAGAGTCTTTTGCATTCTCTCAAGTCCATAGCACCAACGATTCTGCACAGGGCCACCCAATCTTGCCTCAGAAGGGAGGTGTAAAATCATATGTTCCATCGGATTAAGGAAGCATGGTGGAAATATCTTCTCTAGCTTGCCGAGCAACTCGTGTGCCCGTTTTTCCATGTCATCTATCAAAGTGGGAGATACTTCTTTAGCACAAAGAACACGAAACAAATAGCTCAGCTCTGCCAATACTTCCCAATCGTCCTCAGGGATATAGCCTTGAATCATCACTGGCATTAACCGCTCAAGCCATATGTGCCAATCATGACTCTTCATCCCGTTGAGCTTCAATTTATCAAGATTCACTGCCCTCATTAGATTCGCTGCATACCCATCGGGGAACAACAAAGTTTTGAACCACATGAGTATCTCCTTCTTTTGTTCCCTTGTAAGAACAAACCTAGCCCGTGGCGTCGTTCAATTCTTCCGGCCTATGGGTTGCCGCAAGTTTTGTTCGGGTCTATCACATAGCTTCATCACATCTAGTCTAGCCTTAGTATTGTCCTTCGTCTTCTCAGCAATGTTGAACAATGTGCCAAAAATGGCCTCGGCGATATTCTTTTCAGTGTGCATTACATCAATGTTATGTGGAAGCTCGAGCTGGTGGAAGTAGGGGAGATCCCAGAAGCATGGCTTATGAGTCCAGGCGTGTTCTTCATTATATCCCAAGAAATACCTTGGACAGTTGTGATCAGGTTGGAGAGCGTTTAGTTGATCACGAATCTATTCACCTGTCATCTCAGGTGGTGCCGAGTGTTCGACAACTTCACCTTTCATGAAGTTCTTCTTGTCTTGTCTGAATGGATGGTCAGGCAACAAATGTTGTCTATGTAAATCGAAGCAAGAATACTTGTGACCATGTTGCAGCCAATGACAATGAAGGTTTGTCTTGCATCTGGGGCATGGGAACCTCCCATGCACAGACCACCCCATGAAAAGTGAAAACGCCGGTAGGTCATGCAATGAGTACTGGTGCCAAACATGCATTTTGAAGTTTTTCTTGCTAGCAGCATTGTATGTCTGTATCCCATTCACCCAAGCTTCTTTCAAGTCATCTATCAGTGGCTGGAGGTAAACATTTATATTCTTCCCCGGATACTTGGGCCCTGGAATAATCAACGATAGGAATATGTGCTTGCGTTGCATTAGGACGCCGGGGGGGAGGTTGAGGGGAACAACAAACACAGGCCAACAACTATATGTCTTTGAGACAAAACCAAACGGATTGAACCCATCGAGTCCGATGGCGACTCGTCCATTCTTTGCCTCTTTTGCTTTCTCAGGATGTAATCGATCGAAATTCTTCCATGATTGGGCACAAGACGGATGTATCAACATTTGTCTCCCATGATCATCCTTGTCACGTCTTATCCCATATTTGTGCCATACCATCTGTTTGGCCGTGTCTTTGTTCAAGTAAAGGCGTTGAATTCTTGGCAGGATTGAAAGATACCGAAGAACATTTGCAGGGAATTTGGTATGCTTCTTCGTACCATCACCGAGGACTCTCTCGATATACCTAGAGGAGCTGCACTTGGCACAGTACTTGTCGTCGGCATACTCTTTCGTAAATAAGACACATCCATTTGGGCAAGCGTGTATCTGCTCATACGGCATCTTAAGTGCACGTAGGGTTTTCTTCGCTTCATACCAGCTTTTAGGCAGTTTGTGACCTTTAGGGAGAGAGCGACCCCAAGAGGTCATCATTGAATCAAAGTTATCTCTGCTCATGTTGAACTGGGTCTTCATAGACATTGCTTGTCCGATGGCATCAAGCTGGCACTGATCTGTGTAGTCGTGAAGAGGTTGCTGTGACGAATTCAACATTTCTAAGAACGCCCTCGCAGACTCCTCTGGTTCTTCCTCTGATCCGGCATCACGTGCATCGTTGATGTCGGCTACCATGTCATCGATCCCGGTACCATTGTCGTCGGTGTGCCGACGCACCACCTCCTCTCTGCTACGTTCAGTCTCGCCATGAAAGGTCCACCGAGTATAACTAGGCTTAAACCCATGCTTCTGCAGGTGTAAACACATAGTCTTCTTTGGCTGTTCTAGATAGTTGTTGCACTTCAAGCAGGGACACCAAGTTTTTCTCTTGCCACTAGCAAATGTTGCTTCTACGAATTCATTGGTCTTGTCCACCCACTCAACGGTCATGCCAGCCTGACTAGGGTGGCCAGTATACATCCACTCATGATCATCCATACCGCTACTTGCACTGACAATACGGACACCAAATTCATATTCATCAAGTTATATATAATGTAATTAGGAATAGATACATAACTAATTACTTTTGTCATATTATTTACGCCGCAGTTTTATTTTTTTACCATGCAAAAGGAAACAGACATTCATGGATTGAATCCTATCTCTAATAGGTAAAGATGGGTCCTAATCCCACCCGAGTACGTGTAGATTGGGTTCGTTCCCCATGCTCTACTCCGGTCTGAGGCAAAATTTCGACAGCACCTCCCCGCTGTTCTCTAGATACACGTCTCAGCAACAAGCAGAGAGAAGGTGTAGCCGGAGAACAACGGGGTGGCGCTGACGAAATTTTGCCTCGAACCAAAGTAGAGCACGGGAAACGAAACCCAATCTACACGTACTCGGGCTGTCCATGGATAACGTGGACAATTCGAAAAGATGACGCTTATAAATATGCAAAGACATGCATATTTAGAGATGACACCCTTTCGAACGGGAGACGCCTAGGTTACGAGACTTGACATGAAAGCAAAATGTATTGGCATCGGCACGACAACGGGAACAAAGCAAATAGGGGAGGGGGAAGAGATGATAGTCGAGCTCATCCCTAGACCGTACGTAGAGGCAGTAGTCGAACGACGAGGGCAACAACAACGGGACCAATGGTGCTCCTCGAGATGAAGAGAAGATACCTGCACATGAAAAGCACCGGCACAACCAACATAAGCACTCACACAACAATCTAATAAACAACATCAACAACATCATCTCACATATCAACAACATCTGACCAAAAGAAAATACGCAAGAAAGAAAGAACCCAAAAAATAATATGTTCTGTGTTCGTGTGGCCTTTGTTTGCCATGCTTCTCCAAGTAATGGGAACTACTAGTAACAGGGAGTTCCTGTTTCTTATGTGTTGAGCTGCTGACACCATAAACAATTTGTTATTTTGATTCAGAATATGTCAAGCAGCATTGGAGATGGAGCCAAATGGATGGTCAACATTCAAGCCAGTATAGCATATGCAATTGTAACATTCAACATTCAAGCCAAGCGAAGCCTGTAAGTAGACATAACCTTGCACATAATTTTTTGGTTCAGATATATTAGATTACCAGAGCATATATATTTGATCACTTTAATTTCTACATTCAGTTTTATGGGCTATGGTACAAAGCTTCATTACTCTGGATATATTTCTATATTACGATGGCCTCGACTCTCGAGGTTCTAGTCTGCCTTCCGTCATAACCCCCACAAGAACACAGGCCTGAGCAACACACAGATCATTGCTCCGCGGTGCCATGGCGGCCTATTCATGATCCGTCCTACTTTTTTTTCTTTAAAGAAAAGTGGATATCTGCTTCTGTTACAGTCCTATTCATGATCTGTCCTACTTTTTTTTCTTTAAAGAAAAGTGGATAAGATGGTGACAACAAGCTTGAAGCCATACGGGAGAAGTTTCAGCTGATGACAGTACTGTCAACGAGAATTAATCCACAATAAGATGGGTCATTTGCAGTCTACAAGTGTGAGTCCACGTCAGGAGACTCAAGCACCCTATAGAGCCCGTGGTAGAACATCGGCTTTGTACCTCGGCCTGCCTGCATGTTTGGATCTTTTGGACATCGTGGGTTCATTCGTTTCACATGTTTGGATTCTTCGGACATCGGGTTCATTCGTTTCACAGGTGCTGCTGGTGCTAGAAGGCACGGCCAATTACGTGATGTGGAGCCACTGCTACAACATGGACTCTGGCTTTTGCGTGAAGCTGCGGAGCAACTTGCAAAATTGGAATAAACACACAAGGTACATTTTGCTTTATAGGTTACAGAAACCAAATACCAATATTTTAAATTAAAATTTGTTGGTGTTTATTTGTTCTAATTTTAGGTCGGCACGTCGCATCTTTCAACAAGTTAATGTTTGTATGACAAAACTACAGGGAACGGCACATCCTCATATTACGAAAACAGAATATATATAAGGGTACATTTTGTGAATAAGAATCTATAGGATTTTACTCTTTTGTCCATTTTCATTATGTTTCCTTGCAGCAAGACTTACTCCATAGTCCATACAGTGATGGTCCATACACACCCTAACTCAAGAACAAGCTGGTATTTTCTTGATATTTTGTTTTGATGCATTTTCAACACCCAGTTGTTTATACAGAATTATATAGGTATAATAATAAAAAGTCATCGGTGACAACTTCCTGCTGCACCTACTTCTTACCGCTGGCACATGCAGGCAACCCCATCAAGGTTCTGGCAAAAGCCATCTACGCGCGTGTTTTTCCAATACATATCACGGAAAAGCAACGCTATCTTTCTGGTGCCACCACCAGCATGTATTGTTAGTTCTGTCACCACCAATCTTAGTAGTAGTGGTCTCTCTACATCTCAGCCAAATTGTACGCTTTCAACTTTCTCAAGCATTCAACCAAAGTGGAGATCAATATACAAACGCTATCACTTCCTTTATTTGAAAAACGGGGTCTAGAACTACAGTGATCTGCTACCTTCTTCCCTTGGTCTGGGATGTCAACTAGCATAATTGCTTGCTTTGATTTAACAACATGTGAACACATCTTTGCATTTTGCTGGTCTCCTTGTAGATTTTTTTATTTATCTTTCCTAAGGTGTTCATTGGATTTAATTTCTTTCGTCTGATAAATCATAAAGGAAAGAGAGAAATAAATCACTACACCTAATTCATCATAAAGCAAAGACTGAAATGAATCTCCACGGGTTGTTATCGCTCATAGTTGTGAACTATTTTTATTGGCAGTCTAAAAATATCACCGGTGGTCACTAATGGGATCAAGAAAAATTGGTTATCAAATAGTACTATTTATTTTATTCCAAACTCACACGATAGAATTAGTAGCTTCATTTGTTTCTCTTTGTGCCTGTTAGCAATAATATTTTTAAGTAATATTAAAGGGCTGGTCCATTGCGGAAAACTGATTTCATTGACTCACTGTGTATGCAATTTTGCACTATTTATTGAATGAAAACTTCAATCCTTTGTTGCATAATCTTCGACTTGCAAAATTAAATCACCTCTCCAAGATCTGCCTCTAACAGATACTCAAGTTTATCAAATCATCTTTAGTATTCATGTATATGAGAACTATCTTCAGTGCTATATGGCAATATGACTAATCTTCAAAGTAGTACATTGCAAAGCCCCTGTCTTTGTTAGTGTATGAATCGGGAGTAGAAATCTGAACTTGAACCGGGAGCGGCGACTAACGGGGACCGGCGCAGATCGGGAGCGGCGGCTGGCGGGGACCGGCGCGGCCGGCCCTGATCTTGGGGTGGTGGGCGGCGACCGGCGGGGAGGCGCAACGGCCGGCCGGTCTCCTCCCTCGCGGTGGGGCGGGAATGGCCGGCGGGATGCCTAGCCTCCAGCCATCTAGGGGAAATCGGCGGCGGCGGCGACCGGTGAGGGCGGCGGCGACGACCGGTGAGGGCGGCGGCGACGACCGGTGAGGGCGGCGGCGCGCACGGGAGGCTGGGGGTGGAGTGGGGAAACTGAGCGCTGCGAGCCTGTGAGATCGGGGTGGGTTGGGGTTTTTTTTGGGAGGCTGGGGGTTTTCTTTTCTTTATTTTTTCAGTCTTTGCTCTTTTTTTTTCTGAGAAGAGATGTTAAGCTTTGCCGTCATCTGTATAGAGCAGCAGACGGCAAATCATCTCTTTTTGCCGTCAGCTGGGCCAAGAACAAGACAGCAAAATATGTCCGTTTAGGCCCGTTTACATCACAGTTTTTTGCCGTCAGTCACAGCGAAGGAAGTCGGCAATGATTCATCTTTGCTGCCATTTGTACACGTAGTTGACGGCAAATATGTCTTTGCCGTGTGTTGCCTTTCGCCGTCTGTTTTTTATTATTTTTTGTCGATAATATTTTTTTGCCGTCTGCTCATGACGGCAAAACCACCATTTGCCGTCTACCCCGACGAAATCTTGACGGCAAAAAGAGCACATGTCGGCAAAATGCCTGATTCCTGTAGTGTATGCAGATATGCTATAGTAGGTTGGTTTTATGTTTCTTATTGGAAGAGTGAGATGCCCAGGACGGAATCCAGTTTGTAGCAGTTCCTCATTGGTAAGCATGCTCAGGTTTAATGTTACTGCAATTTCCTCGCTAATTTCAGCTATATGAACTATACCAGATCATCATAAGGGTGTGTGAACTCGCACCTGGTCTTGATGCTATTTTTGCTACATGGTACACATTATTTTCTTATTTACTGCTTGAGGACCTCTTAAGTTCCTATTTTATTTCTCTTAAGAGTTGTATCTCTTGCAGAATAGAATCTTGTAGATTCTGCTTCATACAAGCTTCATAAAGAAACAGTTTTCAGAGAGGACTTCAAAGAGTATTTTGCTAAATTTTGTGAAGTGCGGGTAATTTGATTTTTGGATGTCCTTTTTCTTTACAATTGGTTCTCATACTGTTACTAGCTATCTTTGCTTACATACTATCCGCCACCGCCTTCTCCCCATCTCAGCTTCTCCTCATCTCCACTCTCTCAGATTGGCTAGGGATGGAGGGGCAGTCGGCATCCACCTCGAGGCAGAGGGGTGGGCAGAAGGATGGTCGGTGTTCAACTCTCCACAATTCAAAACCAAGTCCATCCGAGCCTCAAAGTATAAAGAAGGCGCCTAGACACTCGATGGGTGGTGTAAATTGTAGGGTGTCCATTGGTGGAGCCACCATACAAGCACCCAAAACACATATATTCTATTCGAAGAATGTTCACGCTGCCAAGAGAACTGAAGATATTGCCATTTGTCCCCTGGTAAGCGTCTATCAAGTTTCATAGCTATTTGTTGTGCTATAGATATATCTTTACCACGAGTCTCGAGATTTACAGTGGGTGGAGCATCAGAAAATCAGGTAGCCAGTTTCTGACATAAACTCTCTGTAAAACACCGTATATACAGACATAGAAGCCTTGATGTGGTGGAGGTTATAGAGATTAGAGATAAGGGAACTTCTTAACCATGCTTTAATTCCTTAAATAAGCCAGTTTTATTTTCTAATTTATATCCAACCATATTTAGTGGGTTTTAACTATACTTAATTTCTAACAACCAGGCTGTTGTTACACTTTTCTTCATAATAGAAAAGGTTACATTTGCGTCCAATCCAACATTGAATTAAAAAGCGTGCATGTTATTTGGTTTATTAGGTTATTGGCCTCTGTAAATTAAGAAAAAAAATCTTTATGCATTTAAGAAAAGTATATGTGCATGGTACTGGACAGTGAGCAAAACACCGTCGACCATATCTCAAATCATGTTATTTGGTGTATTTCTGGTCGGGCGTGTAATTAGAGAACTAAACACTATGGCGACAAATGAGATTAACGAACGAACTGATTGTTACACGACTTCCCATCATTGCCAGGCAAAAGTATGTGTCTTGCAACATTTCCTTACTTTCATGATTGTCCTAAACTTGTGCTACTGGCCATCCTTTTCTTCATCGAATGCTAAGATATTTGCCAAGTGAGGCCATAGGATGGTATGTTCTAACATACACCTGTTACTCATCATGGCATGATATTGTATTTTGTTGTGCCCTCACTCCTTTTCTATCTTCCAACAGTATTTTCAGGTGCAGTACACTGAGGTCAACCTATCAGTTGAGAATCGAGTTGTGCCTCTTTCTTTTTGTTGAACTGGTCGTTATGTGGTTCTTGGGGATTCACACTCTGTTTTGTTTTATTTTTTTACCTCCTATTTATGGGCTCCCTTCTGTTAGGGAGTCAGATTGAGGACCATATGGGTATCTTGTCGCTCATCTCCGGCACGTCGGGCGCGATTGTGTTTCGGTCAGCATCCATGGAAGAGCATGTAACTGACGGCGTTGATGCCACTGGGCTCACTGTCCTCGTCACATGTGACCACAACCCCCTAACCGACTGTAATCCTTGTTCTTACCTTGCATTGCAACCTCATGCTTGATTGCACATCTTGGTTGTGAAATGTGATGGGAACATATTTGGGTATTTGTTTTGTCATACGATGATGATCAGTACTATCATTCTGTCACTTTTGAACCACCGGAGTGTGTTTCTTACCGGGTCTTCTCTTTTTCACATATTACACATCTGTGGCTGGAGTGGGGGCCCCAAATTTTTGGGACCATGTGCGGTCGGCCAATTTGGCCTCCCTCAACAACGGGCGTGCACCGTTACTATATGTAATTAGTCCTCTAAACTATAAAACTATTGCCTTTGCGTTCGTATAAGCCTCTTAATATCTATGATGTCACTTTTTATTGATGTACTTTGAGTCTAATGCAAGAACATTACATAGTACAAATAAGTGAGTGAAAGGGGCGCCTCTCACCTGGCACTGCCCCACGTTCTATCAAGCGGCGCCACCACGTGGCGCCCCAACCACTAGTACATATTACATGTCTCACCATCACGCCATTCACCTCATCATCTTGGCTGAAGAAATAGAGAGTCCTTTACCTGTTGACCAATCCTTTCCAGGAAAAGGTTACCTACTCACCCCGATGAGCTTTATTTGTTGAAATGTAGGTCTTCCATCCATCGCCGGCTATGATGGCCGTATCATTTTTCCTTACGCACTTAAACTTCAGATGTGCGCTCTTTATCATCCTTAAATTGCTAAGCGTCGCCGTTTAAACTGTTGAAGTCCACCCGTGCATTGCATAAGATCCACTATGCAACAATAAAGAAAAATGCAGTTAATAATTAAAGGTAAGGAAGTAAAAAAACTAAGAAAATGGTTAGAATTGAATACTAAAGTTAAATAATGTTGACCTTATTTTTTGAATCCCTCAATCAAGCAGAGCCCGAATTGTACTACAGTTAGCAAAGTGTCCATAAAGAGACATTTGTAGATATGGCAGATCTTACAAAGCATGATCCCTATCAATCACTGCGATGCACTTATCAATTTTAAATAGTGTACTTGAATACTAGCTTATAAAATCTTTGATCATCATTTACCGACCTAAATAAGTAATCACTTATTTGACAAGAACTTAGGCTTAACAAAGAGGGATAATTGATGGATGGTTTGGTTTCGCATGGCTCGATTCGTGCTCTGTACTTATTTAGATACATTAAAACCGTGCAACTTTCCAGCCCTCCTAGACCATTAGCACCCATAGCCGTCGGATAATCACTTTGATGTGTTTCTGGCCATCAGATTAGCGATCAATCCCACGTCCACTCGTACTAGTCGCTAGGAACAAGCTCTAAAGGTGCTAGGCCGCTACTCCGATGACAATTTCGTCCGACTGGTGTAAATTCGGGCCCAATGGGCTTTCTATTGTACCATTCGTGTCGCTCCTCCTTGTCTTCTAAAAAAATTGCGCCCTCCTCCTTTCATAGCAAACCCTAGCGTGGCGGCCGACGCTAGGCAGGAGCGGCGACGCCTGTCTCGCGGCCGTGACCTCCAGCAGCAGAGCCATCCGTGCCTTGCCAGCTCACCTTGCAGTCGCGCCTTAAAGTCTCTAGGCGAGCTGCCATCAGAAGCCGCCATGCTTTTTCCCTCTCTCTTACACGGGTCTCGTGTTCCTGATCCGTTCATCTCAATCGATCACCTTCACTTTTGCTCCCCCTTCATGTAACACAGTTGAGTGTCGTTGTTCGTTGTGGGTGTGTGCCGATCAGTCATGCCGGTGGCACTTCTTTTCATACTGATCGGTGAGTTCTCCTCTTCAGAATCATAATGTTTGTTTTTCATTCTATGTTACTGCCGATGGGCACTCTTCATTATTGATTTGTGCATAAACTTTTCTGATCATGTCACTTGCTACAGGTCAACATATGTAGTAGATGAAGTCAATGGTTTGGAGCACTTTACCTTGGTTTAGTTGAACAACTGAATTGGCAACTCCTTGAATGCATTCGTTCAGCCACAGATTAAAGGCCACTAATGATTCCGAGTATTTTCGCCGTTATTAAGATGAAATAACCCAGGTATTGCAGCCCCCGTTGTTTGCTTACACATCATTTTTCCTCTATACTACCTATTCAATTCACCATATCTGAATATTATTCTATTATAATATTGAGCCAAATAGAGCTCTCTCACGCCATGAGGATTTGTGGCCGTCCATTTTGTTGATATAACCACCCCTGTCCGTCAGATCTGCTTGATGCAGCGTAATGCAGCGTCATGGCCCAATTCTTGCAGCGTCCTGGCCCATTTGTCCTAAAAGGCTGCTACTCTGGAAGAAAAATTGGAGGTCTCTGATTAATTCGGTCGCTTGTGCCAGCCCATTTAACTACTCAGATATGTCTCGCTTTTCCTGTCTGTACGTAAAAAAGAAAAAGCGAGTGCGGTCGATAGGATACGGGGGACTCCAACAGAGGAGGCGCTTAATGGAGCCCTGGCACGCGAGGCGATCGAGCGCTACCAGGCGAGCGAGGGAGCCGAGGCGCGTGAGTGGATCCAACGCATCGCGGATCAGCTGATGCGCGCAAGGGGAGCCGACCATCTGACAGGGGGATCCAGCGGGCGAGCAGGATGCAGATGAATTAGGGGCCGCCCGATAAAGCTGGCAAGTATTTTTTCCCCCCTACATCCGACCGAATAGTCCCACAGGAAGTTTTTTCGAATTTAGTAAACTTTATTTTCTAATTCGATGAACTTTTTCTAAATATGACAAACTTTTTAAAAATTTCAATAAAAAATTTTCAAGATTGATGAATTATTCCTTCAAATTTGTGAACATTTTTCAAAATCGATGAAATATGTTTTCAAACTCGATGAACATTTCATCAAAATCGATGAAGTTTTTTCAATACCGATGAAGGTTTTTCGCAAATGATGATTTTTTTAAACGATGAAAATTTTAAACCTTTTCATGTAGTTTTTCCAAAATCTTTGAATTGTTTTGAGTTTGTGAACTTTTCGTCAAAAATGATGAACTATTTCTAAAAATCGATGAATTTTTTAGAAGTTTATGAATCTTTGTCTCAAAATCAATGAACGATTTTAAATTTACGACTTATATAAAAAACTAAATGGTAAGTAAATATTGTGGCCATACTAGTGCATATACAGTTAGCACTATTAAAATCACAATGGTCCAATAGCTGTGTTGGTAAGCTAAGCTTGAACAAGACTTGACTTCGCGAGCCATGCGAGTTTGATTTGTGAAGCAGCCACCTTTTTTTGCGTTTTTCTCTCAATTTTTGTTTGTTATGTTTTCCTTTCGCGGGCTGGCGCTGTAGCGGGCGCCAGCAACCTGTTCAGGCGCTTGAGGCGCTGAACGGGAGCTCCCATGTAGTCTTGCATGCATGATCGGTCAACACAGTCTATGGGCCTATGCCAAGGATTTAATTGTCCTTCTCCTTCTTCATATTTTGATCAATGTAGTGAAATAACAGTACATGTATATATATTCAATTATTCAGCGAAGATAGCAACCAGCGAGCGAGCTCACCTAACAAAAAGCAGGCCAGCGAGTACTTTTTACTGTATTTAACTTTTGTAAGATTTTATATACATAACCAAATATTCACGAATTTAAGAAAGACTTGAATTTGAAAAAGCTCATGATTTTTAAAATTATTTATGAATTAAACAAAGTTGGCCAATTGAAAAAATGTTGGTGAATTTTAAAAAAGTTTGTGTATTCAAAAACATTCTTCAGTTTGAAAATACAAAATAATACGTTCATGATTTTTTTAAATATGAATTGAAAAAATCGTGAAGTTGGGTAAAAGTTCACGAATTCCAAAATGTTCACGTGAATAAAAAAAGTTAGTGAATTCACTAAAAGTTCATGAAATCAAAAAAGTTTGCTAATTCATAAAAGTTATACGTGAACACAATAAAGTTTTGATAGTAGTATTTGAGAATCATGAAATCTTTTTGAAAAGTGTGAAACCAGGAAAAGTTCCTCTAAACTTACGTCTAGATTTTGCTAAATTTAAATGTCACGTTTCATTAATAGATCTAATTGAGAGCATGTTATATGTTTTTTTTAACTCTCGATCTATTCATCTTCGTCTGCCATATGTTTTTTTTACTTTTGACCTATTTATTTTCAATCATGACAGTACAACGAACATTAAAAAAATACATCCAGAACCGTAGGCTATCTAGCGACCTCCGCCGATGAAGAGTAGCGTAGATTGGAATGATCCAACCTAAAAACACATGAACGTGGATGAAGTACGACCAAATCCAAGCAAATCCACCAAGGAGAGATCCGCCGAAGACACACCTCCACATGCCCACCGACGATGCCAGCTATACACGCCACCAGGACGGTGGCTAGGCGAGGAGAAACTTATTCCATCTTCAAGGACACGTTGTCGTCCCGTCTTCCTGAGTAGGACACAAAACATAACGAAACTCAAAAGAACATCTAAAAACAGAGCTCTCTCATAGGCAGGGGCCGGGATCCACCGTGCCGCCATGGCCCTAAGGTCACTGGACATGAGGTGACTGACGATGGTGCAGACGGGAGGAGGGGAACCCTAAGCTTTTCCCGGGGAAGGAGTCGTTGAGCGATGAGTCAATTGCTTAAACTAGGAAAACAAAATTTGTCGTGGTATTTGAATTAAATTTCCCATGGTCCACAAATTAAGAATTAATTTTGCCATGATACTTTAAATAAACTTACCATGTTCCATAAACTGAGTTTGGCATGTTACGGAAATGAAAAATATATACATTTGAAGAAAAAATGGTAGCAAACTATTTGAAGGATGGCAAGTTTACCACGTTTTTGTGATCGTTTGGCATGGCAATTTTAGAGATGTCTAAAATATGGCAAATTTAGACATGGGACTTGAGTAAAACTTGCCATGTCAAATCTTTTAATAAAAAATGGTCATTTGTGTAACAATAATAATTTGTCAATGATAAGACAAATAAGAATTTTGCAATGGTACTTGAATTAAACTTGCCATGATCCATGCACTAATTTTAACATGGTGCATATAGTAAGTTTGCCATGTTGGAGAAATGAAAAATATATACATTTGAGGAAAAAATGGTGGAAAACTATTCGAAGGATGGCAATATTGCCATGTTTTATAAACTTTCAGAATTTATATTAGTTTTTCAGGGCAAAACCCACCACAAAAAACAGATCTTTATTGCCATGGCAAAAACACATCTTACTTGCCATGGTAAAAAGTATATGTTAGTTGCCATTGTGCATGGATTAAAACTTGCCATGGCCAATAATTTAATGTTACCATGGTCCATGAAAATAAGTTTGCCATGTTAAAAGATATTAAAAAATAATAAACATTTGAAGAAAATGGTTGCAAAATATTTGAAAGATGGCAAGTTTCCTATGATGATTTAAAAACTTTCATAATTTGCCATGTCCCAAAATGCCCTTTGGAAAAGTTCATCATTTTTGGATTGATTAAAAACCTCTGCCAAAAATGTTGCACATATTTCTAGGACCATTCTGGATTTTTGAATTAATCCATATTGTATTTGAATTGGAGCATTTAAATTCTATAAATAGTTTAAATGCTCTAATAATTGTGAAACTAGTTGAGGGCTATTAAAATTAATTCAATATGTGCCCACAAATATTTTCATGAATTATGAAAATGCTCTAGCATTTTTAATAAAGCAAAACAAAAACAGAAAGTAGAAAACAGAAGCAATAATAAGAGAGAGAGAGAGACTGACCTGGGTCAACTCACCTGTGCAGCCCACCTGCTGCGGCCCAACACTGTTGCCAGCCCGGCCCAGAAAGCAGCCCAGCTGCCCCACCGTCTTCAACCTCCTGCCAGTAGGCAGGAGGGCGTGTGCTCGCCGCACGTGGCCACACTCCGGCCACCTCCTGCCTGCTTGCTGCCTCCCCGACGCCGCTACGGACGCCACGCACCCCCTGGACCTCCTTCCACTCTCCCTCGGCCTCATCCCCTCCTCTAGCCCACTCTGTCTCGCAGCCGAGCGCCACCCGAGCGCTGACGTCGCCGCCGTCCGCCATAACCGCGGCCACCGTCCACCTCTCGCCTCGCCGGAGTGCCCAGTAGCTCCGCCTCGTTCCTCTCTTCCTCCTCGCCGAGTTGCCCGACGCCAGAAGCCCCTGGAGCGCCGTCGTCGACCTCGTCTTCTTCCTCGGCCACGGGAGATCGCCGTCGGGATTCCGACGCCGCCCGGCCGCCATTGAGCCTACTGAGACCTCCGACCGACCCCCTGTGAGCCCCCCCGTCGATCCCCTCTCTCCCCTCCGTCGATTTTGACCCCTAACCACGTCAGCCACCAGAGCCAAGAACCCCTCGCCGCCGGCCATGTCGCCGCCGTCGTTCTAGCCATCGCCGCTCGTGTCCGAGCTCACCACTGCACTCAGTGCACCCCTGCGCGTCGATTGAGACCACCGGTTTCCCCTGCCGTGCGCTGCAACGCTGTTTTCACCGCAGCCAGAACCCCGGCGCCGCCGTGAGCTCCGTTCCGACGAGCTACGTCGTCCCCGTGTCCTCCCGTTGCCTCCATTAGATGCGCGAGCTCCCCAGCTACGCGTAGCACCAAGGCGCCGTCCAAATGGTCGCCGGAGCTGCGTTTCCGACGTCCACCGCCGCCTCGGGTCGTCGCCGGCGGCCTAAAGCCGGCGGGTTGACCACTTTAACCGACGAGGTTTGACCCCCCCCCCTCACTCACTGACTTGTGGGTCCATGCTACACTGACATTTTTAGTTAGGATTAAATTAACACTAATGGCAAATTTTAACATGCTCCCTCTTACCTCTTATTTTTACATATGAGGTAAGAAGGTAAGAGTTAATCCGACCACTAATTAATGTGATCAACGGCTCAGATCTACTACATACTCTTACCTCTCATGTGAAAAGAGGGGGTAAGAGGGACCATGCTAAAACTGCTCAACACTAATAGTCTCTGTTAATTAGCCTAGTCACTGACCAGTGGGTCCCAGCGTCAGGTTTGACCTGGGCTGACGCTGTTGACCCGATGACGTCATCCTAACGTCATGCTGACGCAATAAGTGTTTTCTGGAATTTTAAAATAAATCAGAAACGATTTATTTATTTCAGAAAATAGCCAAAACTTCTAAAAATCACAGAAAATAAACTATATCTCAGATGAAAATAATTTATATATGAAAAATGATCAGAAAAATTCAAGGAATCTGTTTATGGCATTTTCATGCATGTTTGAAGAAGTTAAACCTGCTGATCAGGTCAAATCAATTAAATGGCATTTAAATAATCACATATGGAGTTTGAATTTGAATCTTGGGTTCAAACCAACTTCATTTAATTGTGTTGCTAGTTGCATTAGCTCAAATCATAACATAATGCCATGTCATGATCATGCATCATATTGTGCATTGCATTGATTCTGTTCTTTCTTTGTTGCCGGTGTTTGTTCCCTCTCAGTAGACGACGTTCCGACGATGAGTTTGATGACACCGATGAAGACCCATTGTTATCTTCAGAAGTGTCAGGCAAGCAAAACCCCATTGAGCATTCCGATACAATCCCACTCTCTCGCTCTTGCTCTCTTTTACTGCATTAGGACAACAACGCTTGAACTGTTACCTGCTGCGGTAGTTGAACCCCTTTCCACTGCATGACCTGTCATTGGCACAGTAAATAGTTGAAACCCACTAGTATGAGTAGGAGTTGTTTGAGCCATGTTGTGCCTACTCATTCATGCTGTCTGGTTATGACTGCTATTGCTTAGAGTTGTGTCAGGTCTGATTCATCGGGGATGAATTGGAATGGTGATGAACAAGTCCTAATGTGTGTGAGCTAAGTGTGTGAACACGATTTGGTAAAGGTAGCGATGAGAGGCCATGTAGGAGTACATGGTGGGTTGTCTCATTGCAGCCGTCCTCAAGAACTGAGTTCTGTGTTGGTTGATCCATGACCAGTTACTACCATGCATTGGGCCCGAAACCAATGGACCCTCTCGACTTATTAACTGCCCTTGTTCTTTGTCCAGGAGTTGCAACTAGTTTCTGGTGTTTGTAGTTTACTGGAGGTCGTGCGCAGCGCTGACCCTCGGGGTGGGCTGTGACGCGGCAGGTACGTGGCACGGTGTACCGATCGCCCGTTTGGTGATGCGGGAACCCTGTACACATCGTTTGGGGCCGTGAGCGACACCCCGGCCGGATCTCCCCACGGATGGAACCCAAATAGGCGATAAACCTAGACGAGAGACTTGTGTGGTTAGTCAGGTCATGGCCGACACCCTCGCTGGGCCTCCGCTTGAAGGTTGCCGAGTACATGTCGTGTAAACGGCGGTAAGTGGTGAGAGCGTGTGTGAAGAAGTACGCCCCTGCAGGGTTATATATATAATCTATTCGAATAGCCGTGTCCACGGAAATGGACTTCTGGGTTGCCTATTTGATACGTCCAAAACGTATCTATAATTTCTGCTTGCTCCATGCCACTTTTGGGTGATATTGCTATGATATTCATACACTTCCATACACTTTTGATCATATTTGGACTAACTTACTAATCTAGTGCACCCCATTGCCAGTTTCTGTTTTCGGCTATTTTTGTATTTCAGTTTTTCACGTTTCGAGAACTGCCCAGAAAAATCCAGAAAAATTATATAAAAAATCAGCGATCCGGAAACAACACTGCGTCCGAAGGGCAGCCTGGGGGGGGGCCACCAGGGCTCCAGGCGCCCTGGCGGCACGCCCCCCCTGGGCCGCGCCGGGGGGGCGCCTGGGCCCCCCGAAGCCCGTCCGGTGCCCCCCTTTGGCATATATTTAGAGGGACCTCCGAAACCCTCAGAAGAGGAACTCTTTTCGCGATCCCATCTCTATTCCGCCGCCGCCGCCGCTTCCAAGATCGGGAGCACCAGGAGAACTCTTCCCGGCACCCTGCCGGAGGGGAGGATCACCACCGGGAGCTTCTCCACCACCATGGACGCCTCCCGGATGACTCGTGAGTAGTCTCCCTTGGACCATGAGTCCATGACCAGTAGCTATGTGATGTTCTCCTCCCATTCTTGTGCTTCACTAATTAGTCCTCGTGAGCTGCCCTACATGATCGAGGCACCTATGTAATCCTTATGTTGTTGCTATGTTGAGTTTGCTGGGATCCGATGGATTATGAGATTATGTTCAGATTGATCTTGAGTAATATATTTGATTCACCTCTTTTATATTTTAGTTCATAAGTAATTCTTGCATGTTCTCCGTTGTTACTTATTGCTTTGGCCGAGTAGTAGGTAGTGACTCCAAGAGGGAACGTTATGCTTGATTGTGGGTTCATGCCCCTCGATGACTAGCTTGAGTGACAGAAACATGAGTCTAGGGGATGTGCTGTTGCCACCAGGGGGAAAACAACGGTGCTTGTGCCCGCGGGTGCAAGGATTGTTTACTTTACGCAAAGTTCTTTTAATGCAGTTGTCTGTTGCATTGAGTTTACACTATGGGTGGGACTCACAACTTAATACCAGCGAGGTGTTATGGATAGATATCTCAAGGTGGATGATTAGTAGTAGATATTGATGGATTTCGATCTACTTACTTTGGCGTACCGCCCATGCTTTGAACCTCAACCTTTCTTGCAATGTAGTCAGCATTGGTTTGCGTTCGTGGTCCTGTCAATTGCCCAGCTGTAATTTGTTACCTCACATAGCTGTTTTATCGTCTTTTGGGAGAGAGACATCACTAGTGAACATCATGAGACTCCGGTCCATATTACCATCATTGATCACATCCACTATTTATTTCCCGCTATTTACTTACTATTGCAAAAACTATCTATCACTACTATCATTGCTTTTAACCCTTTGTGAACTACAAGGCCGGAGGGATTGACAACCTCTCTGTACTCGTTGGGAGCAAAGTTATTTGTATCTGTGTGCAGGTCCACGTTGGTTGCTACTAATCTGGCGCCGTAGCAATTGACACCTACTTGTTGAACCTAGGAGTCTCTGGGGAATCGATCCTTCGCATCTTTGCTAGGGGAAAACACTTCTACTTACTGCATCTTACACCTTCCACTTGGGGTAACCAACGAGGGGTTCGAGGCCCATCACTATTACAGTTCATAGACAAGTGAAAGTGGATACTCTAAAACACGCAAGATAAGCGTGAGTGCTATGGATGGCCTTCTCGTAGGGAGACGGGAGCGGATCCATAGTGGTGTATTGATTGAAGAATATGTGGACTCGTGTGCGCCACCTGAAAAGAGTTACTTGCAGTCGTAGTTTAGGATAGCCACCGAGTCAAGCTGGCTTGCTGCAGTCAAACTCCACCACCCCCTTTGTTGATACTGATGCATATGTAGCTAGTTCTGATGTAAGTCTTGCTGAGTACCTTTGTACTCACGTTTGCTTAATTTATGTTTTTGCAGAGAGACTTCAGTCTCGCTAGTGGTTCCGCGTGGACTTCGACGTTTAGCTTGTTACCTCAGCTACGATCTTGTACCCTTGGGAGGGTCTTGTAGATAGTCAGGCTTTTTCAGCCTTCTTCATTTATAGTTGTCTGTACTCAGACATGTTATGCTTCCGTTGCCTGTATGCTCTATATGTTGGGTCATGTGACCTCTGATTGTAATAAATGCTATGATGGCTCTTCTGGGCCTTTATCTATATGAGTTGTTGAGTTATGTTGTGATGCCTTGTTGTACAGCACATACTTGCATGTTATGCATACGTGTAATGTGTATTGCTATGTATGGGATCCGACACCTAGTTGTTTACCTTTGGTAGCCTACCTTACAGGGAAATGTCTCTTAGTGCTTCCACTGAGCCTTGGTAGCTTGCTACTGCTCCGAAACACTTAGGCTGGCCGGCATGTGTCCTTCTTCGTTCCTGTGTCTGTCCCTTAGGGGAAATGCCACGCGTTGTTCCTTTAAGGCCTTGTAGCTTGCTACGACTTGGGTTCATACGTTGATGACCGACACGTTCGTTGCTGGGTCATGTATGCGTGTCGCTGTAATTTAGTGCCACTTTTGGTTTATAACTAGTCATGTCGGCCCGGGTTCTCTATCATATGGATGCTAGCGACACTATCATATACGTGTGCCAAAATGCGCAAACGGTCCCGGGCCAGGTAAGGTGGCACCCGTGGGGATACCGTGCGTGACGCCGCAAAGTGATATGATGTGTTACAGGCTAGACCTGTGTGACTTAGGATCGGGGTCCTGACATAAAGTGATGGTGTTGTCATGGGAATTTAAAAGATGTCTACAAATAGGGAAAAATTAGACATGATACTTGAGTTAAACTTGCCATGGTCCATCAATTAGTTTTTCCATGGTACACATACTAACTTTTCCATGTTAGAGAAATAAAAACTAACATACATTTGAATAAAGTTGCCATGATTTAGAAACTATTTTCCATGGCAAGATTGCCATCTTAATTTGTCATCCAGGTTTTAGAAACTTTAATAAATTGCGATGTTTTAATTTCTAATTTGCCATGTCCATAGAATTTTTTCCATGATATTAATAGAAAATAATAAGAAACACCCCTTTTAGTAAAATTGCCATGTCAATAAAATAATTAAAGGACACCTACTTGCCATTATGTTGCAAAAGACACATCACGTTGACACTAGTTTGTTTTGATTTGCCATCAAAAGTGCATCAAAAAAAGGTTCCAGAATGTAACGAAGTTGACATGAATGTACTCTAAGCAATGCCACCGCCAAGACAAGTATGTCATGATCATGAGACCATGTTCAATTTGTAAGAAATTGCCAACAATTTAATCTA
>LR738712.1:769511284-769530682 GCA_902687465.1 Secale cereale
GTGTGTGTGTGGTTGGAGGGAGTAGCTTCTTCATGAAACGTTTGAAATTCTTTTGCTAGGGTACATACAGGTTTTTCAGCGCTGACTGCTAGCGCTAGTTTTGCATCTTTGCTGTGTTTGCTTTGTACTCCCTTGTTTCTCTCTTTGCGTGTGTTCACTCCTAGATCAAGCTTAAATAATACAAGTACTACTGAGAGCAGCTCTATTTTTTTTACACACCTGCAGCTCTATTACTGTTCTCTTGTTAAAGAGTAAAGTATAGTAGTCCGCATGCTAGGCAGCACCGCCGCCCTGCGGCCACTCCATCACCGGCCATCTAGTGATTATCTCCGCCCGATTTCCACAGGCAAGCCCGCCTGATTCTCGCCGGAGCTTACCACATGGGCCACACCCCTTGAGGTTGTGTTCGTAAACGGAGCTCAGTAGGTCGGCCACTTCTGCCGAGGTAGTCAGGTTCACGTCGTGCATCCTAGCCCGTCTCCCCTCCCTCTTCCAGCCATTCTAGAGATGCCTCCGTAATGGGTTGCTTTCAACCGGGCCAAAGTGCAGCCGAACAGGATAGCGAGGGAAGCCAGTTCTATAGATTTAGAGAAGCTAGTAGAGGTTCTGAGCATGCCCTAGGTCAACTAGGGACGACCTTTTGGCCGTAAAAGAATCTAATCCACTGTGTTGATTGAAAGAACGATGAAACAGGAGAAGGCATGGTTGCCTCGCCAAGAGAAATGCCATCTTCTTGTGCTTGGCAGCCTCTGCTTCGTGTGCAGAAAGGAGTGTTTACCTAGCAAAAATTTCCCAATTTCTTCCAATCCCACAACATATGTATGACGATACTCACCTTCCTGCACGATCACTTTGGTAGAGGCAAATTTGCACTTTGTAGTGATTCTTGGAACATCGAAACTTGGGTTAGAAGCAATGACATTTATAATACCCCACAAGCCTTGTCTAGTACCACTTCATCGGGCAACGATCTATGAATCAATGACAATAGTACTTCTATTCCCAATGAATTTAATCTACTCTATTACATCTCCCACAGCTTTCCACATGACATGCGCGTGCAGTTTTCAGTTTGGCTCAACAATCTTGGAAACAACATTTAATGAGAAGAACATCTAACAATTGTTTCAGTAAGTAAAAAACTGCAACGAGTAAAAAACAAATAGTGCTCTATAGCGAAATAACGTCGCCCATAAAATCCGATATTTGCGTGATACAAATGAGACATTGTATACTGATTTATTCAGCAAGACATTGCTCAAAATGTCATAGCGTGGTATTAGCGGCGCTAAAGCCCGCTATTTTTTTTTCACTGATTGCAACTGGTAGTCAAAATAGCATACCTAGGGAGTTAAAACAATTTCACATATGATTTAAATTACATATGGCTGCACTCTAATTCCATGTCAAAATTTCCTTCAAGCTAGGAATCTTAACAAAATGAAAAATCTTATTCGACACCCCCTTCTTACTGACTCACTAACAAAGCCGTTTGTGCAAACACTCAAAGGAACGTTCATTGCGTCTTGATCCCACAACTAGAGCATTGGTTGTGATGGCGTCGTGGAAAATAAAATGGTGTTGATCATGAAAAATAACTTTGAATCATGAATATTCCACTACATCGATGTGTTCATTGTTTTCTTTGAAAAGGAGGTTGAGACCCATAGCCTCTGCATCAATGTGATGCACACAACCATTAGTATTAAAGTTGATGTAAGAAAATAGCCAAAATCATGAACAAATGGAGAGATATTTGTTTATTTACAATCATCAAATATATGCAAAAACTTGTTGAATATCGTGGGAAGCGTCTCAACCCTCCATATAGGAAAGCCCGCTTGTGTATATTGATTCATAACGAGAGACGTCTCCCGACGTTACAAAATGCAGTCATTGGAACAACCAACATATAAAGTCATGATACCCGTCAAAATAATAGATAAAGTTCTGACAGGGAGAAGAGATAGTAAGATAAAAGGAAAATAATAAAGGGTAATCTCCATCTCTAACTACCTAAGTTTGTTACACAAGATAATGTTCGACACTCTCCATTAATCACAAGTACAAAAGTTGAGATCACGTCTAAACTCTTGTAAGCTTCGTGTAGGTAACACCTTTGTGAATCCATCTGCAAGCTGGCCCTTGGAAAGAATAGTGCATACTGAACACGCAAAAAGTATGGAGTTGTAATAAGCTATTAAAAATATTTTCCTTTGTAACAGATGAATTTTAGTCTAAAACCCTGATACTTCGAAAGAGAATGTCCAGTTTGTACACAAGTACATCCAGCTTTTTCCGTAACCCTCTCTACTTTTTTGCACATGTTATGTGGGTGAAATGATGATACCATGCCAACATTCAACCTTTTCAGAGTTTATTTGTAGTGCTTTTCAATTTTAGGGTCATTTAGCTCAAAAAATCATTAAATGCATGAAAAATAGCAAATGATGTCAGATAGGGTCGAAAGTCGATGACGTGGCTTTGAATGGTGCATACTGAATGCTCAAAAAGTCTGGAGTTGTAATAAGTTATTAAAAATGAAGGAGAGGCGCAATGCTCACATGCATCTTGCTTAGCTTCAGGCCTTGAGAAACTACACATAGTTCCGTGCAGTCTACACCATTTCTCAAGGCGTGAAGCTAAGCAACGTGCAGGTGAGCATTGCACCTCTCCTTCATCGTTCCTCGTCTCTGCACTCGGGGCTTGGCGAGGTGGGACTAAATTTTAGCCACTGCCAGGACAAGGCCTTTTAGTCCAGGTTGGTGGCTCAATTAAAATATTTTGTTATGATCTACTTAAACAAAGCCATAATATTTTTCAATTGCAAAAAGTATCAACTAAAAATATCTAGTACCGGTTCGTGGCTTGAACCGGTACTAAAGGTGCTGGTGGGGCCCCAACCTGACAACAGCCTGCCACCACCTCTTTAGTACCGGTTCGTGGCATGAACCGGTACTAAAGGTTCACCACGAACCGGTACTAATGAGCGCCGCCCGCCTAGCCGTTCGAACCGGCACTAATGGTCACATTGGTGCCGGTTCAGTTACATAGGCCATTTTTCTACTGGTGAATAAATATGATTTCTAATTATTTGTTCGCAACTCTTTCTTTGCCAAACTGAATGCCTATCTCAATGTGTTTAGTTCTGGCATGAACAACTGGGTTGGAAGATAAATAACTTGCACCAAGATTATATCACAAAAGACATGGAGTTTAGGCTTGTGACACTCCAAGATCTTTTACTGTCCATGTTCTTGCGTCGCTACCTTATTGAAGGCATGATTCGAATATGCTTGGACTTATTCTTCCAGCCGAAAACTTAGAATCTGGACGTTGGTGGTTGGATACGATGACGCTTGAGCGTCTATCCCTTCCTGAAGACGTTGTTGTCGAAGAACATTTGTTGTCCTTATGGTGCCACAAGATGGTTGTTTGTAGATCGTCGTTGAATCGCTTTGGGTTTTTTTTGTTCTTTTTCTTTTTGCTAAGGCATACCTTTGGTCTTGCATAACTTTGTTATATGCTGACATGTTTATTTGTGTAGGTTTGTTCTTGTTGGCTGTGAGCATCCTAAGAATTCAGAGGTTGGTTATCTCCTCATTGTGTTTGTATCCTCTTGATGCTACATCTTGAGTATAGACTAAAGACAGATGACTTCAGCTGTAGCATCAGGTAATACCTTATATCCTGCCTAATAGACCTGAAAATAGTAGATTGTATCTTTGCACACCATGAAATTAATTTGGTCCATAGAAAATTAAAAATCCCCATGTTGATCTTCTGTCATCCAAGCAACCAGCCCAATCAGCATTCAAAAAACAAATATGAGTAGAGGAGGATCTGTCAATTGCTAGGCCAATGTTCACCATTGCTCATCGGATAGTGTGCGTGACAATGAGAAGGCATCCCACAAGTTGTTAGTTTGAACATACAGGTCACGATTTAGTGAAGAGACGAATAGACGACAAGTTGTCTTTTATGCTGCTGGTGTGCCTTTTTCGCTGCTTTCAATGGTTGGCCACCTTCCTAAAGCGAGAGGCCTTGTCTTCTCAGAAAATTGTTACATAGTTGTTAGTATTCTGTTTTTGGTATGTTATGAATATTCAGAAACAGAGAGGCAAGACCCAGTCCTTCCTTGTGTGGCTATACACCCATCTTAACATGCATCTCTCTGCCACACCTAACTGTTGAACATGTCATATTTTAGTCGACAAACACTCAGCGCCTTAGAACATTGTGTGTCCAATCGCCATCCTATAGAACGAAACCATTAGCTATTGTGGCACTCTCTTGTCGCAGAGAACGCCGGAAGATTGGCGCTATTTCATCCAACCGACTTTGATTTGATGGTTCACATTTTCATCGACATCCCCATCCTTCTGCGGCATTGACTAGGTGCGAGACATATGCAGACTAGGTGAGAGACATATGCAAAAGCACAATCAAATCTTCGTAATCATGAAACTTTATTTTGTTAGTGTAAGTACAGGTCATTTCGGAGTTCAAAAAACATTTTCACCAATTCATCAATTTTTTTAGAAAAACTCAGCAAGAAAAGGATCAACAAGGTGAGCGGTGTATTAACAAGTTGAGCAATGAGTTTGTGTAATTATAATTCCAATGAAAGTAGTCAATAATCCATGTGTCATATTGTAGTTGCTTTCACTCTGTTAACCTCGGGGGTCAATGTTTCATTCCGTTTTAAATAGATGCAACAGGTGCAATGTAATCTCTTGTTTCCGCAGCCTATATAAGTACTCGGAAAAAACACTTCCTTCTTAATCCGAAGAAGTATACATTTTGAACTAGCATTTTCTAATACACTGAGCTCTATGTTGATGGTAATACGTTCTACACTCTTAAGATAGCAGCGCTGGTCACTCTCTTGTTGCATTGTTATAGAGTTAAAACCTACCGTGGATCCACATAATTTGTACGTACGTGGTACTGGAGTAAGTAGCGGCAGCATGGAGCACAATTGTGCACTAGTTCAGATTTGGCAGTGATATCTTACAGTATAGCAAGTATAGATGTTTGGAGGTACCCTTTCCAGTAGGGTTTGTTATCAGGTAGTACTAGTTTCTATCGCTGGTTGTGCTTTGCAAAACACAAGTGCACATAATTGTTGTCAACTCCAGCCAAAAAATCTTCTGGATTCCGTTTCAGTTCATTTTCTCTTACAGTTGATCTCAAAACGCGAAGCACTGTAGTACTGCTACTGCTACTAAGCTAGTGCTACTGCTACGATTCGGTCCACCTCAAGTCATGTACAACAAGGAGACAGACTGTAGAGGGCAGCCGAAAGTATTTCGGGATCTGACCCGTTTCCTACCGCCACAATCCTTGGCGGTATGGTACAACAGCCTACCGCCACTGGTCTTGGCGGTAAGATCCTGGTCAACATATCAGTGCCGTCACAGACTACTGACGTGAATAAGTGTCTACCGCCAATGACATTGGTGGTAGGCTGCACAAACCCACCGCCAAAGAACATGGTGGTAGCTGTGCAATATGCATGCATACATCATTCCTGCAAGGTGCAGTGGTGCAGCCTTATATGCATGCATGCATCCTTGGTGAACAGACATGGAAACAGAGACTTGTTTATTGGATCAAATCAATCAATCAATCACTCTCTCCCATTGCCCATGGATCCGCGGAGTACTAGCAGCAACAACAACTTAAGATGGTTAGGCATGCATGTAGCCGCGACAGCTTTAACCGGGTGGACTGGATGCATGCACATGCAACTTTCATCTGGGAATAAGGACATGTCCTACCGTCAAGGACACTGACGTTAGGGTACAAAGGCCTACATCCATAAACCTCGGCCATAGGGTATTTTTGGTGTGACGGCGCAGTTAAATCCTACCGCGACAGATCGTGGAGGTAGCATGTTATACCCTACCGCCGAGGAATGTGTCGGTAGGGAAAAGGGTCAGATCCCGAAATAGTTTTGAACAAGGGTCAGATCCGGCCAAAGTTTTGTAGATGAGTCAAAACAACAAATTTGGCCTAGAGGGGAGGTGATTCAAATCCTGTTGAGTGTATGAGTGTCCGGTACGCACTCTACCATGCACCATTCGACCTCGAGTCCATCTTGCCAACTTGTTTGACAAAGCCGTGACTGCAGGTTCAGACATGTGTCATAGCCCATGACTAGTTTCTCACATGGGAGGGTCGTGTGGAGGTTGATATTTGTACCTAACACAATTTTCCCAATGTATCCCACTCCCATTGCCATCCACATACTCACAATCCTGCATGCACACTATCGAAGAAGTACATAGACAGAGGCCGGTAAAAGGGTCCTACTTACAATACGTATGTTGTGGCCTTTGTGAAATCAGACGCTAGGTAAGAAGCAATGACATTTATAGGGCTCAGCCAATGGTAATACTCCCTAAGTCCCATAATATAAGAGTATTTTTGACACTAGTGTAGTGTAACAAACGCTCTTATATTATGGGACGGAGGGTGTAACTAGTACCATTTTTTTATTTGAGTGATCTAGTACCATATCTTTGAATCAATGTTCGCGGTACTCCCATTTATTATGAATCTAATTTGCTCCATTTACATCGCCAATAGATTTCAATGTGAAGAAATAATCATGGAAATTGTTGTAACACTACATTTTATTGTTTGGATCCTTGCATCCAAATATATTGCACGTAGTGCTGGAGTAAATTGTAGCAACATGGAGTACAATTGTGCACTAGTTGAGATTCAGCGGTGATTTCCGAGAGCTGAAAATGTAGAGATTATTATCAGATAATAAGTTGAATGTGCTTTGCAAAACAGAAGTGTACATGATAGCTGCGAGCTCCATTGAACAAATTTTCTTGATTCAGAATCAGAACGTTGTCTCGCACAGCAGATCTCAAACTGCGAACCACTACAATGTCGTTTCGAGTATGATGTGTATTGAGCTACGATTCAGTCAACCTAGAGACAGCGTTAAGATGGGAAGTCGAGTCAAACCCCACACTGAGCTTAGCATTATCGGTTGCAGGGTCTGCTATGTAGTACTCCCTCCGTCTGCGTTTATTATGCTTAAAAGCACCACAAGCATGTCTGTTTTTATAAGGCCTTGGTTTGGTAATCTACATGCATGCCGCCATTTCATTGGTTGTAGCCAGAGGCATTGTTGCTATTCCCATGGCTGAATAATAAATATGTTTCATGTATGCTTTTCCATTGGCTACATGTGAGAGCTGGCATGTGAAGATTGCATTGGCAATGGGATGGAAAGATTCATGTGAGCAATTTATTATGTGCCTTGGTGGTTTGGTCCATGAAAAGTGGTCTCCGGGACCAATAAACCCGGACGGAGGGAGTACTGTACAATGCATTAATGCTCCTCTCGGTGCCTCTTTCCAACTTTTTTGTTGTTGGCACAGGTCCCGACCTCGACGATGTTGTTGCCAAGTACTTTCCGGCAATATGCAGTGATGTAGCTCGATTACTTTCCATGCTGTCGGATCGACAGAAGACGCGCACACGCATGCATTACTACAGGTTCTGCCTCGCGCATGTGTCGTGGTCTGCTTGAAGACGTCTATGACTAATTTCAGCGCAACATGAGATGAGAGGTTCTGGTTGCTGACTACTGACGGTTAACTAGGGTGAACATGAAGTCCTCATAACATGGGGAGCACAACTACTGAAGGAACCAGCGATACCAAAAAGTTTTTTTTCTGAATTTCTTTGACACATAATTTTGTAGTATCTACGAAGCAATGGCATTCCGGAAGATGATAGTTCGTGACAATTCTGTTGCACGCTCATGTATTTTGCTTCTTTCATTCAAAAGTTGCTAGTTTGTGACAGTCCAAGTGCTTTGATTATGTGATTTCAGTTGAGTAATTGTGGCGAGGAAGAAAATGATGGATCATCTGTGGGACTTGCTTGCTTTTTTGTTTATTTCCGCTAGTCAAACACAATTTTCTCCCAAACAGGCGGTGAAAACAAAAGAAATACTCCCGCGTCACTACTTCTCAAATTGGTGGCTCGCGCGAGAATGCACACGAACACTTTCACATTGATGCTGCCAGCAATGACCCAAACAAGGCTACTGGTGTTGCAGAAGTT
Organism: Secale cereale; assembly: GCA_902687465.1. Taxonomy (NCBI): domain Eukaryota; kingdom Viridiplantae; phylum Streptophyta; class Magnoliopsida; order Poales; family Poaceae; genus Secale; species Secale cereale. The sequence continues at coordinate 769,519,382 of LR738712.1, forward strand.
CCAATGGGAGATTGTGTTGACAATGGTGTAGAAGGTCCAAAACATGCCAGAGAAGGCATGGTTTCCTAGCAACCTACGAAATGGGTTCCTCATGTGAGATACTCTCTAGTTCAACACACGACAAACATGTTTGTAATGAACACAATTTTCCTAATACCCTCCACTCTCACAACATATGCCACAAGACCCTCAGTCGTGTATGCATATTCGAAGCACATTGATAGACACATGAAAAAGGGTCCTACTTGTAGTAGTACTTGTTGTGATCATTGCGACCTGAAAAAATGAGTTAGAACCAATGTCATTTATAGTGCTCGGGCAGCCATAGCAGTCTAGTACTCCCTCCGATGAACAAAAAAGGGCATGCATGTTGTTGGACGCTTACCAAGGTCTATTCAAGCCCACCAATCATATACTAAGTGTTTTACCACACAAGTAAGCTTGTAATTGCTCCAAATAACTATGTGCCTTGGTTTTGGATAAAAGAAAGAAAGAGTTAGACTATCCACAGTGGGAGTAACATAGGTATTAACATCACATATATCTAGATAAAATAGATGATGTGGCAAGCAATAAATGAAGAAAGAGAGGCGTGTAGTAACATAGCTAGTTACTAGTAGTATGAGTAACATCACACATATCAAGGCAAGATGAGTCTATAGCCTAATAAATGAAGTGTTGCATGTTACCACACATATGTTACTACCCACTATAAAGGTAGTAACATAGAGTAGTAACATGAGCATGATACTACTCTATGTTACTACCCATTGTGACTAGTCTTATGCCCCTTATTTCCGAGATCAGATGGAGTAGCACATAAAATAGTACTGAATCAGTATGTAGCATAGTAACATAGCACATTTGGAGGCAAGTTTGCTTATGTAGCATGTAGTTAATGAAGAGAGATGTGTTTGGAGTAACATAATATGTTATCGTAACATAATGCATCCCAAGGCGAAATGAGTCTACATGTTAATAAATGATAATTTGCATGATACCACACATGCTAATACCCATTATGAAGGTAGTAACATAGACTAGTAACATGTACCGGTCTACGATACTTTCCAATATGACTAGCCTTACATCTACAATATGTTTTAGCCACAGGCAGTTTCGAGGTTGAATCAAACCTATCGAGTGTCCACAAAAATATAGGGACGGGACCTTCATTTTTCTCTAGAAAATAGATCAGCCGAGCCAGAGATGGGGCTCGAGCCTAGCCTGACTTTGAATTAACAAAGAAATTCACCGGCCAGGATTACAGAGCAAACAGAACCAAATAAAGAAAGGGACCGGACCTGCTTTGCATTTTGTTGTGACTCGTTCACCTCCCTTGTGATGATCGTGTCTCAATGCATATCTCCCGGCACAACATAAGAAGAAAAACTTAAGGAGGCCCAGAGGACAATAAAACCTTCTAAGCTAGAGCTTCACATATCTCACCAGGTTTTCAAACGTTGATGCTGAAGTATCGGGATTTCACCGAAAGGCTTAGTCCCAGGGGTACGCGCCAATATCCATGCAACTGAATTCTCGACACTTCAAAGTCGTTAATTTAACTGAAACTAGTTTAGGTAGGATCACAACGACACCTCATCAATGATAGACATAGGACCGGGCTAGAAGGTAATCATCTCAGATGACTGTGTCATAGATGATAGTTTTGTCATGAAGACCGTTGTATATGTATAAGTGATGATTTTCTACAAGAAGCCATTTGGGATGAGTTCCTCACCCGTTACATGGTATCCTGGGACGTGTGGAGTACTGCACCACGTCGATCAGAGAGGGGCCCGATCTTGCTACAACCCCCTTGCATGCAGAGGAAATTTCTATTGACGTGCGTATGCACTAACTTCCATGGAGCAGTGAACGGCGACGGTGGGTCGTTACCATATTACTTCATGATACTAGAACATGCATGTTTCCATCTATACATTTATGCATGATTGTTACCAGCCACTATTAGAATCACACTTGTTGCCGGGTTTCCAGTGAACTGGGCAGAGCTGGAAATCAACTCGACAATGTCTTTGCCGAGTTCCAAAATGGGCGAACTGTACTCGGATGTACACGGGCCGACAATCATTAATTAATTTTATTGAATTCTTTCTATCGGGAGATCAGAAAATATATTTAAATAATATTTGCCGAGTTTTGCCTATTCAAGAACGTGGCAGACCATACAATCATTTGGTCCGGGGCATCAATGAAAATACCACGTGGCACTAATTAAGCTCTGCCGAGTTCTGGTGAAACTCAGAAGAACCCTGTTGAGTAAGAGCTCAACGCGTGACACTGGCTCATTGGTCGATACCACATTTTCTGAGTGCACATCGAATGAAACTGGACAAATATTTTGCTGAGGTCGGTACTCAAATAACACATGTTGAATAGGAACACGGTGTGTGGTGCTCACTCATTGTCCAGTATCAAGTTTCGCCAAGATATTCTACACTAAACTCGGTAGACATTTGCATTTTGCCGAGTTTGGTACTCGGCGAAAGTTGACAGTGAGCTGCAGGCGAACCAACATTCGCATAGTAATTTGGGTACGTGGACTAGTACCAATATGCATCTGCAGCAACTTGCAAGCTACTACATCTTACGAGGACCGACCGAGAGTCCTTCACATATGCGTGGATGGTTCGAGCTACCATTTCCTGTAGGAGTAACATTTGTAATGTTTGTTCATGAAATGTCTGCTGACTCCTTGCTTTGCATCTTCTCTTGTTTGCTCTACATTAACGTACAGTGGCTGCAGGTTCTGAACCGTGCAAAAATAAAGATGTCTGTGACTTGTTGACATGATAATTAAAATGAAATGGTAAGCGATCCGTGATCCGTGAGGAGCCTGTTCTTGCTGCACCATCCTAGCACGCAGAGGAATAAATGAGGAAGGTTCTACTGCCGTGCATATGGATCCAAGTAATCCGTACGTACTCTTGTAAAGAGCAGCAGCAGCGTGGGTATGCAGAAACTTGCATGGCACAGTGAACGGCAACGACGAGTCGTTCAGAATCGTCAATGACGTTTCAGGCATGCATGCTTCAGTCATCGTGCCATATGGTGCTAGTTACACTCTAATTCATGTGTATGTAGCAGTTTTTACCTAGTAAAATTATCCCAACGTCTACCACACATGTATCAAGATACCATGGCATGAACACGTTGATAGAGGCAATGTTTCTCGTGGCTTCTACAACACGGAATGCTGGGTTAAAAGCAAGGCCACTTATAGTACTCGGATAGCCGTGGACCGTGGTTGTCTAGTACCGCTTCATGTGTATATGATCTATGAATCAATGGTACCTATATTTCCCATGCATTTTAATTACTCTATTGCATCTCCCACGGATTCCCATGTGACAACCAAATGTAGTTTTCAGGAAGACAAAATATTCATAGAAGTCTATTATGTACTCAAAATACATGGCAGGTTAATAAGAAAAGAAGAGAAACATGTGAAACAACCAAACAAAGAAAACCACCTAACAACTGATGTAATAAGTCAATAATAACAGCAGTTATAAATAGTATACCTCAGAAGTTAAAACATTATCATTGGTGCCATGATCTAAGATACATTGGTCTGCACTCTAATTCTAAATTAAATTTACTCCGAGCTAGCAATCTCATAAAACTTAATATTCGTTGCAGCATCTCCCTCTTAGAGTAAATATCAATAAACTATGACAATTGGCATTAGGGTAACAAAAACTACCGATTTCTGGCTTCACTGATAACTACCACTTTTTGCTATTTTCTCGTTAAAAACACTGATGATTGTGTTGGTTAAGCTTAGGCATGATTATGATATGGATGGCCAACATGTAAGCGCGGACGTGGCATAAAAGTCAATGCCTTTTGTTTGGACTGTTATGTTGGATGTTATGGTAGTAGGGCCCACATGTCAGTCTCAGTAAAACTCTGCGCGTAAAAATAAATCCCGATGTAAATTCCTACAATAACATTTCTGACTGCCTAGCGGTGCTGATTTGGGAGGGAAAGTGTGGGCGGCATCTTTGCCCTTGGCTCCGAAGTGGCTGCAATGGTCTTGGTGTACTGTTGGCCATTGTCTATGTGGTCTGCCACACGGATAAGCATGGGCACAGGCATGGCCAGCGCGCACAGTCCAGGACAGTGATATGCACATGCACAGTCACCGCTCGCTAGGCGTTCAGATCTGGCCTTGACTTCCGAGAGATGGGTGTTTCCATCAGCAAGATACCTTTTTTTTCGATAAAGGGCTTTTCATTGAATTGAAATATCGAGTTGATACAACCGCATCAAAGATCACCCGGCCTCTGCATAGCTAGATGCACACAGCCAAAGTATCAAAGTACAAGAATCCAAAATAAAAAGGCGAACCGTCAGCAGTAGCGAAAAAGGAAAAAAGAGGCCTAAGGTGATGCCGGTCCTATCCGAAGGTCAGACCGCCATCCATGGGGTAGAAAATGTCCCTGGCCGAGCACTCCAACCGGGTAGAAGCCATCATAAAAAAGTGTCTGTCCTCCGGCCTCTGCAGGATAGACCACATACGGAGCCATCGCGAGCATATATGAATTACCTGCATAGGAGATAAAACACTTTTATGATTAAAAACAATATCATTCCTGGTTAGCCACAACGCCCAACATAAGGCAGCCGCACCCGCAAGAATGTGCTTAGAAAATTGTTTATCTATTCCCTCAGCCAATTGCCGAACATATTCCGTACGCTGCGTGGAGGATATAGATTCGAAGCAATTTGGACTATTGCCCATACGGATCTAGCAAACTTGCAATCAAAAAAGAGATGTTTAATGGATTCATTATGATTGCAGAAAACACATTTTTTGCAGCCTTGCCAGTTTCGTCGAGCTAAATTGTCCCTAGATAAGATAACTCCTTTGTTGAGAAACCAAAGGAAATTTTTTATTCTTAGAGGAATCTTAAGCTTCCATAATTTTCTATTATCAGATGGAACCTCGTTATGAACCAGTGCATCATACATGGATTTAACCGAAAATCTTCCATTGAGATGCAGGTTCCATTTAAAAATGTCCGATTCAGCCGATAGTTGAACAGCTCCCAAACGAGTCACCAAGTCGTTCCATGCATTCAGACGAGGTCCAGAAATCGTTCTGCGAAAAGAAATATCCGGGTTTTCTTGTCCCAATACCTGCTTAATCCTGACAAACTTATGTCTAACTATTCGATATAAGGTTGGGTATTGCACATTTAAAGGAGTAGTCCCGAGCCAGGTGTCTTCCCAGAATCGAATCTGGGAGCCATCCCTAACCGAGAAAGTGCCAAATTGGAAGAAGAATTCTTTAGCTTTCATAACCCCACTCCAAAAATGAGAGTCACCTGGTTTCCAGTAGACCTGGGAAATTGCTTTGGACCCAACGTATTTATTACGAATGATCTCCTGCCAAACACCATCCTCAGTGAGTAATCTGTATACCCATTTGCTGAGCAATGCAATGTTTTTGATCTCAAGATCCTGGATTCCGAGTCCCCCTTGGCTTTTGGGCCGACATAATATATTCCACCTAGCCAAGCGATATTTCTTTTTTTCATTTTCACTCTGCCAAAAAAACCTTGATCTAAAATAATCAAGGCGTTGGAGAACACCTTTTGGCAGATGAAAAAAAGATAGCATATAAAGAACCATGTTGGTAAGTACCGATTTGATGAGGACTAGTCGGGCCCCATAGGAAAGAAGTTTGGCCTTCCAGCTCGCCAACCGTTTCTCAAGTCTCTCTTTAACATGTTTCCATTCAGCGATAGTCAAATGCCGATAATGAATAGGAATACCTAGATAACGAATCGGAAATTGGCCTAATTGGCATCCAAATATCTCAGCATAGTCTTGTGAATTTTCTGCGGCTTCGCCAAAACAGAAAAGTTCACTCTTATGAAAGTTTATCTTAAGGCCCGAAAGCTCCTCAAAAGCACATAATAGCAATTTGAGGTTTCCAGCCTTTTCAAGGTCGTGATCCAAAAACAAAATGGTGTCGTCCGCATACTGTAAAATTGACAGGCCTCCTTCTACTAGATGAGGAATGACCCCGGTGATTTGACCAGCTAGCTTGGCTCTCTCAATAAGAGTAACCAACATATCAGCAAGATACCTAGTGCGAGGTACCCACTAATCCATGTGTACATATGAGTTTTTGCCCAGTACGTACAATTTTCCCTGCGTCTTCCAGCCCCAAAAGATAGTCTTGCACGAACACGTTGATAGAGGTAATGTTTGTATTGGCACTTGTAAATGGGTTGTCTGGCTAGCCGCAATTGTCTAGTATATATGAATCAATGATAGCAGTACATGAATTAAATTTAGTCTATTACATCGCCAACGGACTTTCACATGATAACCACGTCCATTTTTCAGCTTTACTAAATAATCCTGGGAATCTGTTATAAACCGAAATATATGATATGTTAATTAAAAAAAAGGGATTCCCGCAAAAAAAATTAAAAAGGGAAACATCCTAAAAAAATTAAGCAAAGAAAAACATCTAACAATTGATTCTGTAAGTAAATAATCAGAGCAGATATTACAAATAGTACAACTCGGAAGTTAAAATATTCTCATCAATGCAACCATCTAAAATACATACATCTAGACTCCTAAATTATTCCTTAAACCTAGCAATACAAATTTTCAAAAAAAAATTTGTCGCAGCATCCCCTTCTTACCGCCTCACAATCGCCGTGGTTGGTGCAAGCACCCACCGTCATGGTTGGAGCATCTAGACCTCACTTCTATTACGCATTCCATGTTCTTCTTGGTAGCATTGCCCTACACCTCCTTGGGTCCATAGATGCAACTTATAGGATCAAGTTGCTGCCTCTTCTCTAATATACACCACATCCGTCAACAATGGTGGTTTACTAAATTATATGGCTACGAGAACGTCTCAGGGCTGATTCATGATAGAGTGCTGTCTTACATAATGATGAAATTTTACTTTATCAGCATGGGCTTACAACATTCCGAGCATAGCTTGCCAATATGGAGACAAAGAAACATCTTCACCAATTCATCAACAACACAGGAAAACACAACAAGAGACACAATTTAAACTCTACTCACCTGAATTTTCTTGTTTTAAGTGTTAATAATGCGAGCGACGAGGTTACACAATTAGAATGCCAATAGAACTATAGAAGTAGTCAATTTACGGACACAGCGATTCGGTCCTCGAGCCCAGCTGCACCCAAAATTGTTGTCGTCGGCTCAGGTCTCGTGATTTGGGAAACATGCAATTGCTTGTCTAAGGGAAATCGGCGGAAATAGAGGATATAGTGCGGATATGGCATGAAACAGTGTGCAGGAGTGGGCCCGAAATGTATGGCTGGGCGTCCATCCGCGCGCCGATTTTTCTAGGCCGCGGACCAGAACGTTTAGGCCGCGGATTGGAGATCTGGCGAATTCAAGGATTTGTGTGCCCCAAGCTAGGCTAACTTGCAGGATTCAGCTCCGTGAAGGGTTCGCGGACAGTTTAGATCATTCAGATCAGTCCCTCTAGCCATACTCCCACGAGCTGATGTCGCCCCTACAGCAAAGGTGGACTCAAATGGCGGCTCAGGTTGTGGAGCAAAAAATTGGGTGCACAGTCGCGGGGGAGCCACAGGCAGTCAATGGCGACAAGATCTGCTCAATCAACTGACGAGGTGAACCCGAGGCTCCCGTATGGGCAAAATGGTATGCACTGCATCCTTGCTTTGTTAAGCTGTTCTTATTTTTTGCAACTGTTGTGATGGCTTTCTCCAGTTCTACGTGCTATGTGATATGCTAGTTAGTTGTCTTAATGATTGTAGAATTGCTTGTTTATTTTAGTTATTGTTGTGATTTATATATAAGCTTAGTTCAGCCGGCGCATCAATATTACTGTTGTTCCCCAAATTCGAGTGTGTTTGTTTGTGAATTCAGGTTACAGCTTATTAGTGTGCAGCCTGGACAAGATTGCGGGCCGCCCTACCACTTGTGCCTCCGGACTATCCGGACACGGTATCCTGGCTATCGTCATCCTAGTGCCGTTACGCGGATACCACTAGCTAGGTGGGTTTTTTCTTATTTCTCTCATGTTTTCTTGGGCTTGAATGTGTTGTGGCCTTAGATATGGATTGTATCTATCGTTGCTTCATTTATAAAGCGAGGCGAAACCCTCTTTGGAGACAGCGTGCAACATGTGCTGAACTAGAAGTGTGGTCATGTGAAATGTGTGTGGTTCAATGTATTTGTCCTTGCTTCTTCTTGCATGAGCAAGTGATGGTAGTTGTTAGAGTTGGCATCATCGTGAAAGATCTGCATTGCATTGAGCGAAACAAGACTATTAGGTGCCTGCTTATGTCAAGAGACATTCAAAAGTTCAGGAGACATTCAAAAGTTCGAGACAGCGTGCAGCATGTGCTGAACTAGAAGTGTGGTCATGTGAAATGTGTGTGGTTCAATGTAATTGTCCTTGCTTATTCTTGCATGATCAAGTGATGGTAGCTGTTAGAGTTGGCATCATCGTGAACGATCTGCACGCATTGAGCAAAACAACACTATTAGGTGCCTGCCTATGTCAGGAGACATTCGAAAGTTCAGGAGACAATCATTGAGCAAAATTATATTGAAGGGTTAAGAAACTATTTTTCTACATCAGTTGTGGCAAGTAACTTGTTTTTTCTTCTGTATCCCACACATCTCTAACGTTGTCTTTCCGTTTTTTCCTTCTTATTGTGTATTTGGAACTGATAAATCTGTAACAGAAACCTTCTTAATATTGCTAATAGTTGTGGTTCTGAAGTTACTAAACTACAAGACTATGAAGAGCCGTCGGACGGAGGGAGTGGTAGCACAAGAAACAGTGAGAAATAGCGACTACGACGAGCGACGACGCGGTGCAGCCGGTGACGATGACTATCGCCTTCTCTCTGGTAAGGCCTCTGTCTTTTCTCTCCTTTTGTGTCAATTTGAACTATACACAAGTGCAGATAAGTTTGGCGGGGCAATGGCGGGGCGGTGCCGGCATCCCCCTCTACCCCTCTCTACCCTGCCACCGGAAACCCTAGCGCGTTGAGCTTCGGCTTCGCCGCCGCCGGCCCTCCTCCACAGGGCCGGACCTAGGGTATGGCCGACGGGGCGACGGCCCAGGGCCCAAGCGAATGAGGGGCCCATGACGAAGTATACATATACACTATAGCTCAGCAAAAAATAGGTACAAAATACAAAAGAAAAGAAACAAGATGGGCTAGCCCATCAGATAGCTAGTAGCGATTGCCGATTGATTAGCGAACACTAAACGTCAGGTACCGTGATTCACGCCAGTTGCGAGGCACAACTACTCGTTTTCCTTCGTAGGTTCTTCGACCAGGATTCCGTGAACGGCGAAACGACGCCCGTGACGCCCGTCGGCCTCCTGGCTCGGCGCTTTGCCGCGTCGCCCTCACCTCAGCCGCCGCTCGAGCTGCACGCGCGGCACGGCAGTCCGGCCGGCAAGGCGGCACTCCGGTACCACAGCAATACCTATACAAGTATACATCCGACAGGTCCGCTGTCCGCTACTTGGCCGACTGCAAGTCCCGAAGTCTGCAACGCGGCCGTCCACAATCCCTGTAATCTACAAGTCAGTACGTTTGAACATTTCCAATCCATGTTCCTCCGTTCATGTCCATCCCCCAAGCCACAGTTTAACAATTTCAGTAATTTATTTATTCTTTATTTAGTATGTACGTATTCAATTATACATCCATGATCCATCCTCCAATTTCAGTATGCACGAAGTTTTAAATTTTCTAATCCAATCTATCAATTTTTTGTCATTCTATGTACATGTCTAGGGTTCCAATCATCCGATGTATAAATTCATACTTCTTTGTATCCTCTTTTGATCTTTTCTTCATGATTTTAGGTCAAATACTGAAACATTATTTGACGTCAACTATGTTGCAAGATACTAGATTGAATGGCCTGGCTATGTGCTGCATTGAGAAGGATATCTTGGACAGTGTTGATCTTGACTGTGCCCTTAATGATTTTGCTTCAAGAAATGCCCGAAGAAACTTTTCTTGAAGCACTAAAGTATTATTGTTGTAGATGAATCACTCTAATTTAGTTCATATTTGAGGTAATCATGTCATGTTAGTTTCATTTTGCGATCTTTTCAGTATTATTGCCGTTGATGGAGTCGGTTCGAATTTGATTATTATTGTTCTCGATTGAGTCATTTGAATTATTATAGTCAAATTTTAATCTAAAGTTGTGTGACTGATAATTACTCTTAATAAGTTATATATATAACACACACGCATACATATATGTGGTCTTAGGACATAGGATAGAGGGGCCCTTGTCTTTGAGTTTGCCTACGGCCTTCCGAAACACAGGGCCGGCCCTGCTCCTCCAAGCGCGGTCTCTCGCGCGATCTTTTCATGCCGCCACGGACGACCTAGCAGGGTGGTGTCGTGCCACCGCCCACTGTAAAGCCACGGGCCGCCACCTCCGAGCGACGAAATGCGGCGACAGCGACGGCGGGGAAGGTTTCCGGGAAGAAGAAGAAGAAGAAGAAGAAGAAGGAGGCAGATGGCCCTTGTAGACAGCCGAAGAAGCAGCTTGCAGGCCGTCCAGCCGCATTGACAGAGAGCTTCACCTGTGACACTTTGTGACATTATGCCAGAGAGCTTCACCTGTGCATGTGCATGTGTGATGAGACAACCTTTTTTAAGTGAGAGACACGACATGGGAGATTGAGCAATGTCTGCCCCACTCTTTGTTTCTCCCTTCTCCTCCCTGTCTCTACCATCACATGTGGCTACAGTGTCTGCACCAGCCCCAGGCGTTTTAACAGACTTGATCACTGACGCTCTGCAAACCGCCCTGCAAGGAGTCCAACATGCTACGAATCTCGAAAAAAAATCAAAGGCTGAGATAAGGGGAGTGTTTTGTGTACACCCAGGACCAGCCACACCTTTTCGGAAGAAGAAGAAGGCGGATGGCCCTTGTAGGCGGCCGAAGAAGAAAATTGCAGGCCGTCCAGCTGCGCCTCTGCCTTGTGCGTGCTGTAAATTAGCGCACCTGCTGGAGCTACTCACGCGCGCCGTATTTTGCCGCGTCTGCTTGAGCAAGCGCCCTCCCGCGCGCAAAAAACAGCTATTTTGGCGCTTAAACAGGTCTTAGCGCGCCACAAGGTTGTGCGCATGTTGAAAATGCTCTGAGCTGGGCTGAGCCGTGCTCGACATCGGACACACAAATGGCAACCAGACGCGCAGTGGCGGAGCCGGGGGACGAGCAGGGGCCAGCCCCCCCCCCCCCCCC
>LR738712.1:769538536-769554275 GCA_902687465.1 Secale cereale
TTGACACTAGCTAGGCAACCTCTCTCGACCCCTCGACACCCGACTGCTCGGCGATCCACAACCCTAGACCCCCTCATGTCACATTTTGTCGAGTGTCAAAGGATTCAACAAAACCAATACTTCATCATTAGGCGAAAGTAACAGTAGCATGATGGTACGAAGCTCTCCAAAGTTATTTTGGAACGGAGTCCTAGATAGGATAATTCGTAACAAAAGACGGATTATTCTATCAGGAACTCCGTGCCAGAATATCTTTGCATAACTTTGTACCAAAATGCCCCGGTTACTTCTGGCAAATGATGAAGTCATGGAATTCTTCAATACTTTGACCCCGGACTGCTCGGCGATCCACAACCCTAGCTAGACCCCCGACTGCTAGGCAACCTCTCGACCCCTCGACCTTCGGCCTCTCGGTCCCTCGACGACCCTCGACCCCTCGACCTTCGGCCTCTCGGTCCCTCGATGACCCTCGACCCCGGCCCCCCATAATGTCGAAGTTATCGGGGAGGGTGTATATCGACATAGACATATCCGATAAAAAAAAGAGGAAGAAGTAGAAAAAAGGAACCGCTAGAGGAGAAGATCGAAGAAAAAAAAAGAAAAAAAAGGAGAAGAAGAAAGGAATAGCGAGGAGAAGAAGAGAAATTTTCTCTTCTTCTCCTCTATTCCTTTCTTCTTCTCCTCTTTTTTTCTTTTTTTTCTTCTTCTTATTTATTTCTCCTCTTCTTCCTCTCCTCTTCTTCTTTCTTTCCTAGCCTCTTTCTTATTTTCTTCTTTCCTATCCTTCTTTTTCTAAATTTGTAACTTTTGCATATATAAAACTTTATATATATATTTAGCATATATAAACAAAAAACTATATAGCCACATACACATATATATACATCACATATACACACATCACATATATACAGCAACTTCCTAAGAAAAAATATATTTATATACACATACATATATATTTAACATATATATTTAGCAAATTCCTAAGAAAAAAAAAGATATACACATACATATAAATACAGCAACTATATATACATCAACTATATATACTGCAATTTATATAAACATAAAAAAATATACACATATATACATATATACACAGCAACTATATATATACAGCAATATTAAACATAAAAAAAAGGGAGCCCCTCACATCGGCGGGGCTGGGCGGCGCGACGGCGGCGGGGCGGGGCGGCGACGAGGCGGCGTCGGGGCGCGGCGGCGCGACGGCGGCGGGGCGGGGCGCACGGCGGCGCGGGGCGACGGGCCGGCCGGGGCGCGGCGACGGCGCGGGGCGGGGCGACGGCGCGGGGTGGGGCGACGAGGCGGCGTCGGGGGCGACGGCGACGGCGACGGGGCGACGAGGCGGCATCGGGGGCGACGGCGACGGCGACGGGGCGACGGGGGCGACGGCGACGGCGACCGGGCGGGGAAGGAGATCGAGGGAGGCGTCGGGGCGGGGAAGAAGAAAACTGCCCAAATTTTCGCAAGTCCTGGTTATATAGGAGGCGTATTAGTCCCGGTTTCAGCCACCAACCGGGACTAATGCCACCCTTTAGTCCCGGTTGGTGCCACCAACCGGGACCAAAGGCCCTGTGCTGGCGCGGGTGCGGTGGGATGTTTAGTCCCACCTCGCTAGCTGAGGGAGCTCGAGAGTGGTTTATAAGGGCTGCTGCTCCCACCCTCTCGAGCTCCTCTCAAATGCAGGCTTCTGGGTCTAACTCTGCGCGCTGCCCTGTGAGCTTGCTGGGCCTTATAGTACAGGTGGATCCTGTGCTATAGGCCTTGCAGGCTCACTGGGCAGCGCCCAATTTTTTTCTTCCTTTTTTGCTTTATTTATTTCTAAGTTGTTTTTTGCTGTATTTAGAGTTGCTTTATTTATTTTATTTTCTTTGTTTATTTCTAAGTTGTTTTTTGCTGTATTTAGAGTTTCTTTATTTATTTTACTTCCTTTATTTATTTTCGTTGTTGCTTTATTTATTTTATTTTGTTTATACTTACAACAAAATACTTATTGTTGCTATTTATTTCTAAGTTGTTTTTTGCTGTATTTAGAGTTGCTTTATTTATTTTATTTTCTTTGTTTATTTCTAAGTTGTTTTTTTGTTGTATTTAGAGTTGCTTTATTTATTTTCTTTGTTGCTTTATTTATTTTATTTTGTTTATACTTACAACAAAATACTTATTGTTGCTATTTATTTTTCAAGTTTTTTTGTTTTGTTTTCTGCATTATTTATTTTCTTTTGTTATTTGCTTTATTTTTTTAATTCTTTCTGGTAAAACCAATTAAAAACTTTCTCTGTTAGTGCAAGTAGTATTGAAATTTGAATAGTACAAACGGACAATGGTATCATACTTGTTTGTTACAAAGTTGGCATGGTATCATCATAATAGTTGCGGAAAAAACTCTTCACTTTTTCTTCGCTTGTGTCATTTGCTTATTGCGCCGTAACCATGGATAATCTTCATCGTTTATCAGGATGCTTGGGTCAGCCTTGACTTTGAAGGGAGGAATTTCATGAAACTTTTCATAATCTTCAGACATGTCTGTCTTTCCCTCCACTCCCAGGATGTCCCTTTTTGCTGAAAGAACTATGTGGCGCCTTGGCTCATCGTATGATGTATTCGCTTCCTTATCTTTTCTTTTTCTCGGTCTGGTAGACATGTCCTTCACATAGATAACCTGTGCCACATCATTGGCTAGGACGAACGGTTCGTCAGTGTATCCAAGATTTTTCAGATCCACTGTTGTCATTCCGTACTGTGGGTCTACCTGTACCCCGCCTCCAGATAGATTGACCCATTTACACTTAAACAAAGGGACCTTAAAATCATGTCCGTAGTCAAGTTCCCATATGTCCACTATGTAACCATAATATGTGTCCTTTCCCCTCTCAGTTGTTGCATCAAAGCGGACACCGCTGTTTTGGTTGGTGCTCTTTTCATATTGGACAATCGTGTAAAACGTTTTCCGGTAGAAGCCCCCTCAATGCAACCGGAAGCAGTTGCGTCATAATCACATGGCAGTCATGAGACTTTAGGTTCTGGAACTTTTTCTCTGCCATATTTATTATTCCCTTTATATTCGACGAGAAGCCAGTCGGGACCTTCATACTGAGAAGGCATTCAAAGAAGATTTCTTTCTCTTCTTTCGTAAGAGCATAGCTGGCAGGACCTTCATACTGCTTCGGAGGGATGCCGTCTTTTTCGTGCAAACGTTGCAGGTCCTCCCGTGCCTCAGCTGTATCTTTTGTCTTTCCATACACGCCCAAGAAGCCTAGCAGGTTCACGCAAAGGTTCTTCGTCACGTGCATCACGTCGATTGAAGAGCGGACCTCTAGGTCTTTCCAGTAGGGTAGGTCCCAAAATATAGATTTCTTCTTCCACATGGGTGCGTGTCCCTCATCGTCATTCGGAACAGCTAGTGCGCCAGGGCCCTTTCCAAAGATTACGTGTAAATCATTGACCATAGCAAGTACGTGATCACCGGTACGCATGGCGGGCTTCTTCCGGTGATCTGCCACGCCTTTGAAATGCTTACCTTTCTTTCGACATTGATGGTTGGTCGGAAGAAATCGACGATGGCCCAGGTACACATTCTTCCTGCACTTGTCCAGGTATATACTTTCAGTGTCATCTAAACAGTGCGTGCATGCGTGATATCCTTTGTTTGTCTGTCCTGAAAGGTTACTGAGAGCGGGCCAATCGTTGATGGTCACGAATAGCAACGCCTTTAGGTCAAATTCCTCCTGTTTGTGCTCATCCCACGCACGTACACCGTTTCCATTCCACAGCTGTAAAAGTTCTTCAACTAATGGCCTTAGGTACACATCAATGTCGTTGCCGGGTTGCTTAGGGCCTTGGATGAGAACTGGCATCATAATGAACTTCCGCTTCATGCACATCCAAGGAGGAAGGTTATACATACATAGAGTCACGGGCCAGGTGCTGTGATTGCTGCTCTACTCCCCGAAAGGATTAATGCCATCCGCGCTTAAAGCAAACCATACGTTCCTTGCATCCTTTGCAAACTCCTCCCAGTACTTTCTCTCGATTTTTCTTCATTGCGACCCGTCAGCGGGTGCTCTCAACTTCCCGTCTTTCTTACGGTCCTCACTGTGCCATCGCATCAACTTGGCATGCTCTCTGTTTCTAAACAAACGTTTCAACCATGGTATTATAGGAGCATACCACATCACCTTCGCAGGAACCCTCTTCCTGGCGGGCTCGCCATCAACATCACCAGGGTCATCTCGTCTGATCTTATACCGCAATGCACCGCATACCGGGCATGCGTTCAGATCGTTGTATGCACCGCGGTAGAGGATGCAGTCATTAGGGCATGCATGTATCTTCTGCACCTCCAATCCTAGAGGGCATACGACCTTCTTTGCTGCGTATGTACTGTCGGGCAATTCGTTATCCTTCGGAAGCTTCTTCTTCAATATTTTCAGTAGCTTCTCAAATCCTTTGTCAGCCACAGCATTCTCTGCCTTCCACTGCAGCAATTCCAGTACGGTACCGAGCTTTGTGTTGCCATCTTCGCAATTGGGGTACAACCCTTTTTTGTGATCCTCTAAGATGCGATCGAACTTCAGCTTCTCCTTTTGACTTTCGCATTGTGTCCTTGCATCGACAATGACCCGGCGAAGATCATCATTTGGTTCCCCTTGATCTTCAGCAGCTTCACCCGTTGCAGCATCATTGGGCACATCGTCTGGTTCCTCTTGATCTTCACCAGCTCCCCCCATTGCAGCATCACCGTATTCAGGGGGCACATAGTTGTCACCGTACTCTTCTTGTTCGCCGTCTTCCATCATAACCCCTATTTCTCCGTGCCTCGTCCAAACATTATAGTGTGGCATGAAACCCTTGTAAAGCAGGTGGGAGTGAAGGATTTTCCGGTTAGAGTAAGACATCGTATTCACACATTTAGTGCACGGACAACACATAAAACCATTCTGCTTGTTTGCCTCTGCCGCATTTAGAAACTCACGCACGCCCTTAATGTACTCAGAGGTGTGTCTGTCACCGTACATCCATTGGCGGTTCATCTGCGTGCATTTATATATAATTAAGTGTGTCAAAAACCATTACAGAACATCATAAATAGATAATTAAGTGACCAAATGGATAAAAGTTCATCATCACATTAAAACCAAAGTACATACATATATAGTTCTCATCTAACAACATATAGCTCCCCATACACATCGAAACTATGTAAAACATTTCAACGCGAAAACAAATGCTATCATAATCGCAACCAAGGTAACAATTGATCCAACGGCATAATGATACCAAGCCTCGGTATGAATGGCATATTTTCTAATCTTTTTAATCTTCAACCGCGTTGCATCCATCTTGATCTTGTGATCATCGACGACATCCGCAACATGCAACTCCAATATCATCTTCTCGTCCACAATTTTTTTTTATTTTTTCCTTCAAGAAATTGTTTTCTTCTTCAACTAAATTTAACATCTCGACAATAGGGTCCATCTTGATCTTGTGATCATCGATAACTTCCGCAACATGCAACTCCAATTCCATCTTCTCCTCCTCCATTTTTTCCAATTTTTTCTTTAACGAAATGTTTTCCTCTTCAACTAAATTTAACCTCTCCACAAGAGGGTCGGTTGGAATTTCCGGTTCAACTACCTCCTAGACATAATAAAACATCTATGCATGTCAGGTTGGTCGGCATAACTATCATAAGCACTAAAACAAATAATTATAAATTAAAGATAATATACCACATCCGAATCGTAGACCGGATGAGGGCCCACGTGGGCGGATATCAAAACCATCGCACTATATAATAACAGGCAATAATAAACGTAAGAAAATTAGACAAACATCTATCTAAAGCAATAATAAAAGTAAGAAAAGCATGGACATAACAAGAGGCTCACCACGGTGGTGCCGGTGACGAGATCGGCCGGGGCGATCGACGACGGCGAAGACGGGGACGGGACGTGACGGACCGCTAAACCTAGACAAATCTCGGAGAAAATAGAGCTTCAAGAGGAGAAAAGCTTAACTAGTGTGGCTCGGGCATTCCACCGAACACGTTGTGTGCATAGGAGATGAGCTAGAGCACCACTAACCCCTCTCCTCCTCGGCCAAAAAAAAACAGAGCAGTGAGCTCTGCTCTTGAGTGAGGGGTTATATATAGGCACCTCATTGGTCCCGGTTGATGCTATGAACCGGGGCTAAAGGGTTGCCTTTGGTCCCGGTTCATATCACTAACCGGGACCAATGGTTGTGGGAGCCATTGGTCCCGGTTTGTCGCTCCAACCGGGACCAAAAGGTCCAAACGAACCGGGACCAATAGCCCACGTGGCCCGGCCGGCCCCCTGGGCTAACGAACCGGGTCCAGTACCCCCATTGGTCCCGGTTCTAGATTGAACCGGGGCTAATGGGCTGGACCAATGCCCTGTTTTCTACTAGTGGTGTACTCGGTCCCCCCTAATGAGGCCGTGACTCAAATCGTAATAGACCCGAACTAAAAAAGGCCCGTAAGATGGCCCAAGATCGTGGTCTCCTCCGTTACTGATTCCTATATGCCCTGGATTTCTCAACAAGAAAAAATCCTAAGCCCAGAAGGAATTACGAGACAGCTAGCGCTAGGTCAAAAATAAAGAGGCAATTAGTGCTGCCGGCTGCAGCTGACCCGCTGTGCTCCCTCGGTCACTCTGCTCTCCCTTCTTGTAGCGATCAAATTTGGTTCAGAATAACTTACTCCCTCCGTCCGATGAAAAGTGTACGTTTAGCTTCAAAATTTGTCCACAAAAGAGTGTACTTCTAACTTCCCAATACACATTAAAGTACTTTTCTCTCATCACACGGTAATCAAGACCAATAACAATCTACACATGGTCTTCTTAATTTTTACATGCACTTAGCTCATTGGGGGTTGGGTAATTAAATAGGAGAGAGATGATGGCTTGCACCTTTCCAATGCATTTTTTACTTCACTCCATAATTTGTCCTAAAATCTCTAGATGCACACTCTTCACCGGACGGAGGGAGTAGGCTCCAGCGCTACGCCGATGATGTGAGTCGCAATCCTGTAGACTACCCCTTGTCAATTCTCCGGCCGCCCGGCTAACTACCAAGGTTAGCGCTAATGATACTAATCTTTCTCAACTCCGGTCTTCTATGTCTGAAATTATACACCCTGTATTGCAAGTCTGCAACAATAAGAAAACTCACCCAATTTAGTTTTTCTTATTGTACGATCTCCGATGCTAAGTTTTTTATGATGAAACTACTAATATTTTGATTTTGATTTTCTGCGGAAATATTTTTATTGTATTTACGATTTGAACTAATAAAATATAGCTAGGTAATTTTTTCTGTATCGAAGCCATCCATGATTATAGTAGCATTGAACAAATTTTCTTTACAGGCTTGGCTCCCGCTATGCCTAAATCCTGGCTCCGCCCCTGCAGACGCGCCTGTGTTAAATGCATGCCCTAGCCGTGCCCCCACATCCAACCATATGCCAAATATATCCCATCGCAGTCCGGCTAGCCATTTGCTCTTCTTCTATCTCTCGTCACATTGCGGTGCGGAGATCGGGACTAATCACTAATGTTGCAAGGATGGGCGACAACTCGGGTCATCGGTTCTACAAGTGCAGCCGCTATGATGTAAGTAGATCTGAAACTTCGTGCTGATTTCCGGTTCCAGTTCAAATCCCCCACTAAGCTGTGCGTCCGACCTCTCCATCTACATTCGCAGGCACGACAGTCTCATTTCTTCGACTTTCAGCTGGCATACGTTAGACGGATGAGCCCTCTCTAGATTGCCCGTGCTCAGCAGCAGGCCGGCGGTCACCCAGGCGCGCAGTTGTTGGGTGTTGCTAGCTCACACCGTGCCCATCCCATCAGGGCAACCCTGCAGGGCAGGTCGCTCCAAATCCCATTCCAACCAGCCACATATTCAGTCTATCCCGCCGACGGAGCCCGCGCTCGTCAGCCAACTCGTCAGGCTGGTTGCCGCTGCAGTGTGCATACTTGCGGATCGATTGTTGGAGAGCGCTCATCCGCGACGGGTATGGTGTCCTGTCTGGAGGTGCACCTGATGTAAGTGGCAAATAAATGGTGTCCACAAGTCCCGTTTAGTTAGCTTTTCCTAACTTCATAGTTCATTTTTTCAGGAAAGAAAAACAAACTGAACACCCATTTTTAGTCAGCCAACTGAGCACCCACGCCCGCAGGACGTGCAGGAAGGAAACAATTGCTACCATAACTCGAAAAAGAGAAACAATCGCTACCCTTCAAAAAAAATGAACAATCGCTAGCGTTTGCCTCATGCGTCGCTCGATCAAAAAATTTCCTTCGCTCCCAGGCTGCACCGCCCCGGGCTTCTTCCCTACACAACAAACCTGACATCCAGAGTCCAGACCTCTGACTCATCGAAGGCCGTGCGGTCCGTCTAACGTACGAACTTGAAAAACAGAACCATGGCGTTCTGGGATGTTAGATCATGTCGTGAGGTCGGAGCAGGCCCCTCTAGGCTCTAGCCCCCTAGTTCGTGCTAGCTATCGTTTCTGTTCCATCTCCACTACCGGCTGAACGAGAAAATTAGGTACTCTCACTATTTTTTTCCTACTTTCTTCGTATCAGCTGAAATCATTAAGTTGGCGATGTTATAATTGAATTACCTTAGTTTTTTTCTTCCATTTTTTACATGAGAAAAACAGAAATACAAGATATATGGTATTTGACATTTTTTAAGGGCTCTGATTATGAGATAGTAAAATTCGGCATGACTTATAGCCGCCTAGTTTTAGCCCTAGTCTTTGAGAAATCCTGGCTGGAGAGACTAGCTATGAGATTCAACGCACTTCATTTGCTCTTCGGCTGGGGCATATATGCAGTTTACAGAGACCACCAGGGAGAGGGGCCGTGCGCCACTACTGGTGATCGTGTGCCACTAACACACACACACACACGATCACATGTACACTACACGTATACATACACAGGTACAACACGTACACATACATGTGGTCTAACACCCCCCCCCCCCCCGCGCAGTCGTGACGTCGGCTGTGTCGACGCAAAGACTGGACCTGAACTGGAGGAAAGCGTCCTTGGGCAGGCCTTTGGTCATGACATCAGTGAGCTGCTGCTTGGTAGGGATGTGGAGGACACGGAACTCGCCGAGGGCGACGCGCTCTCGGACAAAATGGATGTCCAGCTCCACATGCTTGGTGCGCCGGTGATGCACTGGATTCACCGAGAGGTAGACAGAGGAAACATTGTCGCAGAAGACGTGTGTCGCCGTGGTCACCGGAGCGCGGAGTTCGCCGAGCAGTTCGCGTAGCCAGACGCATTCGGCGACGGAGTTGGCGATGCCGCGGTACTCCGCCTCGGCGCTAGAGAGCGGGAGACGATGGCTTGGCGCTTGGACAACCAGGAGACGAGGGCGTCCCCGAGGTAGATGCAGAAGCCCGAGGTTGAGCGACGGGTGTCGGGACAGCCGGCCCAGTCAGCATCGGTGAAGGCGTGCAGGTCCAAGCACGGCGAGGCACGCAAGTGCAAGCCGAGCGACGGTGTGCCACGCACATACCGTAGCACGCGCTTGATTAGATTCTGATGGCAGGCGCGGGGATCATGCATATGGAGGCAGATTTGCTGCACCACGTAAGGGAGCTCCGGTCGAGTGATCGTGAGGTACTGCAGCGCGCCGGCGAGGCTGCGGTAGGCAGAGGGGTCATCAACCCGCGGCCCATCAGCTTGGGGAAGGTTGCCCTTTGTGAGGATGGGTGTCGGAGACGGCTTGCAGGTGTCCATGCCAGCGCGGTCGAGCACGTTCTCATCGTACTGACGCTGACAGAGGAAGAAGCCGGCAGCGGTGCGCTGGACACGGATGCCGAGGACGAAGTGCAGCGGACCGGGATCCTTCATGGCGAACTCGCCGGTGAGGCGGACGACGACGCGCTCGAGGAGCCCCGGCGTGTAGGCAGTGAGCACGATATCGTCGACGTACAGGAGGAGGAATGCCGTGTCGTCGCCGTGCGCATAGACGAACAGAGATGAGTCGGAGCGCGTGCTGGTGAAGCCGATCGTCTTGAGGAAGCCGGCGAAGCGCAGGAACCAGGCACGCGGGGCCTGCTTCAAGCCGTAGAGGGACTTGGCCAGGCGATAGACGTGGTTGGGGCGATCGGCATGGACGAAGCCGGCGGGCTGATGGCAGTACACCTCCTCCTCGAGCGTTCCATGAAGGAAGGCATTCTTCACGTCAAGCTGGTTCACAGGCCAGCGGCGCGAGGCAGCGACGGTGAGCACGGTGCGGATCGTGGCGGGCTTGACGACCGGCTAGAAGGTCTCGCCCTAGTCCACGCCGGCGCGCTTACGAAAGCCGTGCACCACCCACCTGGCCTTGTATCTTTCGAGTGTCCCATCGGAATGCAACTTGTGCTTGAATACCAACTTGCCAGTGATCAAGTTGGCGCCGGGGGGCCGCAGCACCAGATCCCAGGTGCGGTTGTCGACGAGGGCACTGTACTCCTCGCGCATTGCGGCCAGACAGTTCGGGTCACGCACGGCGACGCGAACATAACTGGGAAGCGGAGAGAGGACCGCAGTAATCAAGGCAGTGGCGGCGTCGTAGTAGCGGGGGTTGGGGCGGAAGATCCCAGTTTGCGCGCGCGTGACCATCCGACACGGCGGAGCAGGCCCCGTCGGTGTGTTGGAGACACCAGGAGAAGCAGCGGGCGCGGTGGAGCTGCAGCCGTCCGATGAAGAAGAAACGGTGGAGCTTGAAAGCGCGCCCTGCGTGCTGACGTGGGAGCCAGTCGCGCCAGATCCAACGGCCCCGTTTGTACCCGGGGAAGGCGCGACGGAGCCGGAGCCGCTCGATGAGGAAGGCACAGCAGCCAGCGCCCCTTGCTGCGGAGCAGAAAGGGATGCGGCAACAGTGCGCGATGCGGGCACCTGCAGGATCAATGGCACAACATCAGGCAAGGGCTAGGGCGGCTCAGACGTAGGAGCAATGCTCTGGGCGAAGGGGAAAACATCTTCGTGGAACACGACATGGCGGGAGGTGAGGACGCGGCGAGTCGGGGGATCGAAGCAATGATAGCCACGATGATCTGAAGGATACCCAAGGAACACACACGTGACAGAGCGAGTGGCAAGCTTGTGGCGTGCAGTAGCAACAGTGTTAGGGTAGCATGAGCAACCAAAGACACGCAGCATACTATAGTTTCAATGTATGATGAAAATTAATTAGATGCTCTGGAGAGTTATATGTTGTTAGATGAGAACTATGTATGTACTTTTGTTTTAATGTGATGATGAACTTCTATTAATTTGGTCACTTAATTATCTATTTATGATGTTCTGTAATGGTTTTTGACACACTTAATTATATATAATGCACGCAGATGAACCGACAATGGATGTACCGTGACAGACACACCTCCAACTACATTAAGGGCGTGCATGAGTTTCTCGATGCGGCTGAGGCAAACAAGCAGAATGGTTTTATGTGTTGTCCATGCACTAAATGTGGGAATACGATGTCTTACTCTAACCAGAAAATCCTTCACTCCCACCTGCTTTACAAGGGTTTCATGCCACACTATAATGTTTGGACGAGGCACGGAGAAATAGGGGTTATGATGGAAGACGGCGAAGAAGAAGACTACGATGACAACTATGTGCCCCCTGAATACGTGATGCTGCAATGGGGGGAGCGGGTGAAGATCAAGAGGAACCAGACGATGTGCCCAATGATGCTGCAACGGGTGAAGCTGCTAAAGATCAAGAGGAACCAGACGATGTGCCCGATGATGATGATCTCCGCCGGGTCATTGTCGATACAAGGACGCAATGCGAAAGTAAAAAGGATAAGCTGAAGTTCGATCGCATGTTAGAGGATCACGAAAAAGGGTTGTACCCCAATTGCGAAGATGGCAACACAAAGCTCGGTAGCGGTACCATAATTGCTGCAGTGGAAGGCAGAGAATGCTGTGGCTGACAAAGGATTTGAGAAGCTACTGAAAATATTGAAGAAGAAGCTTCCAAAGGATAACGAATTGCCCGACAGTACATACGCAGCAAAGAAGGTCGCATGCCCTCTAGGATTGGAGGTGCAGAAGATCCATGCATGCCCTAATGACTGCATCCTCTACCGCGGTGCATACAAGGATCTGAACGCATGCCCGGTATGCGGTGCATTGCGGTATAAGATGAGACGAGATGACCCTTGTGATGTTGACGGCGATCCCGCCGGGAAGAGGGTTCCTGCGAAGGTGATGTGGTATGCTCCTATAATACCACGGTTGAAACATCTGTTCAGAAACGGAGAGCATGCCAAGTTGATGCCTTGGCACAGTGAGGACCGTAAGAAAGACGGGAAGTTGAGAGCACCCGCTGACGGGTCGCAGTGGAGAACAATCGATAGAAAGTACTGGGAGGAGTTTGCAAAGGACCCAAGGAACGTATGGTTTGCTATAAGCGCAGATGGCATTAATCCTTTCGGGGAGCAGAGCAGCAATCACAGCACCTGGCCCGTGACTCTATGTATGTATAACCTTCCTCCTTGGATGTGCATGAAGCGAAAGTTCATTATGATGCCAGTTCTCATCCAAGGCACTAAGCAACCCGGCAACGACATTGATGTGTACCTAAGGCCATTAGTTGAAGAACTTTTACAACCGTGGAATGGGAACGGTGTACGTGCGTGGGATGAGCACAGACAGGAGGAACTTAACCTAAAGGCATTGTTGTTCGTGACCATCAACGATTGGCCCGCTCTCAGTAACCTTTCAGGACAGACAAACAAAGGATACCACGCATGCACGCACTGTTTAGATGACACTGAAAGTATATACCTGGACAAATGCAGGAAGAATGTGTACCTGGGCCATCGTCGATTTCTTCCGACCAACCATCAATGTCGAAAGAAAGGCAAGTATTTCAAAGGTGAGGCAGATCACCGGAAGAAGCCCGCCATGCGTACCGGTGATCACGTACTTGCTATGGTCAATGATTTACACATAATCGTTGGAAAGGGTCCCGACGCACTAGCTGTTCCGAATGACGCTGACGGACACGCACCCATGTGGAAGAAGAAATCTATATTTTGGGACCTACCCTACTGGAAAGACATAGAGGTCCGCTCTTCAATCGACGTGATGCACGTGACGAAGAACCTTTGCGTGAACCTGCTAGGCTTCTTGGGCGTGTATGGAAAGACAAAAGATACACCTGAGGCACGGGAGGACATGCAACGTTTGCACGAAAAAGACGGCATGCCTCCGAAGCAGTATGAAGGTCCTGCCAGCTACGCTCTTACGAAAGAAGAGAAATAATTCTTCTTTGAATGCCTGCTCAGTATGAAGGTCCCGACTGGCTTCTCGTCGAATATAAAGGGAATAATAAATATGACAGAGAAAAAGTTCCAGAACCTAAAGTCTCATGACTGCCATGTGGTTATGACGCAACTGCTTCCGGTTGCATTGAGGGGGCTTATACCGGAAAACGTCCGATTAGCCATTGTGAAGCTATGTGCATTCCTCAATGCAAGCTCTCAGAAGGTGATCGATCCAGAAATCGTACCAAGGCTAAGGAGTGAAGTGGCGCAATGTCTTGTCAGTTTCGAGCTAGTGTTCCCACCATCCTTCTTCAATATCATGACGCACGTCCTAGTTCATCTAGCCGACGAGATTGTCATTTTGGGGCCCGTATTTCTACACAATATGTTCCCCTTTAAGAGGTTCATGGGAGTCCTAAATAAATATGTCCATAACCGCGCTAGGCCAGAAGGAAGCATCTCCATGGGCTATCCAACAGAGGATGTCATCGGGTTTTGTGTTGACTTCATTCCTGGCCTTAACAAGATAGGTCTCCCTAAATCGCGGTATGAGGGGAGACTAACTGGAAAAGGCACGCTTGGAAGGGACTCAATAATATGCAGGAACAAATATTCTTGGTCTCAAGCACACTACACAGTTCTACAGAACTCTACCTTGGTGACCCCGTATGTCGATGAACACAAGAACAGTCTGTGCTCCAAACACCCGGAGCAGTGCGACGACTGGATTACATGTGAACACATCAGGACTTTCAGCAGTTGGTTGGAAACACGTCTCAGAGGTGACAACACTATTTGTGATGAGCTGTACTTGTTGTCCAGGGGACCATATTTGACTGTATTGATTTACAAAGGATACGAGATAAATGGGAATACATTTTACACGATTGACCAAGATCAAAAGAGCACCAACCAAAACAGCGGTGTCCGCTTTGATGCAACAACCAAGAGGGGAAAGGACACATATTATGGTTACATAGTGGACATATGGGAACTTGTCTACGGACATGATTTTAAGGTCCCTTTGTTTAAGTGCAAATGGGTCAATCTGTCAGGAGGCGGGGTACAGGTAGACCCATAGTACGGAATGACAACAGTGGATCTGAAAATTCTTGGGTACACCGACGAACCGTTCGTCCTAGCCAATGATGTGGCACAGGTTATCTATGTGAAGGACATGTCTACCAGACCGAGAAAAAGAAAAGATAAGGAAGCGAATACATCATACGATGAGCCAAAGCGCCACATAGTTCTTTCAGGAAAAAGGGACATCCTGGGAGTGGAGGGCAAGACAGACATATCTGAAGATTATCAAAAGTTTCATGAAATTCCTCCCTTCAAAGTCAAGGCTGACCCAAACATCCTGATAAACGATGATGATTATCCATGGTTACGGCGCAATAAGCAAATGACACAAGCGAAGAAAAAGTGAAGACTTTCTTCCGCAACTATTATGACGATACCATGCCAACTTTGTAATAGACGAGTATGATACCATTGTCCGTTATGTACATGCACATGCTATGCCAACTTTTTCAGAGTTCATTTGAAAACTATGAATTTAGGTCGAATTTTCTCTATAGGTGCATCTATGTTCATTTTTTTAGTAAAGTTAACCACAAAATTGTGATTCACACAAATTTCAAAGAATTCAAATTTGAAAACTAATGGCACTAACAGAAAGTTTAGAATTTTTCTAAAACTAATGGCACTAACAGAAAGTTTATAATTTTGCTGACTTAAAAGCAAGAAGAATTAAAAAATAAAGCAAAAAACAAAAGAAAATAAATAATACAGAAAACAAAACAAAAAAAATCTGGAAAAAAATAAAAATAGCAACAATAAGTATTGTGTTGTAAGTAGAAACAAAATAAAATAAAAAAAACAAAAAAACAAAAAACAAAAAAAGTGTTTTCAAATTTGAAAACTAATGGCACTAACAGAAAGCTTATAATTTTTATAAAACTAAAAGAAAAAAAGAATTAAAAAATAAATCAAAAAACAAAAGAAAATAAATAATGCAGAAAACGAAACAAAAAAACTGGAAAAAATAGGGCTCGCCCCTGGCCCATGACCATTGGTCCCTGTTTGTGCCACAAACCGGGACTAAAGGGCCACCTCACCAACTGAAGGGCGCCCAGCCTTGTTGAGCTCCTCTCAAAGTGAAAATACATGCCCCTATACAGGGAATTTGACCTAAATTCATAATGAATTTCTCTGATATTCATAGAAATTGATTATGAATTTATGTCGAATTTTCTCTATAAGTGTATCTATGTTCATTTATTTAGTAAAGTTAATCACAAACTTGTGATTCACACAAATTTTCAAAAATTCAAATTTAAACTATTCAAATTTTAAAACTAATGGCACTAACAGAAGGTTTATAATTTTTGTGACC
>LR738712.1:769563768-769614002 GCA_902687465.1 Secale cereale
CCCCCCCCCCCCCCTTTCAAAAAAGAAACAAAAACCCAGCCACAGAAATGCTGACGCGTGGATGCCTATTGGTCCCGGTTGGTGCCACCAACCGGGACCAAAGGCCCTCCTGCCTAGGCTCCGCGCACGGGCCACGTGGAGGCCCATATGTCCCATTTCTTGTTTGAACCGGGACTAAAGGGCTATGTCATTAGTACCGACCCTTTAGTCCCGGTTCTAGAACCGGGACAAAAGGCCCTTACGAACCTGGACAATAGGCCCATTTTCTACTAGTGTGGGTATGTGTAAGAAAAGCAAGCAAGCGACATGAGCAAATTATACCATGTAGCTTGGCAGTCACATCATGATTATAGATATATATGTTGTTTGCCATGAGTAAAAATGCAGTCCAGTATGATTACAAATATATATGTGTATACACTGCTTCTGTGGAGACCCTGTTTCTATTATTTTTTGTTTACGTGCTGTTTCTATGTTGCTCCTTCAATCGTTTGGTTGTGAGCTCTCTTGAGCATTGGTGTGGCTGCCAGCAAGCACTCGTGGTGCTTTAGGCCTCGGTTCATTTGTTCGTGTCCTGTGCCAGGTCTAGGTTAGCTAGGCATTCTTTTTTTTGCCATTCGACGAGGACGGTTCGTTTTGTATTTTATTTTAGTAAATATTTGTACAATTGGTGATTCACACTATCTAAGTGATGTCTTCATAAACAATGACACACTCCCTGGCATGTTTAAGAAAAAATATATTTCTGCTTGGATTTCTCCATTGTTAATTCAATTGTTACAACGGTGGTTCTGCACCTAAATCTTTAGGGCAGTAGGCTAAACATGGAGACGGAGTGTGGTCGTTAATTTTCATCTGCTTCGATGAGAACATATAGCAAAACCTATTTATCTTATGAATCCTCCTTTGTATTGATGGGTGATGACATTATTTGTTATGGCCTTTCATCTAATATACTCTAATTCGGATGTAACAAATATTTATAATACCAAGAATTTTATTTTCGAATTTTTATGTCATGTCATTCTTAAGATGAACGGGCGCGGCAACGCGCGCTATCACGTTCTAGTTTTTTCAGAAAGAAAGTAACTCGGAGCGTAGATGTCCTACAAAACCTCTTCTAAAAACAAACGGTAAATATGTATTTTAAGCATAAAACATATACTCCCTCCGTCCGAAAATACCTGTCATCAAAATGGACACAAAGGGATGTATCTAGAACTAAAATACATCTGGATACATCCCCTTTCATTCATTTTGATGACAAGTATTTCCGCACGGAGGGAGTACCAGTTTAATAAAGCATGTTCCCTTCTATGGATGATTTCTGTGTCCTTGTAGCAAGTCTCCCCTCAGTCCCCTAAAAAAAGCAAGTCTCCCTCGGTAGGCACCGGAAGAGAGGGAATGTGTCTCCCTGCAAAAAGAAGAAGCGAATGACCATGTCGCAGTCAGCTCCTGACTAGTACTCCCGATTCCTGCCAGTCCCGGCGCCACCACACCGCCCTGGCCAGCTCGGGTGCCTCACCCCCACCACCGGACCGCCATGGCTGCCTCCTCTAACCACGCGGCCATCTCCGCGCTCTCTCGTGCTCGTCCTCCAATGGCGTGTCGCCGGTGATCCTCAAGGAACGCCTGCTTGAGTTGGCTGCGGATGATGGAGCTCAGCGGGCTCCACATCCAGCTATCGTAGTGATCCACATCCAGCACGCGGTGGGCTCCACATCCTACCGCCGTCGTGATCCACATCCAGCACCGGTGGAGGACAAGGTTCTACCGCATAGGCCCTGCCAATTCGAGCGCTTTCGCCCCGCCCGGCCTCAATTGAAGCTCAACCACTGCTTGATTCGAGCTTTGTCGGTCCGCCCCGCTGCATTTGAAGCTCGGCCGCCAGCGCATTTCGAGCTCCGCCGCCGCCCTGTCCCACTCCTCGTCTTAGCCGAACGATTAGAACTCCCCCACCGGCGCCCGTCTCCACGCTCGGTCACCGCCGCCATGCCACAAAAAACTCATTTTACATGTTCAAATACATCATCTGTTGGAGCACTAGTTTTACATCATCAAACTGTTGGAATTGAAACTTTTCTTGGGATGTAAAAAACATTTTTTAGTGATGTAATTTATACAACACCTACTTTTACATCTCCAAATATACATCTTTTATTGGAGAGGCTTTTATTATAAAATTTAACGACAGACACTCCATAGGTAGTCGTCTGTACATATATTTGCATGCCCTTGGTAAATCGAAAACCCAATAACAACCAACGGGGGAATCTCGCACGTGCCGCGCATGTGTGATGTACGTGCATGCATCCATTGTGCCAGCCATGGGTTAACGTCAAATTAGAGTAGTACGAGAAGAGGCAGGAACGATACACGGTATATACTAGAGGGTGATTGATTTGTTACCAGCATTTGACATTGCCTATATTTGACAAGCCAATATTTGGAAGTTGCCAATATTTGGCAACCTTTTGTGTGATTGGTAATAAAAATTGGTATGCAACCAATCTCTAGTCAACATTTAAGAGATGCTAAAATTTGGCATGCCAATTTTTGGCATCAAACCAATTAGCCTCCTCATCTCCACCCCTAATTTTTGGCATCGAACCAATTAGCCTCCTAATTTCCAGCGCCAATTTTTGGCATCAAACCAATTAGCATCCTAATCTACACCATCCACCCCCCCCCCCTCAATTAGCCACCAATAATTGGAAAGCTAACATTTGGCAGAATCAAATATTGTCAACATTTGGCAACCTTTTATGTGATTGGCAACAAAAAATGCAACAATCTTTAGCCAACATTTAATGGTTGCCAAAATTTGGCATGCCAATTTTTGGCATCAAATCAATTAGCCTCCTAATATTGACCCCCAATTTTCAGGAGGTGCGGGCCCCTCATCATTCTTTCGTGCCAATTTTTGGCTTCAAACCAATTACTTTCTAATCTTCACCCCCAATTTTTAGGGGGCGTGGGCCCGTCATCATTCTTTCTTCCAATCAAAAGGTCCTTGCCGATCACTTTATAAACCCCCAACGACCGTACACGAGCAGCAACACCTCCTCGGTGAGCGAGCTAGCTAAACCTCCGGCCAAGACGATGGATATCTCACTACCCCAGCAATGGCAGCTCGTCCTCCTTGTTGGCATCCTCCTCCCCATCATCTCGTACCTGCTGGTGAAGAAGCGCAACACCGAGGAAAGGCGGCTGAAGCTGCCGCCGGGCCCGAAGCGGGTGCCGGTGTTGGGCAACCTGCACCAAGTGGGCCCTCTGCCGCACCGTAGCCTGCGCGACCTCGCCAAGCGGCACGGCCCCGTCATGCTGCTTCGCCTCGGCACGGCCACGACGGTGGTGGTCTCGTCCGCGGCTGCAGCGCGCGACGTGATGAGGGCCCACGACGCCAACTGCTGCAGCCGCCCCGCGTCGCCGGGCCCCGCGCGTCTCTCCTACGGGCGCAAGAGCGTCTCCTTCTCGCCATACGGTGCCTACTGGCGCAACATGCGCGGCCTCTTCGCCGCGGAGCTCCTCGGTGCGCGCGGCGTCGGAGCTGCCTGGGCCGCGCGGAGGGAGCAGGTGGATAGGCTCATGGCCGCGCTGGGCGATGCAGCGGGGCCGGTGTCACTGGACGAGCACGTGTTTCGTGTTGCCGACGGCGTCATTGGCACGGTAGCATACGGGAGCGTGTATGGCGCGAAGGCGTTCGCGGGCAAGTACGAGTGGTTCCAACAGGTGCTACAGGAGGTCGTGGACATGTCGGCTAGCTTCTCAGCAGAGGACTTCTTCCCCAACACCGCCGGCCGCCTCCTCGACTGGCTTGTAGGCATCATCGCGCGCCGGGAGAGGATCTTTCGAGACCTGAATAGCTTCTTCGAGGCAGTGCTGGAGCAGCACCTAGACCCCGCGCGCCCCAAGCCGGAGAGCGGCGACGGCGACCTGGTGGATGCCCTCGTCAGAATCTGCGAGGAGCACGGCTTCACGAGGGACCATGTCAAAGCTGTTGTCCTGGATGCGTTCGTCGGTGGCGTCGACACAAGCTCCGTAACGATCCTGTGGGCGATGTCGGAGCTGATCCGGAAGCCGCGCGTGCTGAAGAAAGTGCAGGAGGAGATCAGGGCCGTGGTTGCCGGCAACGGGAAGAGCGACCAGCGAGTGCAGCCGGATGACCTGCCGAGGCTGACCTACCTGAAGATGGTCATCAAAGAGACTCTACGACTGCACCCGCCACTGACGCTGCTTCTGCCGCGGGAGACGTTGAGGCGGGTGGAGATCGGCGGCTACGACGTGCCGGCGGGGACGCGGGTGCTGGTGAATGCGTGGGCCATCGGGAGGGAGCCCGCGAGTTGGGGCCAGGACACGGAAGAGTTCCAGCCGGAGAGGTTCAAGGACGGCGGGAGGCACGAAAAGGTGGACTTCCGCGGCGCTCACTTGGAGCTGATGCCGTTCGGCGCCGGACGGCGAATCTGCCCCGGACTGGCGATGGGGGTGGCGAACGTGGAGTTCACGTTGGCCAACATGCTGTACGGCTTCGAGTGGGAGCTGCCGGAGGGGGCGGTGGCAGAGAAGCTGAGCATGGAGGAGGTCGGCAGGCTGACCATCCATCGCAAGACGCCGTTGGTGCTCTTGCCCACCCCATACATACCGCCCGAGAGCTGGCTAGGTGGCAGGACCACGGCGTGACAAGCTCTGTTAGTGGTATATCGAGTCCATACATCGGGCAAATATACCTTGAGTGAAGTTAGTTCACAGGTGAAGAAAATTGATACGTGCGCGCGTCTGGGACTGGTAACATTAATCAGTCTTTTTTATGTTTTGGGTTCGAGCACAAATTTGCTCCAGGTTTATACATTGGGTCGTGTGAGTAAAGTTAAAATATTGTGGGACTATAATTGATTCGAAACAGAGGAAAAAAGAATCTTCCCAAGTAGGGACATGTAAAATTAGACCAAATGAATATTGCCGAATAAATCATTTTTTAGAACTCGAGCCCAACGAATCAGTCCACACTCTCTATCTCTATTTTCTCCCACCCCACCGCCCATAGACTCCCCTCACAGCATGAGCGGGTACGGGCGCATCACCGCCACCGCGCCTTGTAGTCGCATGTTCCGCTTGCTACTGCGCGGATGACGAGGTCGCCTCCCTGTGCCCTTGCATGTAAAGCACAAGCCCCGTTCGGTCACGCCGTGACTCCCTGCTCAAAGGCATGGTGTCACCTGAGGTCGACGGGCACCATCCAGATGGTCGTGGTGCTCGTGGGTTCCCGCCGCCCCGGTCGCACGTCGATGGGGGCCAACTGTTGACACATGATTTTTGTACCATACAAAACACAATTAAGATGGACTCAAATGAAAAAGCTTTCAACGTGAATTTTTCTGCATCGTCGAATAGAACAATTTTCATATTTGGGTGATCACCATCTGACCTGGTCTCAAGGGTCAAAGCTGTGTTCAAAGTACTAAAATTCATGCTCGGATCACTGTCCGGCCAACTACACCTCGAACACGTCCTCGGAAGAAGGAGAGCTCTACAAATATTGTCTTCGTCTCGATTTCGATTTATATATCATCTCAATGCGAGTCTGTATGCGCAAGTTAGAGGCAACACTCCACGGACCTGTCCTGAGTGAAAAAAGTGACACGAGGGACCCGACACCCACCTAGGTGGTGTCTAATGGGTCGCATGATATTCGGCATTTACGGGCTGAATGAATCTTGCAGGTGAAAAGCTTGCCGGACGAGTGAAACGCTTGCCGGCCAAGTGAGCTTGGCGGTGTGAAAAGCTTGCCGTCAAAAAGCTTGCCGGCCAAGTGGAAACTGTGAAGGTCAATCCGACCATAAGATGAAGATGGACTCAAAGGAATATCTAGATAGCCTCGGATGGATTTACACAGAAGTTGTGCGTATCATCGAATCGGTCAACTTTACTTTTGGAGTCATCATCATCAGAGATAGTATACGGTCTGCAATGTTGCTACAAGACTCGGACAGTCCAGTAAACTACATGATCGAGTCCGACTATAAGTCAAGATGGCCTCGGAAAGTATCAAAGACGACCTCATATGAAAACCTGTTCTACATGAATTGTCTTCATCTTGCCGAATCAGTCGATTTTGATATAAAAATCGTCTCAATCCAAGGTCGTATGCAGACTTAGAGCCCGCACAGCACGACCCTACCATAAGCAAAACATGACGCCCAGGACCAGACACACGTGTATGGATTGTGTTAGTAATTGTTTGTTTTGCGCGAGCTATTCGGCCTTCAAGATTGCCTCGAATCGGAAAACGTTCAACATGAAAGTTACCCGTCTCGTCGAAATGGTTAAATTTACTTTTGGGTTTATCTTCATCCGAGGTCTTTTGTGGCCGGCAGCGGCAAGCCTCCCAATCGCATGGAGATTAACGCCGATAACATCATCAAGCCCCATCTTGAAAACTATTGGAGGAACATCGTGGGGCCTACAAAGCATGCAAGAAGCGGCGTGAAGAGGCTTTTGAGGCGCCCAAGAAGAAGCGTGAGGAGAAGGATTTGGAGGCTTTTCTTGCAAGTTTCAAGAAGGACCGTCAAGGCAAGATCGCTCATGTTGGAAACGTCAATTTCCCTCCTCTCATTGACGAACAAGATGAAATCACGGTGAGTAAAATTTTTTCTCCAGCGCAAGTGGTTGTGATTGAAAGTATTATTAGTAAGGGTAATGTGATGACATACAATTCTTTCATAGCAAGTGTGAATGCTAAAAAAAATGCCTCCGTCGCGTGAAGAGCAACGGGTATTCCAAGAATTCCAGGCCCTCCTTCAATTAAGTACAAAGTTTGCGCTGACGAATTTCAAAAGGTCGAGCTGATGCACATGCTCATGCATCCAAAAGTTGGTTCATGTATCTTCCCCTTTTCAACTCTCTCGATCTACTTATCACTCCCACCCACCCCCTACCTTGAACTTCCGTAGAAATTTGAAATTTTGAAAGTAAACATTTATAGAAGTTGAATTTTGAAAGTAAACATATATATTCTAAAAGTTCACTTGTCATAATTTTGTAAATTTTAAATTCCCGAAAGTTTAATATTTGAAATTAAAGTTTATAAAAAATTATATTTTTGAAAGAGAACATTTGAATTTTCGAAAGTTCAAATTTGTAAATTTGGTACTCATGGAGTCTCGTTGGGGTGCAGGGGAGGGGGAGATAGGGTCACATGCACATTTGTGAGGCCCTCTCCTTTCTTCTCTACAGTATGGAACAATTGTTACTGCATTGTGCGGCTTTTCAGATAACCATGACCCCCCCGCCCCTATAGAGTTGTGTTAAATATTGTGTACAAGGTAGGTTACAGTTGAACTCTAAGTAATATTGTGTTTAGATAGGATATGGATGTCAGAATAAATCCAAGGCGCATATTGATCTACCTAGGACCAAGCAATCACACAAACACGACACCGGGATTTGTTAACGAGGTTCACCGATATGGCTACATCCCCGGGGCCTGACTACGGGCGCTCCTCCCCATGACACCGCTACAATACCGCACACTGGCCGCCCGGGCGCCGGCACACGTGCCGGCTCCCCCGTTTGCCTGAGCTATTATGTTGGCATAAGTTACATCGTGTGTCTACCCTATCATTATACTAGTTGATATCCCGCGCGTTGCTGCGGGATTTTGTAGAGGATAATTGATGCGCCGATAGATATTTCAAATCATGAAAGGAAATATATATTTATATATTTGTTGAACCATCAAGGTTAATATATTTGAGAACAATTGAAGTAAAATACATATAATCAGCTCAGTAAAGTGCATATCACCCATAGACTTCGCAATTCAGACTTAATAATTGTATAGGCAGGGTCATTAGGAAATAGTAATAACGTGAGTTTGTCGGGATTACAATTTCAGCGAGAAATAGTAATAAGTAGTAGTGTAGCTCGTAGGTGCATCTCTTCTGTGTAGTTCATGTTCCTAAAAACAAGAGTATTCTTGTGCAGCATTATTCTTGTGATTGCATGCACCTTGACGACGTCATTTTTTCCTCGCATGTCCTGATTGCACAATAATCTCTTTATTGGTGGTTTCGTCTTCTAAAAGCTCAATGCTAATTTTAGCCAAAGAGTACCCGTGAAAAAAAATCATCATTTGAGTTCATGTTGAATCTGAACCGATCGATTTATGCGGAGAGTTTTAAAACTATTACCTATTTTGTTGTTTCTCAATGACATTAGTTGTGGGTTGGCAAGGGGAGGTGTAGTATTGTTTGCTTCCTCTGGTGTATGGGTCATCGCACTGCCTAATAGAAAATTGTTGGGTTGGCGATGTTTAGATAGAGAATGTAAATGCTATTTTGTGATTGACGGCATACCTCTCGATATTCTCTGAAGATGGATGGGTCATCATTTCTTTGCATGGAGATGGCTGTAAGTATTTCATGTTTCAAGTTAGTATTTTGTATGTAGTATAGGTAATATGGTTAAAATTAGGAAGAAGATACTCTTTGAATGAAAAGAAATTAGCCAGCCTTGGTAGAAGGTAACACTTGTGCATTGCCAACCGAGAAGCTTTTGTTTATGACATAACTTACGGGGAACCTGGATACTGAATCAATCTTCATTCTCTCTGGCAAACGCCTAACAACCTCACTTGGTGTCATATAGCGACATTCTGGATGATTTTCTATTTCATTAACTGTTTCACTTGATGAATCGGATGATCCATCATTAGACTCCATTTTTTATCTGCCTATCAAATCCCTTCGTCATATACTTGGAAGAGATGTTTGTACATACCATAAGTGGACTTTGTGAGGAACACATTCTCTAATATATAGTGGCTTGCTCGTAGAAATCTTTAGGGTAATACTTTTGTATTATCCTAACTGACCTCTATTTCAAGGGTGTGACAAATTAAGAGTTGGAACAGCAGAGTTGTTGATACCGCAACAACAAAGGGTCAACGCCGAACCTTAGTCATGGAACAGCACATTCTGGAGGCTTTAGGATATTCATACCAAAGTTCTTAATATAAGAATTACAAGATCCTGACGGCCCTATGGCAGCTATTCAGTGTCTTCGGAGCACTTGTTGTCATGCTGAACACTACAGCCATGCTGCATAGAAAGAACATCATTGAAGACTACTCTTGTGTCATGAGTGGGCAACATTCTAGAGAGTAGAGGCTATGGATCATTTTTCCCAGGCCTCTTGACACTATTTATGGTCATATTGTCAACAGTAACCGGGAAAAAATTGTAAATTATTTTAAAAAAATCTGAATTATTGTGTGGATGTCCGTGTTAGTGCCGCAAGCATGCTTGACAATTTTCATGCAAGAAGGAGCAGTAGTGTTTCGTCGGTGAAAAGAAAAACAAATTTCGGGTGGCATTTTGGCATCTTCTCCTCTCCCCGCACTGCTCCTCTCTAGCGCCATCTGCGGCGTAGACGCGGCCAGGCTTGGGGGCTCGCCACACACACACACACACACACACACACACCAGGTCCTCCCGCACGCACTACATCCGTCGAGCTCGGCCGCGGAGCACCATGCCCGCGCAGCCGGCGTATGGCGCCGCTGCAACTTCTCATCTCACTAGCTACTGCTACTTCTTCTCTTCTCGCTAGCTGCTCTGCTGCTCTCACTGCTATTCCTCAACAATGATGGGAGGGATGAGATGGAGCAAGGAGGAAAAAGGTGCGGGAGAGAGGATGACATGTGGGCCGTGCACCATCCCTAACAGGTAAACAAACAGTGTGAGATCGCCGTCTCCCCCACCGCGTTATCCCATGCCATGTGGGATGGCCCTGCTGTCAGTTTTAGTGTCAAAACACGACTTAGGGCTTGTTCGGAAATGCTCCAGCTCCACCGAATCCTCAACTCCCGCTTCTCCATCAGAACTGCCGCTCCTTGTAGAAAATGGCACTAATACAAAGATGTTCGGCAGGTAGCTCTGCTCCCGATTCAGGTGGAGCTGGGCAGGGAAACAGGAACAAGTGAGTTGGGAGTGGCATGCGAACCGTTTTCACTTGGCGGTGGCAGTTCCTTCGTAATTCTTATCAACTCCTTGAATTAAGGATCTAGGATCTTAGAAACAGCAGCTCCGCAATTTTTGCCTGCGACCAGCTCCACTCCCCATTTTCTACTCCACGGAGTTTACACGTTCGGTGTCGCTCCACCAACTCCGGGAGCGGAGCCCAGGAGCGGAGAGGATCCGAACACGCCCTTACAACGAACTAAGTCGTGAGGCTCCTAAAAACACACCAGGCCTACGTTCACCACTCGGCTTAATGGGTAGTAAGCCAAAAGACTCCTTAGAATGCATTCGGCCTACAGAAAAACTATGGCTTAGTCTACGGAATAGATAAATCCCGAACGTTCGGATTTTAAACATGTGATCTCGAACGTTTTTTATGGCAACTTTAGTTGCTGCGATGTGGCAACTTTAGTTGTTAACACGTGGCAACTTTGTTCCAGTTTGATTTTTTATCAGAAAATTGCCATGTTTGGTCACCATCGACTTAATTAAAGTTTCCATAAAAAGAGTTCGGATTAGCATGCCTAAATCCCGAACATTCGGGACTTAGTCTATTGTCACGTGTCCTTTGTCGGCGGAATTAACGGATAGCCAGGCGACTATTGATGTAAGCCGAGTGTGGTCTGCTAACACTCGGCGTATACCAACAATCATCTCTTTGAAATAATAATAACCAGAAAACGGTTGGCCTTCACAGTAGTTGGTAGCACCTGGACTAGTACATAGTAGTGGCAGTACACACACCAAGGTGCCACTTATTCTCCAAATTACAAAGTACTAATATACAGGTCTTGAGCAGTTCAACTGCACATGAAGCAGACTCATCATGCTTCATCATTGTGGGCCTTCTCCGCCAGGCGAGCCCAATTTATAGCCACCTCATCATACAACTTGTCAATGATCTGGAAGTAAGCAATCGCCCACATTCTTCTCAGTAACATGGTGCAAAACACCACCCAAAGGCCAAGAACAAATCCTATGCCCATCCCAAGGTAGAGAGGCACAACTTGATATGCATCTTTACGGCCGACACATTGCTTTGCATCAATAGTACTCGTAGAGCATTTCTTGGTGAGAGGGTAGCCACAGAGACCAGGGTTGCCGATGTAGGTGTAGTTCAGGTTGTCAAGAACCTGCAGCTGTCACGCAGATGGTACCGCGCCTGATAAGTTGTTATATGACAGGTTCAAGTGGCCCAGAGAGGTTAGAGCCGACAAACCAGATGTGATTTCACCAGAGAACTCGTTGTAGGATAGGTCGAGGGACTCTAACTGCTTCAAAGCACCAATATGATTCAGGATTTTACCAATCAACTGATTTGATAAGTTAAGATTGGTGAGCTCAGTTAGAAACTTATTTCCTCTGGAACCTGTCCTAATAAACTGTTACATGACAAATCAAGATTCACCAGTAGCCTGTAGACTTTAAAGTTACAGTCACGTGTTTGGCCTTTTGTGATGACTGGTATGTTCTCCTCAAAAATATAGTCATCTGCAGAAGTATAAACTTTGTGTGTCATTGCTTTCAAGTTTGATAACGACAATGGTATTGTTCCTGATAGGTTGTTACGAGGTATGTCCAAATAATGAATACTTTCAAGACAACTAAGATTGTGAATATGGCCACTAAACATATTTGATCTCATCCTCAACATTTGCAATTGTGGCATTTTTTCTGGTAACCACTTTGGCAATGTTCCAAAGAATCTATTGTATGGAAGATCAATGAACTTTTATTGTGAGGCACTCTGAAGAACTTGAGGGAATTCACCTGATAGATCGTTGTAGCTCAAGGCTAGACTATACATGCTAGAACCAAATTTACCTGTAGAGTTTAAGCTAAACATTGAAGAATTGTTATCTGACTCCTTCCAGCATTGCATAACATCTCCTGTTAAATTGTCTCCGGATAGGTCCAACCGTCTCGGACCAGTCAATTGGCACATAGATGACGGAATGGTGCCTGGAATTTGATTATTTCCGAGCAACAACTCTTGAAGTAGTGGAGCTTTTAGCTGTAATGCCAATGACCCTGAGAAAGAGTTTGAAGAAAAATTCAAATGTGATATATTTATCAGGAGCTGTGGAACTAGACCTGCCAACTTATTTGTCCCCAGATATATACGATTAGCAGATATGTGTTGTAAATTTGCCGGTAATGAACCACACAACATGTTTCCTGATGCATCCAACCATGAAGCACGGGAAAATGTCACCCATAACCAATTAGGAATAACATCATCCGAATTTGTATTTCTAAGAATAAGAAAATCAATGTCGGTATGCCACCTAAGCCACTCTGAAAAACGAGGGCCAACTGGGCATAACTGGAAGTTTAAGTCCTTTAATCTAAACGGAGGAACCCAATTTGGTTCAATATCCATTTTCAAGGAGGTATACGATAAGTCCAGAGATTCTAAACTCAGTAAGTCTGAAAATTGTTCCTTCATGAGCACACCATCGAGTTTATTGTAATTGAGATCCAACACTGTCAAGTTACCAAGTGCTCCAACTCTATAACAGCGTGCATTTCTGTACCAGAAATTATGCAAAGAACATATTGGCGGCATATTAACATGTCTTTGTTTTGTTAGGAAGACATTTGCCAGGCATAGCTGTGGTACCAAACCTCCAATTTCAGAAACGAATTTGTATTCTACGCACACAAGAAAATAAATCACAAAGAAACAGCGGGCAAAGTATTGTTGTAGCTGTTTTGGCAAGATGTGGGAGATCGACGGCGCCACCGACAGAAGGCAAAAACCCTAGCCGCCTTTCCTTAGAGTAGAGACAAAGTGAGTACGTAATGCCACCCAAGTATTACTTTAGCTGCTCGGGCAAGATGCCCAAGCTCCGCAGTCATATTGGTTGGACGAGGGAGGGTACAACTGGTGGATGGGAACGGCAATGGAGTTGCCGATCTTGAGTTCACCTAGCAGCACAATATACGTACCCTATAGTGTGTTCCATGTCTTTGTCTTGCTATTTGTCTTGTCATGCATACTTTTCATGCACAGAATGAAGCACATAAGTTGTGGCTCAAGTTTCTACCGATAGGGACAATCAACCATGTAATGCACAGCAGAGGAATATTATGAGGAGCCATCAGGACACCACCATTCCTACCGAAGACTGGCCCAAGGAACCAAAATGGCGAAACCCTGGCTTATCAGCTATTTTAGCATTATTTTTCATGAGCTTTCCTGTGTTGGGACCTTTTTTTACAAATAAATATATAGGCTACTTATGACAATGCCGTTATTGAGAAACAGTAAAACGGGGCGAGCTAT
Organism: Secale cereale; assembly: GCA_902687465.1. Classification (NCBI taxonomy): domain Eukaryota; kingdom Viridiplantae; phylum Streptophyta; class Magnoliopsida; order Poales; family Poaceae; genus Secale; species Secale cereale. The sequence continues at coordinate 769,577,077 of LR738712.1, forward strand.
GCCCCTCCACAGCGATTTGACCTCTTCAGCCATTGGATTCTGCATACAAACGCACCAGATCGCTCAACTATCCCACAGTGCACACATGGGCCTTATTTATCTCTCCATCCCCAAGCGTCATGACTGGCCCACGTCTATGGGCTGCTGCTCCGGTGACCAACTTGGACGTCCTCATGTTAATCGGGCCGAGGAACCGTCAACGGGCCGCAATTTCTTTCTTATGTACGAATTGGGTGTTAATATGTGGGCTTCTTGTATGCGGTTGTCTCATGGATCGTCGCGCCCGAGATGACGATCGACTGGTGGCGGCGGCAGGCGATGTGGAGCAGGTGGAGGTGCAACACCAGCAACGACTTGAGAGTACGAAGAAATAAGAGGAGTGCTTTAATCCATCTAACACAACTGCTTAGGAGGAGATAAGGGATTGAAGAAGACATGGGATCCAATCCAGGTGTCCATCGCTGCACCATCTGGCTGCAACATCTACGATTTACCACAGTCTACGCCTTCTGTCATGGTAAGATTTCGTTATGAATTGTTACTATGATTCCTGCATGGTACAATTATTTTGTTCTGCTCCAATTAGCACTCAGATCTTAGTTAGTTTGTGTTGCGAACCTTCCGCTGCCAACTCCCTCTGGATGCCCACTCAGGTCCAAATTAATGGTCCACCAAATTGTTTTGGGTATGTGTAAGAAAAGCAAGCAAGCGACATGAGCAAATTGTACCATCTAGCTTGGCAGTCACATCATGATTATAGATATATATGTTGTTTGCCATGAGAAAAAAATGTAGTCCAGTATGATTACAAATATATATGTGTATACACTGCTTCTGTGGAGACCCTGTTTCTATTGTTTTTTGTTTATGGGCTGTTTCTATGTTGCTCCTTCAATCGTTTGGTTGCGAGCTCTCTTGAGCATTGGTATGGCTGCCAGCAAGCACTCGTGGCACTTTAGGCCTCGGTTCATTTGTTCGTGTCCTGTGCCAGGTCTAGGTTAGCTAGGCATTCTTTTTTTTTGCCATTCGACGAGGACGGTTCGTTTTGTATTTTATTTTAGTAAATATTTGTAAAATTGGTGATTCACACTATCTTAGTGATGTCTTCATAAACAATGACACACTCCCTGGCATGTTTAAGAAAAAAACATATTTCTGCTTGGATTTCTCCATTGTTAATTCAATTGTTACAACGGTGGTTCTGCACCTAAATCTTTAGGGTAGAAGGCTAAACATGGAGACGGAGTGTGGTCGTTAATTTTCATTTGCTTCGATGAAAACATATAGAAAAACCTCTTTATCTTATGAATCCTCCTTTGTATTGATGGGTGATGACATTATTTGTTATGGCCTTTCATCTAATATACTCTAATTCGGATGTAACAAATATTTATAATACCAAGAATTTTATTTTCGAATTTTTATGTCATTTCATTCTTAAGATGAACGGGCGCGGCAACACGCGCTATCACGTTCTAGTTTGTCTTAAATCACCACCGAACACAAACACTTTCCCACCAAAAGTAAGTAGAGCAAGCGAAGCTTGTTGAGGTCTTCAAGTGGCACGACTTATGAGGTCACGGTCATCTCCTTCACATTGTATCAAGTTCAATTCAGGTACATATGCACATGGGCATTTACCAGAGTCATCATCATTATCAGGAACAGACTTGCACTAGCACATTATGTTTCTATAATTTATCTCCAGCAATCAGATTATACACTTTGTGCTCATGGTTGTAGCTTAAGAAGACAACAACTAAAATTGGGGATGGAGTTCAATAGCTCTTACTAAGCTAAGTTAGCTTATTGATAAATTGGTGTTACTGTTTTGATTGCTTCTGTTCCTATACATTTATTATAAATTCACCTCCAGTGGTTAGTTCTTTTATTTTTATTGTACTTTGTGGTGCCAATGTTCTTTCCTTCTTTTGATCGACTGTGTTGTTCATCCCCTTCGTGCTCATATGCGTTCTGTTTCCTCAGGTCGGCGTGAAGTGAGTACACATTTTATCACCGTTCACCAATCATCGATTCTGTCCGTCTTCACTTCGTCGGCTGTGACCTTGCTCGATCGCCCAGGTGTGTTTCGTCATGCATTCCTGCATATATAATGCTCCTCAACAAAACTGTTAGATATAGCATGTATTTCGGATATTTACTAGCAGTTAGTACAGTTTTTATTGAATGTCGCATAACAAACTGCCTCAATGCATGGGAAAATCTTAATCATCATCATAATTCATGACTATTATTTTTTGTCATGGATTGTTTATGTGAAGCGGCTGGAGTAGAACAAAGGAGAATGTTATTCTGGAGGTACTAACTTTCTTAACTGAGAAAACTGCTATGATGATAAAGCAAGTTTCATTTTTTTTCCTTGTTACAGTACTATTAGCATACATGTTTAGAAATCTCAGAGGTTACTTTGTACTGTTGGGAGTGCACTGATTTTTGATTGCATTGGCTCCAAATGTAGCAACACTGAGAATCTGAGACAACCAAGTTCACTACTTTATTACCTGTCAGAATAATTCTTATTTACATGAGAATAGAAGACATGAGATCTTTACCATAACTCTAGACCTTTCCCACAAATAATAATAATGGTGTAATACTACATAGGAGGAAGCCGTTTGGGCCTTTTACTGATGGATATATTTCTTACTTTCGAAGTTTTGATCCTCATCAATAATCTCCAGGCCTTTGGGAGTTTGCTAGCAGTCCTGGTCAGACTTGGACCAGGGACTAGGCGTCCGGGATGTCTTGGCACGCTCGACTCCACCGATGGTACAAGTCCAGGTGAATACCTTCTCCACTTAGGCCCTTTCTATTGTTGTATGGAAAGTTTGACTTAACAAAATGATCTATATATAGTTCATCAGATATTGTTGGAACATCATGCTATTGTCAAGAAAAGTTGTAATGTAGCGCAACAAACAATTCCCTAATTATATTAGCCATCAAAGATACTTGCCTTTAAAAATAATTTTCACAAACACCTCCCTAGATAGTTCTTCGTTTGCGGAGAGATTGGGCAACCACTACTTATTATGTGGCTGCTAGATATCACAGAAGATGAATTTCATAATGTCTACTGACAAATTTATTTTGTTGTGGTTTCCTGAATTGCTTTTCAATATATTGATGCTTAATTACTTTCCATAAATCTGTTGTGGAAGTGTCATCCAGGAATTTATTTGATGCTTTGCATTCCATTGCATATGGTTGTGCTAACTTGATGAAACAAAGTGGCTTAATTTGTCGTGATTCTCAGTCTCTCACACTCTTAGCTGCCTGAATAGCTGGGTTTACATAGTGCTACAAATTAGTGTATTAAATAGTGGTAGATCAGAGAGTAAATATAAAGATGAGCTGCCTTTTCTCCTCTGCTCCCTTGGAATTGCATGCATATCCATGTTAACTTCTGCTATCTTCAATCTAGATTATGAATTAGAGATAGTGCCCATATGTGTACATACTACATCTTCATATTATGTTTTCTGACAAACTCGTCTTTTCACAGCTGGCTCAAGGTCATTTTTGGATCACCAAGATACCTGTGTACATCTACCACCCAAGCCATGTGACCAAGCTGATGAAGATACTCAACAATATCTGCTACAGCTACCTCCTGTTTAGTAACTACAAGGTACATGCAGAAATTAAACCTCGCACAAGCATACTTTGTTCAGTGATCTAGTGGCTAGAATTAACATGTAATTTATGTGCTTCGCAACAGAACAAGAAATGAGCGGGAAAGGAGAGAAACTTCACCTCATGTTCATAATGTCAGGTAATTAAGCGAGAACTGATGAAGACGATCAAAATGTTCAACTTTCCTTTAGGATCGCATTAGTAGGGTCAGGTTGGTCTGCATAATATGCACTTTCATATGTAGTTCACTCTAATTCCCTGAGAGGATCCTGAGGTAGCCGAATGGACTGATAGATACACCAAATGAAATGGTGATGGTGAGAATAGTTTTTTAAGAAAATTTGCTGCAGCAGAGATAGCATTATGCAGTTAAATACATAACAAGTGCAAGTAGTTCATCTTAAACAACTAGAATGTGGGGATCTCAAAACTTTCCTTGAGAAAAATCTTGATGACGAATGAAAGCAAAAGCAGCCTGCCAACATCATTCGCCTCAGAAGATTGACAACCAACTAATATAGCGATGACATATTGAGCTCAACCAATTCTCTTAGTGTGTAATCATTTCATGTATTTTATTCCCCATCTGTTGTTTGTTTTTGGGCATAAATTTATGTGTTGATCCCCTTGCATTTTGATTCCGGTCTTACACTGACTATGCAGATATGCTATAGTAGGTTGGTTTTATGTTTCTTATTGGAAGAGTAAGATGCCCAGGACGGAATCCAGTTCGTAGCAGTTCCTCATTGGTAAGCATGCTCAGGTTTAATGTTACTGCAATTTCCTCGCTAATTTCAGCTATATGAACTATACCAGATCATCATAAGGGTGTGTGAACTCACACCTGGTCTTGATGCTATTTTTGCTACATGGTACTCATTATTTTCTTATTTACTGCTTGATGACCTCTTAAGTTCCTATTTTATTTCTCTTAGGAGTTGTGTCTCTTGCAGAATAGAATCATGTAGATTCTGCTTCATACAAGTTTCATAAAGAAACAATTTTCAGAGATGACTTCAAACAGTATTTTGCTAAATTTTGTGAAGTGCGGGTAATTTGATTTTTGGATGTCCTTTTTCTTTACAACTGGTTCTCATACTGTTACTAGCAATCTTTGTTTACATACTATCCGCCACCGCCTTCTCCCCATCTCAGCTTCTCCTCATCTCCACTCTCTCATATTGGCTAGGGATGGAGGGGCAGTCGGCATCCACCTCGAGGCAGAGGGGTGGGCAGAAGGATGGTCGGTGTTGAACTCTCCACAATTCAAAACCAAGTCCATCCGAGCCTCAAAGTATAAAAAAGGCGCCTAGACACTCGATGGGTGGTGTAAATTGTAGGGTGTCCATTGGTGGAGCCACGATACAAGCACCCAAAACAGATATATTCTATTCGAAGAATGTTCACGCTGCCAAGAGAACTGAAGATATTGCCATTTGTCCCCTGGTAAGCGTCTATCAAGTTTCATAGCTATTTATTGTGCTATAGATATATCTTTACCACGAGTCTCGAGATTTACAGTGGGTGGAGCATCAGAAAATCAGGTAGCCAGTTTCTGACATAAACTCTCTGTAAAACACCATATATACAGACATAGAAGCCTTGATGTGGTGGTGGTTATAGAGATTAGAGATAAGGGAACTTCTTAACCATACTTTACTTCCTTAAACAAACCAGTTTTCTTTTCAAATTTATATCCAACCATATTTAGTGTGTTTTAACTATACTAATTTCTAACAACCAGGCTGTTGTTACACTTTTCTTCATAATAGAAAAGGTTACATTTGCGTCCAATCCAACATTGAATTAAAAAGCGTGCATGTTATTTGGTTTCTTTGGTTATTGGCCTCTGTAAATTAAGAAAAAAAATCATGTTTATGCATTTAAGAAAAGTATATGTGCATATGGTACTGGACAATGAGCAAAACACCGTCGACCATATCTCAAATCATGTTATTTGGTGTATTTCTGGTCGGGCATGTAATTAGAGAATTAAACACTATGGCGACAAATGAGATTATCGAACGAACTTATTGTTACACGACTTCCCATCATTGCCAGTCAAAAGTATGTGTCTTGCAACATTTCCTTACTTTCACGACTGTCCTAAACTTGTGCTACTGGCCATCCTTTTCTTCATGGAATGCCAAGATATTTGCCAAGTGAGGCCATAGGATGGTATGTTCAAACATACACCTGTTACTCATCATGGCATGATATTGTATTCTGTTGTGCCCTCACTCCTTTTCTATCTTCCAACAGTACTTTCAGGCACTGGCGGAGCCTCTTGGAGGCCAAAGGGGGTCATGACCCCCCCCCCCTTCCAAAAGTGAAAATATTTTTTCTATATATATTAAGCGTTTTGGTATATTTTATCAGTGAAGTATGTCGATTTTAGAGCACAAATCCATTTACCAGTGTGCTAGTTACCTACAACGGCTTGATTGTTTTTTCTTTGTGCGACTCGGACCTGTTTTCAAGCACATTTGGATCTTGTTTCAGATTTTAGCCCCCCTTAATTGTGTGTCACGCTCCGCCACTGCTTTCAGGTGCAGTACACTGAGGTCAACCTATCAGGTGAGAATCGAGTTGTGCCTCTTTCTTTTTGTGAACTGGTTGTTATGTGGTTCTTGGGGATTCACACTCTGTTTTGTTTTATTTTTTTACCTCCTATTTTTGGGCTCCCTTCTGTTAGGGAGTCAGATTGAGGACCATATGGGTATCTTGTCGCTCATCTCCGGCACGTCGGGCGCGATTGTGTTTCGATCAGCATCCATGGAAGAGCATGTAACTGACGGCGTTGATGCCACTGGGCTCACTGTCCTCGTCACATGTGACCACAACCCCCTAACCGACTGTAATCCTTGTTCTTACCTTGCATTGCAACCTCATGCTTGATTGCACATCTTGGTTGTGAAATGTGATGGGAACATATTTGGGTATTTTTTTTGTCATACGATGATGATCAGTACTATCATTCTGTCACTTTTGAACCACTGGAGTGTGTTTCTTACCAGGTCTTCTCTTTTTCACATAGTACACATCTGTGGCTGGAGTGGGGGCCCCCAAATTTTTGGGACCCTGTGCGGTCGGCCAATTTGGCCTCCCTCAACAACGGGCGTGCACCGTTACTATATGTAATTAGTCCTCTAAACTATAAAACTATTGCCTTTGCGTTCATATAAGCCTCTTAATATCTATGATGTCACTTTTTATTGATGTACTTTGAGTCTAATGCAAGAACATTATATAGTACAAATAAGTGAGTGAAAGTGGCGCCTCTCACCTGGCACCGCCCCACGTTCTATCAAGCGGCGCCACCATGTGGCGCCCCAACCACTAGTACATATTACAGGTCTCACCATCACGCCATTCACCTCATCATCTTGGCTGAAGAAATAGAGAGTCATTTACCTGTTGACCACTCCTTTCCAGGAAAAGGTTACCTACTCTCCCCGATGAGCTTTATTTGTTGAAATGTACGTCTTCCATCCATCGCCGGCTATGATGGCCGTATCATTTTTCCTTATGCACTTAAACTTCAGATGTGTGCTCCTCATCATCCTTAAATTGCTAAGCGTCGCCGTTTAAACTGTTGAAGTCCACCCGTACATTGCCTAAGATACACTATGCAACAATAAAGAAAAATGCAGTTAATAATTAATGGTAAGGAAGTAAAAAAACTAAGAAAATGGTTAGAATGGAATACTAAAGTTGAATAATGTTGACCTTATTTTTCGAATCACTCAATCAAGCAGAGCCCGAATTGTACTACAGTTAGCAAAGTGTCCATAAAGAGACATTTGTAGATATGGCAGATCTTACAAAGCATGATCCCTATCAATCACTGCGATGCACTTATCAATTTTAAATAGTGTACTTGAATACTAGCTTATAAAATATTTGATCATCATTTACCGACCTAAATAAGTAATCACTTATTTGACAAGAACTTAGGCTTAACAAAGAGACATAATTGATGGATGGTTTGGTTTCGCATGGCTCGATTCGTGCTCTGTACTTATTTAGATACATTAAAACCGTGCAACTTTCCAGCCCTCCTAGACCATTAGCACACATAGCCGTCGGATAATCATTTTGATGTGTTTCTGGCCATCAGATAGCGATCAATCCCACGTCCACTCGTACTAATCGCTAGGAACAAGCTCTAAAGGTGCTAGGCCGCTACTCCGATGACAATTTCGTCCGGCTGGTGTAAATTTGGGCCCAATGGGCTTTCTATTGTACCATTCGTGTCGCTCCTCCTTGTCTTCTAAAAAAATTGTGCCCTCCTCCTTTCATAGCAAACCCTAGCGTGGCGGCCGACGCTAGGCGGGAGCGGCGGCGCCTCTCTCGCGACCGTGACCTCCAGCAGCAGAGCCATCCGTGCCTTGCCAGCTCACCTTGCAGTCGCGCCTTAAAGTCTCTAGGCGAGCTGCCATCAGAAGCCGCCGTGCTTTTTCGCTCTCTCTTACACGGGTCTCGTGTTCCTGATCCGTTCATCTCAATCGATCACCTTCACTTTTGCTCCCCCTTCTTGTAACACAGTTGAGTGTCGTTGTTCGTTGTGGGTGCGTGCCGATCAGTCATGCCGGTGGCACTTCTTTTCATACTAATCGGTGAGTTCTCCTCTTCAGAATCATAATGTTTGTTTTTCATTCTGTGCTACTGCCGATGGGCACTCATCATTATTGATTTGTGCAGAAACTTTTCTGATCATGTCACTTGCTACAGGTCAACATATGTAGTAGATGAAGTCAATGGTTTGGAGCACTTTACCTTGGTTTAGTTGAACAACTGAATTGGCAACTCCTTGAATGCTTTCGTTCAGCCACAGATTAAAGGCCTCTAATGATTCCGAGTATTTTCGCGGTTATTAAGATGAAATAACCCAGGTATTGCAGCCCCCGTTGTTTGTTTACACATCATTTTTCCTCTATACTACCTATTCAATTCACCATATCTGAATATTATTCGATTATAATATTGAGCCAAATAGAGCTCTCTCACGCCATGAGGATTTGTGGCCGTCCGTTTTGTTGATATAATCACTCCTGGCCATCAGATCTTCTTGATGCAGCGTAATGCAGCGTCATGGCCCAAATCTTGCAGCCTCCTGGCCCATCTGTACAAAAAGGCTGCTACTCTGGAAGAAAAATCCGAGGCCTCTGGTTAATTCGGTCGCTTGTGCCAGCCCATTGAACCACTCAGATATGTCTCGCTTTTCCTGTGTGTACTAAAAAAGAAAAAACGAGGTACTTTTATTCCGGTATTAGTTTGGTACTTTGGTTCATCTTGTTGTTGGGCATATGACGCGATTCGTAAATTCTGCCCCAAAAGATGATTTTTGTGGCCTGAAGCTTTTGTGTGATTCCCGGGTCTGTGTTCCTTTGAAGTGAATATCTACATGGGATTAGATTTCTGGAGATTTCAGCTTATCAGTGGTTGCTTGCTTGGTGAACCTACTTGCTATATGAGTATTAGTCTGCTAAATAGCTAAATAGTATTGTTCCCCAAAAGATGATTTTTGTGACCTGAAGCTTGTTTGTGATTCCCAGGTCTGTGTTCCTTTGAAGTGAATATGTATGTGTGACTAGATTTCTGGAGATATCAGCTTATCAGTGGTTGCTTGCTTGGTGAACCCACTTACTATATGACTCTCAGTATTACTCTACTACATAGTACCGTTCAGCTAGATAATTATAGGCACAACTTTGATGATAAAAGATTCATATAAAAATTGTGTGAAACATTGTGATTCTTAATTTCTTGAGAACTACTCAATTATATTATTTTTCCCACTACATTAGCCTTTAGATTTCTGTTGGCCTTGCTTTTCTTCACTAATGTTTTCAGTGTCATCCTTCTCCAGTTCTCCCCCGCTGCTGCTCCAGGATAGGATTTGCAGTGATGCTGGCTGCCAGTGAGGAAACGAGCTCACTTAAGGTGGGTGTTGCCTGCTTCCGTGGACATGGGAGCCTCCATAGCTTTCAAGGATGGGAGAGATATCTCAACTAGAGAGGATGCGCCAAACCATCTCCAGGTATATAGGTGTGGTTCTTTACCTAGCATACTCACCCAGCCTTGAAAAACATATCTCCCAAACTCCACTCTAATCTGTAGCATTTTCTGCCCTCCTACTGTGATGTTGCAGTATGTGCAACAAGTGTTCTTGTAAATGTCTTAGCGTAAAGACTTCTCATGGGAGATGCCACTATGACCAGACCTCTATGTATGTCCTTTGCAGGCTTTCCTATAAAATACTATATTGTCATTGCCATAATAATTGTGTAGTACACTATTCGAAAATCACAAGGTAGTTTCAGCGTTGCTGTTCTCAACCATGTTAGCCTTATGTGCAAGACATCAGTGTGATATATATGTCCAATAGGATACTGCCATATGAAAATCCGAGGTGAATTTTTTGTGACTAATGAATATGATCTGAAGCATGTGTTCTGAATTTTTGTGTGACCAGACTACGAACTGAAACATGTGTTCTGAAAATTTTGCGACGATGCATATGAACTGAAGCTCCATAATTTTTATTTGAAGTTGACATTAGTTACAACCAATAGAATTAAAAATAAAAATGGTCACGACCAATACATTTCTCATAATGTTATTTCTAAGCTCCATATACGAATGCCGTCACCGTCGGTGCCCCTTTGGCATCCACTACACGGCTGGTTGCCAATGCTCTCAATCGCCTACCGCAGCCACGTTCGCTCATTCGTATATCATTGTTGATTTTATCAATCCTAACTACATACAACAATGTAATCTTATTTTCACTTTTGATTTAGCTGGGCGCAATTAGAGCTCAGTCACCAATCGGCCGTCGTCATGGGGAGTCGAATGGGCAGCCCTTGGTAGGAAAGTACAGGAGTGCTCATGTAAGATATTGTTCAATTTGTTTGCTCATGTTACTATTTCCCCAAAGCTGCTGCTGAGTGATGGTTGCCATCATGAATTGCAAATAATCACTGCTTCATTTTGAACTTGAAACCACAGTAAAAAGCTAATCCTTGCCGAATTAATATGATGGATTATGTAGTGCATCATCTATTACTGACATGAGTTGCTCTTATATTTTTCTCTTTCAGTTGTCTTACAGTTTTTTTATGGGGCAGTGTGCCTGGATATAACTTGGTAACCATTTTTGAGAAAAGATTATTATTTCTGATGCATGAGAATATTAATTGGTTGACAAAATATTGTTTACAACAAAAAACATATACTTGATGATTGATTTGCACAAGGTGGGGGATTTGAAAATTTCAGAAAGGAAAACCATTTATTAATAGCTGCACAAAGAAAGTCACCTGAGTGGTGTCCTGGAAACAGCCTCAGCAAGATTGGAGATGATAGGTATTTGAGATAGTTGCTTTGTGAAGGAATGGCCAAATAAATCTCCTACCTTGCCAAGCAAAAGATCAGTGATCTCGTGCAGGGTCTAAATGTTATCACTGATGATGGCTCTACAGGAACAAACATCTATGAGCACTCAGATTCTTCATTTACATAATGTTCGGCCAATTCGACCATGTCAGATGCAGTTTTATCTGGAGCAGAGGTGGTATATTATTTGTAATGGATGTATATGATGGCTCGTCATCTGAATGCAAGCTTTGTCTCGAGAGTAGATCCTCCAGCTTCACTGTGAGAATTTATAGCACTGCTAAATAATTGTTTTAATTTGACCTTCGCCTATTTCATCTTCAAAACTTAAGCTTTCTCACATGGCTATTGGAGTCGACGGATTCGAGAATCACATGGTAGTCACTGGAGAGGAAAGATGCAGGAGAGGAACTCCCATGCATGCCACGGTGCACTTGGGTGCATTCCTTGCTTTTTTACTGTAGAAATGCATGAGTACATGTGTTTAACTGAAGCAAAGCCACCTTGTGTTTTATCATACCAGTAAGCTAATGTGCCCATAAATTGGCACAGAGGGGAGCTAGCAAGTCACCAGCTTTGAAAGCATAACCAATATTTCAGTTTTTACACCACTACTCAATTTTGAAGAGCTATTTCTTCAAACAAAATATACATGTGAGCATTTCTAAACTATAGGTCATAGTCTGCTCTGTTGCTCTAGATACATGGGATTGGCATAGCTTACCGTTATTGTTAAACTAAATTGGCGAGTAATTGATCCTTTTTTATTAGGAAAGTGAAAAAGAAATTATTTTTTGTTTGGACATATCACTGTACGTACTACTTATATCATTATGCAAAGATAATGAACTCGAAGACAACATGCCTAGCTACTGGTGTACTGGAATTCATCAGCTGTATCAAGAAAACCAAAGTAAAACAGGTACTCAGATTTCCGATTCTTCTTTTACCAGACATGAAGGTTGTACCACAAAGAGTATCACGTGTGGCTCACACAAACTCCCAATGAGGCACATTTTGTGAAATTTTCACTGTATGAACGAGGATCCGACATTTGCTTTCACCCCAACCTTTGCGATACAGTTTAGAACGTTTCATCATAACAAAAATGTTAGTTTTTCTGAAGTATCCTGACCATTTTCATGAATTTAGGACATCTTTGCTCCAATATGAAACTATAGAGAAGAGACCTGACATATATTTGTGTTAAATGTTTCAGTAAGCACATCTACAAACTTTATTATTTTTCTAGATTGATTTACTTGTTGGTGCTAATGTCCATTTTATCTGAACAAGACATCTGTGATGTTCCAAAAAAATGGAGCTCATGCGTCCTTGATCAAAGTTTTAGACATGTAGCTGAGGAAAGTGTGCCTGAAGGATGTTAAGCGGTCATAGGTGGGGCCTCGTGTTATTGGGATATGCACGTGTCAATTTTTGTTTCCCCCGTTGCAACGCACGGACATTTTTCCTAGTCTGTCCTAAAAGGCTGCTACTCTGGAAGAAAAATCTGAGACCTCTAGTTAATTTGGTCGCTTGTGCCAGCCCATTGAACCACTCAGATATGTCTCGCTTTTCCTGTGTGTACATAAAAAAGAAAAAACGAGTGCGGTCCATAGGATGCGGGGGACTCCAACAGAGGATGCGCTGGATGGAGCCCAGGCACGCGAGGCGATCGAGCGCTACCGGAGCCGGCCAGGCGAGCGAGGGAGCCGAGGCGCGTGAGTGGATTCAACGCCACGCGGATCAGCTGATGCGCGCGAGGGGAGCCGACCATCTGACAGGGGGATCCAGCGAGCGAGCAGGATGCAGATGAATTAGGGTCCGGCCGATCAAGCTGGCAAGTATTTTTCCCCTACATGCGACCAAACAGTCCCACATGAAGTTTTTTCGAATTTAGTAAACTGTATTTTCTAATTCGATGAACTTTTTCCAAATCTGACAAACTTTTTAAAAAAAAATCAATGAACTTTTTTCAAGATTGATGAATTATTCCTTCAAATTTGTGAAAGTTTTTCAAAATCGATGAACTATGTTTTCAAACTCGATGAACATTTCGTCAAAATCGATGAACTTTTTTCAATACCGATGAAGGTTTTTCGCAAATGATGATTTTTTTAAACGATGAAATTCTTAAACCTTTTCATGTAATTTTTCCAAAATCTTTGAATTTTTTTGAGTTTGTGAACTTTTCATCCAAAATCTTACATTGTTTGTGCCGGTTGTGGCCTTTGTTTTCGTTTTAGCTGCTTGTGGCATTTTTCGCTTTTAAGCGTTTTTTACATAAGACCTTGTTCTGAATCTGGATTTTTTTTTTTGCGAGAAAATTTCCGATCTATTCATCTTCAATCATGGCAGTACAACGAATACCAGAAATAATAGAAATTACAATCAGATCCGTAGACCACCTAGCGACAACTACCAGCACTGAAGCGAGCCGAAGGCGCGCCGCCGTCATCGCCTCTCCATCGCTGGAGTCGGGCACAACTTGTTGAATAATGTAGATTGGAAAGATCCAATCCGAAGACACACGAACGTAGACGAACACCGACGAGATCCGAGCAAATCCACCAAAGATAGATCCGCCGGAGACACACCTCCACATGCCCATCAACGATGCTAGACGCATCGCCGGAACGGGGGCTAGGCGGGGAGACCTTTATTCCATCGTCAGGGAGCCGCCACCGTCTCGTCTTCCTGAGCAGGACACAAACCCTAGCAAAACTGAAATAAACGATTAAAAACGGAGCCCTCCCGCCGACCCTTGCCGAGATCCACCGCGCCCCCATGGCCCTAATGCCACCGAAGAGGAGGCGGACCTGCGACGGCGGCCACGGCGGGAGGCAAAAACCCTAGTTTTTTGCGGAGAAGGAAGAGGAGGAGGCGGCCGCTATTTGTTCCGTTCCGTACGTATGTGTTTCCTTCTGAATCTGGATCTTAATAAGATGGTTGTGTGCATCAAGAGATGTGGAGGCCGAAGGTCTCCTTTTCGAAAAAATATTCAGAGTATGCAGTATATGGGCAAGGCCAATTTGACCAAAACATGGAATGGAACCAAGTAACTATCCAAAGCCGGAATTCTTAGATGGTTCTGACCCAATTTTCAGCGGCCCATGCGTCGGCCACAATGCTGTCACGCACTGCTGTATTGATAGAACCAAACAAGTCCAGGGAGGCAGCGACGCAGCCACGTGAGAGCAGTCCCAGAGGGGCATTGCCACCTGGCCACGCTACACATCATATTGCTGCTCCTGAATGGTTTTCTATTGCGACGAGTTACCTTGGGTGTGTATATCTCATTTTGCGCGAGTAAACGATTTCCTGTTTCGGGCAAACATAACACTCCTTCCATACAAAATTACTTGTCACAGGAATGAATGTATCTAGAACTATTTTCATTCTAGATAGATTCATTTTTATGTTTTTATGTGATTAGTAATTCGGGGACGGAGGAAGTATATATTACTGGTGCCTTCCAATCCTAGCATGTGCATGCACGCATGATGTAGCAAACATCTATGCACGCACGCCGTGGGAGTAGAATAGTGGTAAGGAATACTAGCCGGTTCATAGGGATGCAATACCGAATCTCATAGGGATACTACTAAAGGGTCTGTGAAGACTTCTGCAATCTCAAGAAGCTATGCCGGTTGAGTCTTTCAGTGATGCTCATAGGTAAAGGGTGTGCATGTGTGCATTTATAAGGGTGAGTGTATGTTCATGTATGTGAGCGACTTCGATTATACTATATTCCAAAAAAAAACATGGTACATAAAGTATGGGGGGCCCGCCTGCCTGTTAGAGTATAAGAAAAAGGATGAGACTTTTATATTAGCTGCACTAAATTATTATCTTGACCCGCCAAAAGGTTTCATAAATACATCTAAGTGGACAAAAATGTTGATTTTGTTTCCAAAAAAGATTTTAGCATGATGATTATTTTAATATAATAGCCAGAGTCTTTCCTTACTTTTTGATGTTTCAGGTTTAATTTGAATAATAATTCTAAAGTATTTTTTATGGAAACAACGCTCAATTAAAAAAAAAACATTGATTAAGAGGCAGAATGGATGAATGATGTATACTGCTTTTCTGTTAAAAGGAATTTGCCACAAAATTACTGGAAACTTTAGCAAGTGAAAATTGAAGTAATAGTTGATGGTTGATATAGTTGGTGCATTCTCCTAATAGATGGATGGACATAAAACGGAGAAAATCATACTATGTGTTTTGATCCAAATGTGCATATTGATACGACAATTTGTCTATATAGATTGATGGCTGATATAGTTGGTGCATTCTCTGTACGTGGTTTTGGTCCAAATGTACATATTGATATGACCATTTGTCTAGATACAAACAGAATATCAACATGAAAATTGCAGCATTTTGTGTTCACATAATTACACACTTGCACTCCTCAATCTTCAATGTAAGAAGTTAAGGGCACTTACACGGTTTAAGAAGATTTTTTTTCCTCTACCAATGATTCCATTAATCATCAACTTGCGGAACATCGGGCAAAGAAATAATTGATCAACAACGGACCGGCAATTTTTCTCTTCGAACAATTCCATGTAACATCAACGTGCTGAACAAATCGTCCATGCAACATCAACATGAGTGCAACCTCCATTCACAACAAATTAAACGCTGGAAAACCAGAAGAAATCCTAAAACAACAAAATTTCGCCCCTCAAAGCATATGAACCAACACGTAGCAGACCCCCGCTCATCACGATAGGAAAGTTTTGCCAAATAAAATTAGCAAGCATCACACATAGGAAAACTTCGTTACAGATCAATTAGTAGATGCAATTTCTAGGTATGAATCAATTAGAGAGAGATTTTGTACGTGAGAACCAATTAGAGAGGTCGAACGGCCAGTAGGCGAGGTGCCCCATCTTGAGGCACGTTCACCAGGGCAGCGACGAAAGGAGGGCGAGGTCCAGCTCCTCGACCACCTCAAACCCGACCTCTTGGGCGATGGACGTGATCTCATCATGGCGGCGCAACCTTGGTAGTGCGTCGACGCACGTGGTGCCATGGATGGCCTCGACTTGCGTCCGGTCGTTGGCGCAGAACATCGACGTGGTGAGCTAACCGGAGTGGGCGGTGATGGCTCGCATGGGCTCGTCGACGCCGTATCTGATGTCGAGCACGCGGTGACAGAGCTTGGTGCCGAGCAGGTCGGCGACATGCTCCTCATGGATGCGGGTGGTGTCACGGTGGGAGCGGCTGGGGAGGACGCGGGCCGACGCCTAGAAGCGAGACGGGGCCGATGAGGATGGCGGCACCGGCTGGTCGCGGAACGGCGAGGGATTGTTAGGTGGAGGCGTCTCTCCGTCTCTTTATCATCACCCATCTTTCTCTCGGAGAAGAATAAGGGAGGGGCAAGAGAATGGGGGTGGTAGTGTGTAACCTCAAGAGTTTTGGGTGGCTACTGGTAATTTCTCAAGGTAAGAAAAAGTTAAAAAATCCTCATGGGGTGTAAAAAAATAATTCCTTCCAACACGTGTCAATGCACGGAGCAAAGTAGCTGACAATGGCAAACGCACGAGAGGAGCCCTTCCTTAGTAACTTTAATTATCTTATCTCTACTCCTAATGGAGCAGTTCGTAGTCTTTGTTCCAGGTTTTTTTCGTCCCACCTCCCACTGGTTTATTTTCGTCCGGTTTATTTTCGTCTCGCATCCCACCACCATATCTCCTCACGTTGATTTTTTACCCTCACAATAAAAACTTTCCTAACATTTCCAAAGTTTCTTAACTAGACACGTTATAAACGGCAGGAACTGATAGCACATTACCAATCAATAAAATTTAGTTTCATGACGATCAATTCCAAATCCTAATTTTCCTAATGCACCGATCTTTGCCTTTTCTAAGTGATTGTTTGGATAAAGAGGATTAGCTACGGATATATCTCTACTCCTAATGGACGACTTGGTGAATAGTCTTCGCGGTTTATTTTCGCTGGGTTTATTTACATATGGTGATTGATTTCTTTTTTAGTAACCCAACTAACGGATGATAATCAATCTTCAAATACCAAAACCAAACGTACAAGACAACAATCAATTCATTTTTTCTGACCGGTTATTTTTCGTCTCCTCTCCCACCTGCCTTTTCGCTTCACCGCCCACATAAACCCATCGGATTAGTTATCATATAAAAAAATTAATCACAATCAATCAAGCATTGATGGGATATTTCCTTACATTGATGTGATTTTCATTTCTTATCATGAATCATACACGTCAAAAAAGGTAGGACGTGCGAGGATCATGGGCACATGCCCTACAAATCCGAAAATGCCTATAAAAAATAAATCAGAATCAATCAAGCATTGCTGGTATATTTTACTTGCTTTGATGGGATTTTTGTACACGGTACCATTAACGCGATCCTCCCACCGCTGCCCTCCTCACGAGCCTGGGCGGCCGATCCTCTCGACTCCTGCCCTCATGTTTCCTCGCGCCGGCGCGCCGCCATCCTCTTCTTCTCTCCGATTTTCTTGACCAAGAGGACTCCTCTGTGCCCCAGGCCCTGGTCGACCTCGGCGACTCCTGGTACTCCATCTGCACCGTCACATCCGACGCAGGCGAAACTCCAGTTCACCGTACTACCACGCGCTGCCGCCACCAGCGCGGAACCCTAGGGCAGGGCACTAGGATCCCCAGAGCAGGGCGGGCAACGAGGAGCGGCGCAAGGAGGCTCTGTCGGTCATTCCCGGCACCAGCGCTAAACCCCAGGTATTTACGTTCCATGTCCTCCCCGCACTCTATGCTGATACATCAGCGAGGAGCTGACGGTGGAAATGCTACTCCTCCCCGAACTCTGTGATGCTTGATTCGATCTCGTGGACTGGAGCCATGAAGGTGGGCAAGGGTATTGAGTTTGCTTCTAACGCCGGCTTGGGTGGTGGGTGGGATGAATGCGAGCAGCGGCCAACGACGGACATGGACTCAAGCCAGCACAGGTCCACGGCGGAGCAGCACCCTGCTGGTCTTCACTTGGTAGGCGGCAGCAGTTTTCGCATCAAGGTATGTGTTCTTTTTTACATTCTTGTCATTTCTGATTGAGAATCGTTGTATTAGCTCATGGGCGCCCGTACCAGCAGTCCAGATTTGATTCGGTGCCAAGGAAGATAATCGAGATGGTGGCGCAGAATTAGAGGATGCCAGATGACCAGATAGAGGAGAGACACCACCCAACGCCCATCAGAATGTGGTGTTCTAGAGTATGGTAATTGGTAAAAGTTTTTGGTACTATAATATGAGAGTGTGTGTGTGTGTGTCAGTGTGTGTGTGAGAGAGAGAGTGTGTGTGTGTGTCTGAGAGAGAGAGAGAGGCGGGGAAAGAAAGAGAGAATTTAGATAAAGATAATGCATATTACTTAAAAATAACGCTGAGAATTTAGATGTATTGTTTGTTATGAAGCTGTGGCTGACCGATTTATATGAAATTAATTCCCTCAGTTGTGGTGACAAATATAATAGATATAATTCATATTGTTATGCACTAGCGTGTGTGTGTGAAATAGATGGATTATGGTTCTGTACCCAGTAAGATGGATATGTGTGTGTGTTAGAGAGAGAGAGGGAGGAAAGAGAGTGAGGAAGAGGGAGGGAGAGTGTGTGTGTGAGGATTTATTGGTAAAAAAGATCGCCAAAGTCACTTGATATGTATGAGAATATTAAATGTAATATTAATATGATTAATATTGAACTCTTAAAATTAATGTGACCCCGTTGCAAGGCACGGGCGTTGCGCCCGTGTGTGCTTCGTTTATTCTTATTTGGTGCTGTGGTTGGTCGGCGTCGAGCGATCAAGTATCGTTGTTGCATCCGTCCCGGGATGCGCTGCCGACCGATAGGTTGGATGCCGGGCGGCGAGCCAGAGCAGGTGTGCCACGGCCTGCCGGTAACGAGGCTGTGCATGTGCTACTTTCCGTGCGGTGTGCCTAACCCACAGGATGTGTTGATCCCATCCAGCACTCAATCAGCTCTTCTAGTCATGATTGATTAAAAAAAAGGAAAAGAAGAGACGTGTGCATGCATAGGTCCGTGGGAGACTTGGTTTGGCAAGACCAGGCAAATCATGACAGACTTGAGTCGGTTTCCGTGTGGAAAAAGGAAAACAAGGGTCGGCTGAACCGATAGTAATAAACTGGCCGCGACGACACGAACATGCACCAAATAATTAGTCCGCAAGTTCGGGAAGAGGTGGAGCGATTCGGCTACGGCAGATATCGGTCTGTGTTACGGCGAGAGGCTTCACGGCAATTTCTGAAGGGCAGACAGGGGCGGTGCAAGTCAGATTTCTTGGTAGATCGCGGACTGCGTTGTGGCTTCAGACGAGGAATACGGGATCGGTGATCTCTTTCGTGAAGAAGTCGCGGAAGAAAACAAGGGCGGTCAGACCAGCTGCAACAGGTTGGTTAGATCGCGGCTCGGCATGGCGCCGGGATTCACCAGGTTTGATGTGGAAAATTCGATGGCACGGGTAACTTTGGTCTAAGGCAGACAAGAGTCAAGGATATTCTGGCGCAGCAGGGAATCTTGAAGGGTTTGCAGGAGACGAAGCCGGCCAAGGCTGACAACGATGTGTGGGAGGATATGCAAGTGCAGGCGCCCGCTACCATACGGCTTTGTCTTGCGGATCAGGTCATGTATCATGTCATGGACGAAGATTCTCCTAAAGGAATTTGGGACAAGTTGGCAAATCGTTATATGTCCAAGTCAGCGACCAACAAGCTGTATTTGAAGCAAAAGTTCTATGGGCTGAAGATGCAGGATGGGTCGGATCTTGTGGAGCATGTGAATGCCTTTAATCAATTGGTCACGGATCTAGCGCGTCTGGATGTGAAGATTGAGGACGAGGATAAGGCACTACTTCTTCTTGTTTCGTTGCCACCGTCCTATGAGCATTTGGTGATTACATTGACACATGGAAAGACAACCGTCAATAATGAAGAAGTCATTGCAGCATTGCTTGCACATGAGTTGAGGAAGCAAAAGAATGCTACAGAGGAGAGTACTCAAGGTTTGGGGTTGGCAGTTAAAGGTTATCAGCTCAGGAAGGGACAAGAGGCAGAGAAGGAAAAGAAGAAAAAGGTGCAGTGCTACAGGTGCAAGGACTGGGGACATATAAAGAGGGAATGTCCGGAACTAAAGGGTGGGGCAAGTGCTAATGCGGCTACTCATGGTGATGACTCAGACAACAGTAGTGATGTTCTCGTAGTATCAAACAGGCGGTCAACAAAAACTAAAGCATGGATTTTGGATTCAGCTTGCTCTTTTCATGCAACGCCCAACAGGGAGTGGTTCTCTTCGTACAAGTCTGGTGAGTTTGGTTTACCCTATGTGGGCGATGACACAGGTTATCGTGTTGCTGGAGTAGGTGACATCAAGATCAAGATGTTTGACGGAGTTGAGCGGATGCTTCGGGGAGTCAGGCATGTGCCAGGGCTAAGGAGGAATCTAATTTCGCTTGGTGTTCTTCATGATGGTGGTATGGAATTTCGTTGTGATCGGGATAAGAAGACCATGGAAATCATGGAAGATGGGGTGACTGTGATGATAGGAGAGAGGACGGCTTCGCATCTTTACAAGTTGCAAGGGAGCACTGTTGTAGGTGGAGCCATGGAGAGTGGAGTTGCAGGAATAGCAATGGAGTTTCACAGTGGCGGCGGGTCTGGCCCGTCGGGTAGCTCTCGGTAAGATACAAAGGAGACAACCCAAATCCGGAGTACGTGGAGGTTCGAGCATGGACGACTTCTAAGTGGCGGAGAATATTCGCCAAGGTGGAGTTTGTTATATTTGTGTCGAATATTATGTACGCAAGGGGTTACGTGGACTTGGAGTTGTAATTGGTGTGGTTAGGTACGAATTGTGTAGGAGTCGGACACTTGTATCCTAGGCCTCTTATATACGGAGGGGCACCACACGTTGTAACCCATGATGACGACTTGATAGCAACAGGTACGCGGGGGAGCCGACGGCTTGTGCCGGCGCCCGGGCGGCCGGTGTTGCGGTATCTTGGGGAGGAGCGCCCGTAGTCATGCCCCGGGGATGTAGCCATATAGATGAACCTCGTTAACAAATATCGTGCCTTGGTTTATCATCTATGATCTTGCATTAGTGCTTTATTCTAACACTGTCCGTCCGAGACTAGATTTCTAGTCTAGGAACAAAGACTCGAAGTAGTTTGTGTTGATGACAAGTTCGTCGACTGGGGCTAATGTGCATGACCCGGCGAGAATTCTGCTTAGGAAATCAATGGCAGGGTCGCCGTGTGGTGTGCTCAATGATCTGTCGGATGGGCGATGGCATACACTGGCACATGGCCGGCACATGCGGGTGCTTATCTGCTGAGTGCAGACCTACAACAACACTTTGCTGTTCCGCCGGAGGCCTCGCAATACCGCACATTTTTCGTAGGTTTGTAAATTCTAGGTTTTCAACATTACAAACCAAATAGAATCAATAATATAAGTTAAATATATGGATTTAAATGATCTGAAAGGCAATTCACAGTACCACAATCATCTTCATCACAACAAATGTTCAAATTTGAATAATTATTACAACACCAAATGTTCAAATCACACACAAAACACATATGAATTAAACTGGGAATCTATCTCCCATAGAGTTGTCACTGATGCTCAATAAGATCTTCTAGGAGCTGGTAGTGTGAAGCACTGTTCTCTATCTTCCGGTATGTGTCAAGAAATGCAGTGATCTCGTCTGCGTCCCCGACAGGCTTCACACG
Source organism: Secale cereale (assembly GCA_902687465.1). Classification (NCBI taxonomy): domain Eukaryota; kingdom Viridiplantae; phylum Streptophyta; class Magnoliopsida; order Poales; family Poaceae; genus Secale; species Secale cereale. Next base: position 769,598,912 of record LR738712.1, read on the forward strand.
GCTACCAACATTGTCATAATAAATCTCGAAGGCCAGAGCTCTTCTATGTCGAAATCCCTGGTTGTCAATGTCATCGTACAGGATCATCTCTTCTATGTCTGAATCATCTGATGAAGACGAACTCCAATCCATCTACAAAATGCACGCACATTAATTTCTACCAAATCTCACCGGCCGATATTGAATCAAAATAATCGGCCGCCATTGAACATACCTTCTCCCGAAGCAACGCCGTCAACCCCTTTCTTCTCCCTCGACGGCTGAAGCAAATTCTGGCGCCCCTTTCTTCTGCCCCTACGGCCGAAGCAACGTCTGCCAAAATCCCATCGTCCGGCGCACGCGAGCGACACCCGTTCGATTCCGAGGCTCGCTGGCGCTAGAACCAACCGGATCCACCGGCTGCAAGGCCGCACGCCAAGCTCCTGGGCGGATCCATGGCGCCGACGTCGGCTGCTAGCCCGTAGAGAAAAATAGGCACTTCCCACTCCCAAATTTGGTGGAATAGATGCGGCTAGGGTCGGTGGAGCTACCAGACGGCGTGGGGCAGGCAAAACCAGCGCGGAGGTGCAGCGGCGGTGGCGGGGAATGATACGGGAACACAAGCGGGCGGAAATTGAGTTCGTACCAAGGAAAGCGGATACGGCAAAAAGAGGGGCTTCTCTCATAGATATGACGGAAACTGCCCGGACTATGCAGGATCACGCAAAAAAGAATATTCAGGGACGGATGATTTCGTGGGTTCTGTTTTGGCCAAAAGATCGCCCACGTCCGGTAAACAGGTGATTATTATTCCGGATGAACCGGTTTACAGTATCCGTTAGAGATGCTCTGACTACATAATGCACCCTGGTAGCGGTACCATCTCACCCGGCAAATGATCACACGCTGGGAAACCTATTTTTTGTGCATATCTACATGACCGAGGACTCCCCCTTGATTGCATGTCTCCCGATGTCTCGTATTCACATGTGTTTGTATGTCTCTTCATTTCTTCTCACTAGATGACCCGTTGCGCCAATGGCGCAAAGGCCGAGTGTAAGACAAGTATTGTAAGAGTGAGCATATATATCTTTCATCATGAATGTTTCAAATAACGCAAATAACACAGGATGGTCTTAGGGGATTACATAAGATGCAAAAGGACAATAAACACAGATGTCTTAGTAGGCATCTATACTAATGCTAAGTTATATAACAAGGTGATCTTGCAACTTGTTTATATTGAGTAGACGATCATGCGCAGTCCCTTGGAAGTGCATTTGAAGGCGAAAGCATATGCTTGACCTTTCGTCATCTGCGCCTGACGGAAGAAGTCACTCCAGCCTCTAGTGATGGTGACCCTTTTGTCAACACCCTTGATAAAGCGGGTTGTGACAGCGGTAGTCCCGTCTCCAGTAGGGATTGGCAGTTCACCATGGTCAGCATCCATGTGTGGGAAAAGAGAGCCCATAGAAAAGTGAACCCCAAAGTACTGTAAATGACATTAAAGGCTAATTAGTATTGTATATCATTTTATTCGACGCCATTGTATGAAATAGGACAGAGCAACTGCAAAGGATTACCATCCTTTTGCCCACTGTAGCAAATGTTTCCATCATGTGGCACACATAGTAGCGATCAGGTGTGGTGGTGCTGCGGATGATCTTTCACAGTCTACAAACATTTTGTCTGTAGAACTCGACTGTGTTGCCCCACACAACATGGCGACTAAACTCATCTATCTAGGTGGTGGATGGCAGGCTCACATATGTCAAATTGTACAAAGTTATACCATTTAGCAGTTGTTGGGAGAGTTGTTGGAATGAGAAGAGTAATGTGGCTCTTACTGCGTAGAATGGACTTTCCAGGCTTTAGATTGATTTTCTTGCCTTTGAACTTCTGGATTGAGTTTCCTTTGCGTGGGCGATGAATGTACTCGAATGGCTTGTTGTGCTTGCGACACAGCGGTTCGGCTGTGACGAATAGATAAGGAGATCATGATAAGAGTTTGGAACAGCAAACAGAGGACAACATAAAGAAACAGAAGACCTATTGAATCCGAAAACACATCTCATTTAATTGGATGGTTAATTAGATGGTGTATATCAGTGAAAATTGAAAAGGCTATTTATCGTGTATGATCAGTGAGAAGCGTAAGCATTGCTTGTACATGTAACAACAAATAAACCAGAGCATTAATGAATAGCAAACAGAACGCCTATTGGACCCTGCAAGAAGTTTGTTTTATTGGATTGTTGATCAACTTGCATGCATGTGTTAATTAAAAAAGAGACTGATCAAATAGCATGCATTAGTGAAGAAGAAGCAATATTGTTTCCGATGTACAAACAATCATAGGTATGTTTTGAGCATTACCATGGGTAATTTGGCCACGGCTGATATCACTGGTTGTGGCATGTTTAACAGTGATGCATGTGTCTTAATATACCGAGACTGGTTATTACTGGACATAATTTCACAAGCCATTAGTATGAAATTGCTAGTATATCAGCACTGGACATAAGATGGATGTGTATGTATCAGGCAAAAAGTGACAGTGAGCCAAGTATTCAAACCATGCATATGTGGCTGATTTGTAACGAAGTACAACCTACAATCTCTCTTTGATCCGAAGACACTTTTTTTTTCACGGTTTGTGCAGCAATGAAGTTGTTCGTGATAACACATGCATAAGTGAAAAATACTATCGATTTGCACAGCACCATGCAAAACGGCTCTAGTGCCCCTTGGCAAATTTGCAATTCTGTTCAAATCTTCTGCTCCGTGGTTGACTGCTAGTTCTTTTTTTCGCAAACTCCTAGTCCTGCCCTCCCAAGGAGGGGGTCTCCCTGCTCTCATTAAAACCAGAACCAAAAGGCTCCACCAGGATTACAATTTGAGTAACATGACAAACCTCAAAGATACATGTGCCAAGGCTCCACGAGGATTAAAATTACAGTCATGCCCTTAAGATACGTGTGCCAAGGGACAAAAACACGTCAATAGTTGCTTCACGGACTACCACCAGGACCCAGAACGCTAACAACGTGTCTGGCATCCTTGGTTCCATCGACCCGTTCTTCATCCGGTTCCCCTCCCCCTTACTCATGCTGAAGTGAAGTGAGAAAGCACCAGGAGGAGGCGGACGAGGGCACCTTGGGCTCCATCTTTGTGGGCGGCTCACGCTGCAGCTTGGCGGTAGAGCGGCTCCCACTGTAGCTCAAAGGCACAACGGCTCCATCTGCATCTCGGCGGCCCGGCAGCTCGGAAGCGCAACAACTCGATTTGCATCTCAGCGGCCTGGCAGCTCCCGCTGCAGCTCGGAGCTGCGGAATCGGCAAATGGGGACGCCGTTGCTCGTATCGACGAGCCAAATTTTTGTAGTTGCCACGGTCGCTCCCTGAAGCTGGTGACTTTCCACGGCAAGGGAGGCTCCAGCAAGGTCATAACGGACGCTGTTGCCGCTCAGGTACATACTAACCTCCTTCGGTGTTTGACGAATCTGTAGAATTTGTGTGAGCTCGTTAGCTTCACCTCTACCGATAGTTGTGACCCTCGCCGCTGCAAAATCCCAACTTAGTTTACCCTTGCAACCTTAGCTCATGGAAGCAATCATCAAGGACGGGTACCTGGGCCTGGATAATACCTAACTGATCTATGATGAAAGAAAAGAAACGAAAATCCAGTACACATCATCATAAGCTTTAATTTATCAAGAAAAACACATTTATAGAATTTCTAATTAGCTCAATTTATAGTAGAAAAAAATCACATGTTCAAATGAATGAGGAGGGTTCAAGACCGCGAATCAGATGTGAAAACCGAGAGCGAGATAAATTCAAACTATACACCTATTTACAAGTGTCCCAAAGTAAGTGTCACCGAGTACTAATTTTGACACTTATCTCATGCATTTGATGTTCCCTAAATCAAAGAAGAAATAACATAGGAAGTACGTAAAGTCCAGGCTAGTTAAGTCTCCAGTGACAACCTCTATGTGGCAACTAATTACGTATTTGAAGCTGGTCAGCCTGCCTCATGTTTACTGATTCTCGATATAAATACGTAATTAGCTGCCACCAAGAAGAGCCAAAATAAGTCAGTCCCAACCAAACCAAGTTTCATCCACCATTAGATCAAGCAACCTCTAATAAAGAAACCAAACCTGTGAAATAAACCAACTATAAAATTTACATGAATCAAAATTTTAGGCAAACAAAAGATTAATTTCTTACTCTAGACAATACCGATATAAAATAGAAATGTGAACTTTTAAAATTACATCCACGAAAATAATAAAATCATACTCATATTTACCTAAAAGGTTCTCAAAATAAAACCGTATCTGATAAGCCTTGTGCTGCGTATGTGCAGTTCGTCAAGAATTTAACAAAACTCTTAAAAAGACAACTAAAATGAGAAAGTTATGAATCCTTGGCGACGTAATGGAGGGAGGCGAAGAAGGAAGGGAACTTGCCAACATTTCAAAAATTCCAGCAATTCCATATTCTGGGTTGAGCAAATGGAAAAACCATACATATGTAAAACGGCAGAACTATAAGCCCTCACGACAGTGGTGAAATAAGATAACATGACAACATATCATCAAATATATAGATTTAAAGTAATGACAAAGAAAAAGATAAGTCGATGAACCTTGTATAACTGTCAACAAACCTTTCAGAACATTTTCTTACTTTCGACAGAAAGGACCGCTGGATAAATATGACTCTTTGACATTGACCCTCTGGTTGCAAAGAATTTTATCCGATGTCAAAATTTAACCTACAACTTGCTAGTAAATCAATATGAATGGAGAACAAGAGCATCATAAAAAAAATCTTGCTTTCGACTGGAAGGGCCGCTAGATAAATATGACTCTTTGACATTGACCCTCTGGTTGCAAAGAATTTTATCGGATGTCAAAATTTAACCTACAACTTGCTACTAAATCAATATGAATGGAGAACAAGAGCGGCATAAAAAAATAACTCTGACTCAAGAGTACCACAAGGAAAATGGCAGATACCCTTTGTGGATGCATATGAGTAAGACTAACAATTACGGCTTACCACAACATGTATTTCTCCAGGCAAATAGGATACGGACAAGCCCAACAAAAGCACATGCGACTAATTAGTACATATAACTGAACGATGATGTTTTAATTTGGGAAGAACAGGCTGGCAACCGATATTATGAAGTGATGTCAAAATCAATAGAGAGAGCACAATACCTTGACATGTTGGGATTATGTCTTGTCTATAGGCTAAAGCTTTTGATGCAACATCAACCAAATCTTGTTGCTGCCGATCAAATGCCTGAAAATAGTGCGTTATACAATTAGTCTGGTGTACTCCAAGATAGTATTTTAACCTGATAAGATAAAGATACTTACCATTCGCATATATGCAATGCGCTTTTCCAAAATATGTTTCTCATTAAGTATTTTGGCTTCGAAATACAAGACATCAGACCAAGAGAGTCCAGTAAGATTTTGTGGATGCATGCCGAAAAGTGAAAACAGAGGACGTGGCAGGGGTAAAAAAGGTAATGTAATATTTTGTATGCAGTATGCATGGTACCTTCACTGAATAGTCAACAAGAGGTCTTCTTAAAAGTGCAATCTCTTCTTATTTAACCTTAGCAAAAAGCTTGTGGAAGGAGGGAAGTATCTTCAACAGGAACATCAGATCCCATATGCTTGAGAGTACAGAGCAAGTGAATTATACATACCTGCTTCCAGATAATGTCTGAGCTCACCTCCATACAAATAAATAATGTTTACCCAATCATAATGTTCTGAGCATTTTTTGGTACAACAGACAGAATGCTCGTCCAGCAGAAATGTGGCTACTTGGGCACAAGTGACAATAACAGAGACAAAATTATAGTCTGAAGTCAAGTCACCAGTACACTTACATTGACACAGATTTTCATGCATTATAATCATAAGAGTATACTGCAACTCATTCATAATACACCCGCCAATGGCGCAAAAAGCGAGAGCGAGCCATGTATTCAAACCATGCACATGAGATTGATTCAAAACCAACTTAATAGATACTTATATTCCATTACATGGTAGCTTGATAGCATAAAGAAAATATTTAGATCACTTGAGAATAGCACACATTGGCTTTATAAAGCAAGCTATATTAGTACAAATGCATTGCCTGGGTTTTGTATCTGCTGCCAGTAGGAAAGACCAGGACATGAGGGTGGCGGCATTAGGTAGAGTCGTGGCTACATGTCCCATCAGTATAGAACATGATTTCATCATCCAACAACTTCTACATCACAACCATGAAGGAAACAAATCTTTGATGTGAGCAAATCACTGAGGAGAAAATCATGTGGTCACCAGCAACCTTTCACCTCTGGAATCAATATTCTATCTAAAAAAATACAGTTGCAAGATGATGCCTGCGATGTTTAGCAAATCGCTTGAACCCTTCTCAAAATGTGAACCTCTTTAGTTAGCTTCAAACACATGGATATGAGCATCTGTATCATGAGAGTGATTAAGAGAACCATGGTCCAGTATTAAGCAGAACTAACAGATTGAGGTTTGCATTTACATGTACTGACCATTTCTTAATATTGTGACCATGATCACCAGGTACTATAGTTTTAACATGAGAACCATGCTTTCACTTTGGGTCTAGACGACAAGGAAACAAGCAGTAGATGCATGAGTTTAGGAGGCGAAGAGAAGAAGAAAATGCTGAAATAGGCTAGTTAAATAGGGTAAAGGAAAATATTGAAACAGTGTATAGTTTGGTGTTAGCCAAATAGGGTGAAGTAACAATTGGGTCACTGACAGAAGCAACATTCTGAAACTCTACTTTAGAACCAAATTACAAAGGAATAAAAAATATAGTAGAGTATAAAGATCATGTATCTTTAGGTTCAATATTTTAGATCATGGCGCCATAGAAAGACAAAATTAGACATATCAGATTGAGTCACTGACGTAAGCAAACCTTATTCTTGTTGGGCACCAAAATTTTATGAGAAGATAACTGGATGCATGCACTTTTTGGATTGTGATTACATAGGATAGGACCATAAGTATGCAGTTCTTGAGAGCTAAAATTGATGCATAATTCCATGTCTAGGGATGCAACAATTCAGTTTAGACATCCAATCGTAGTTAGGTTCAGGTTCAGTCTATGTTATATAGCTAGCAAAAGCAAATGGAACGCCTCCAGCTTAGGGAACTACATGTTTGTACGTGCTTTGACTAAACTGAACAAGATCAATTGTATCTCTGAAATGAACTACACTCTTATTTTCTGCATCAACAATTTCGTGACATCCATACAAAAACATACCTGTAGGCTAATAACCAAACCTAATCACCATAATCCGCTGACATATGCAAATTGCATTGTCACAAACTGGAGCCCATGCAAGCACCAAAGGTAGCACGTGTGTATGGCAAAGCTTCGAGAACATCCAATATTCCTGCTGAGAGCATGAGCAGGTCCATGTGCGAGCCTCCATCGCTGTAATCTGGTATCCCATTCTCATCCTTGTCTGACCTTTGTCCTCCCAAAATCAAATTGTCCTGAACCAAAACAGAAAGAAATTTGATTCATTTACTTTTAGCAACATGTAACGGAAAGATATTGATAACAGAAAACCTACTAAATCTTTCTTTGGTGGAATCCGCAGTTTCATCTACCCAGAAAGAAACAATTTTGCACAATAAATAACACAGACGTCAAGGACTACTATATATGAAGTGAGATCTTCGTTCCAAAAATAAGTGAAATTAACATATCATACATATTTGCTCCTTCCAAAAGCAAGGTTTAGGTAACACATTCAATTGTGATTATTAATGTATTATCTCACGCTACGAAATATAATTATTGACTCGATAGCCGGACCTACCTGACATATCAAGAACAGCCTCAAATTCTGAAGAAATGAGGCATCATCAGGGGGTAAATATGCCTATCCTCACAATTGATCTGGACTTTTATTTTGCCAACTAAACCGATAACTTTGTGTCATCTATCAGATACGAGAGGTAATAGGACAACACCAAAAGTATCTCTTCTTGAATTCCATTCTCGGTAGTAACAATCTGGGAGAGAGAAACGATATTATTTATATTTCCTTGAAGTATGAAAATACTGTAGTACTGTGAAGGGAAAAGTCACAGAACCAGGAGTGCTCACCAAGGACTTAAAAAACATTATTGCTGCTCAACCTGTCCGCACCATTCTGAAACCTCCACTCTCTGCAGCAAAAACAAAAGGAAACTACCAAACTGAGTATTGAATCAACCACAAAGCTACCATTTAAACAATTAAACCAGCTCTCGGACCACCTGGGTTATCTGAGAGTGTGTTCTCCTGCAGCCGACAGACAACGGAACCAAGAAACTAATCAGGATTTTTCGAAGGGGAATGAAATCAATCAGGATTCATCTCATCGATTCAAGACAAGCATCCACGAAACCTGGCTAGCAAGATTGCCCCATCGGTTCAGTTCAGGGGAGAGCATATCATACGTGACGTAGTATATGGTCGGCGCATTCTTCTTCCTGGCAACCGTCGCCTTCTCTTGGATGCCTGAACATTAAGAACCGTGTCTCCCACATGAATGAGCAAACCAAGTCAAGAACAAGCAGCAGCGTCTCCTCGATCCAAGAACCAGCGCGAGAGAGAGGGAGAGAGAAGGGGGAGGGTAGTAGTACCGGGATTGGGCTGCTGCTGGGTGTCGTCGGGGACGAAGGCGCCGCCGTGGAGGAGGGGCAGGTGGCGACCGCGGAGCGCGCGCGGAGCAGGCAGTGACGCTGCCAGGCGAACGCAGCGCAGGGGAGGGAGAGCGTCCTGCCGGTGCCGGTGGGCGACTCGGGCAACGCGTGGGAGCGGCCCTGGCGGCCGCAGTGGTCGAGCGCGGCGATGACGCGGCCATGAAGGCCAGCTGCTTCCCGACCGGCACGCCGCTCCCTCGGGCCTCCCTCTCTTCCCCTCCCTCCTCGCTCTCCTCACGCCCCGCTCGACGACGACCCCGCGCGCTTGCACCTCCGCCTAGTGCCGCGCGGCGCCATGACCACGGCCTCCTCCTCCTCCTCCTCACGCATCTGCCATGCCCGTGCGGAAGAGTGGCGCCGCCGCTGCTCCGCCTCGAGCGCCGGGGGAAAGGCCCAGAAGAACGTGCCAGGAGGGTGGCCGACGGCGTGTGGAGAGAAGGCGGCGGCGCGAGAGGGGAGGCAGGACGGCGCGGAGGGGAAGAAGAGGGCGTGGGGCTCAAGGCTCGACGATTCGTTCCTGGTGCGCTAGGTTTTCGGGAGAGGATTGGCTCGACGCGGTGCGGGCCACAAGCGGCCCAGTCCACCTCTCTTTTTACCGCAGGGCATCTGTTTTTCTCACACGAACGAACGCGCGAACCGCACACTGCCCCGCTGGTCCCATGCAGTTGTCTGGCCCAGGCGTCATTCACCATAACCCAAATCCACTGCGTAAGTTACGATCGACGGCTAGATATTTGACAGGCAGATGAAAAGGACTGAAAACTTTCCAGCAACGCAGAATGGGTGAACCAGATCAAAAGCGCGATGCAAACCCTCCAGAATAGCGGGTAGCGTAGGGTGATTTATATGTTCAATGTTAGCATAGTTGTTTGTATGTTTGCCCTATATTCCTATTCTGACATATCCAACAAGAAATTGTAAATATTGAGATAAAGATGAATTACTTGACTTTGCTATCCGCTCATCTATATATAGTGTTTGATTGTCTTGCGCAGAGTATATATAGATAAAACAGTATTCATACTACCGAAGGTTGGTGTAGTATTTATTTATTAGCTGACTGTTTTCTACGGTGTGGCTATTATTGGTTTAATGCCTATGTGAGTTTTCACCCGCAAAAAAAAATGCCTATGCAGTTTTACGTATACATTTCCATCTACCCGCCGCTTGAATTTTGACTTTACCATTCACGTGTTTTTTCTTTTATCTGCGGATGACATATATTTAGCTCGACCCATTCATATTACGTCTCGCTACAACATGTTTCAACTTTCTACATGAATAGGCAATCCCACAATTTCAATGATAGATATTTTGTTGCGAAGCTAAAAAAGGTGATATCATCCATTTTTTACACAGAAGAGAAATGACATTGTCTGCTTACAGTTCCCTTCATTTCAACTTAGTTGGTGCATTAATCAAACAATGTCTCTACAACAACGAGATGAATAATCACCAAGGGTACGTTTGAGATATGTAAATATATTCTAGTATCCAAGGCACCATAAAGCAGCATAGGCAACCAAGTTCACAGAAATATGTTTTTCCTCACTCATCCAAGAAACCAAGCAAAGCTATTGTCAATCCATTGAGAAACAATCAAGGCCACAGCGTGCAAGAAAGCTTGGGCCAAAACTGCTGCGGGAATCAATCATCCGTCTCTAATCTGTCATGGACAAGTTATTGGCCTTCTCGATCCTGAACCCTTCATCAGCCCGCAGTAGTAGGGAAAATCTTATAGGTGGAGGTTTAACAGTACCGCGGGTAAAGGCACGCGCTACTACTACTTTACAGTTGCGTTAGCCAAAGACACACGCCTGCTATCTGTTTCGAAGCAGCGCAGGCTTTCTGGCCAGCGCTGCTGATAACTGGTTCCCACCGTACCAACCCGGGCAGGCTATAGTAAAAGTGTGGCCAATAGTACCCGCGCTACTACTAAAATGATAGTAGTAGCACCGGCACTTCGACCCCGTGCTACTAGTATGGTTATGCTCTTTCAGCTGGTGGGCCACAGATAGCTGCAGCGTGGTCCATTAGTCCCACCCTATAGGTATGAAGATTAGCAGTAGCATTTGTCCCCAACCCACGCTGCTGCTAAGCCAGCGCAATCCTCTTCCTCCTCCTCAGTCTTCATCTGCTCACTGATACGTCCAAAACGTATCTATAATTTCTGCTTGCTCCATGCCTTTTTTGTGTGATATTGCTATGATATTTATGCACTTCCATACACAAAAAGAATCATATCAAATATCACATAATAATATCTTCAAGATAGCAATCAAGACATTACATTAACATACACAAAGGGATTGTAGCACCGGGGTGCTCCACCCCCTATATGAACATTAATTTCAAAAAAACACCAGGAAATTTGAATTTTTTTGGGGGGGGGGATTTTGGGATATCATACCTAGGTGTCCAATCTACTTTCGTGTGAAATTCGGTGGAAAACATTCCATGAAATGTATCCATGGAAAAAATGACAAAAAGAAAATCTATGTACGTAAAAAAAAATTGGATGGATTTTAGTTTGCACTATATTTCCTTCATCAATATTTTCACGAAACTTCACCCGTGAGCGTAGGGCACCCGGGTTTTTTGTTATCCTCAAATTCTAGAGTTTTTTCAGTTTAATATTCATATAGAGATGAGGAGCACCCAGGAGCTCCTGCATATTTCCCATTAACATACATACTATAACTTGAGCACACACTTATATATGGTTTCACGACAAACAAGAATGAAGTAGAAGTGGTTAACTAAATACTTTGTTAAATATGCACACAAAAAATAAATCTGGATATAGTCAGACAACAGGAAGAAAACTGAGCCCTTAGAGGGTCTCTAGTATATTTAGACAAGGGAGAAAAATGAACAACACTTGCAATACATTTTGTACCGAGCAAAGAAACAAAATGTACAGTAAAAGATGCTTTGAAATCATGTGTATGAAAAACGGGTGACTGCACATGTACATACATACAGAAAATTAGTACCAGACCTCTTGTAACTCCAGGTCATATGCAATTGAGACAATCCTAAATAACTTACAACTATGCAATTGCGGCCTCGTTCAACAAAAAGACAGCTTGGCACCACCCAAAAAGACAAGAATTCTTTGCAAAAAACTTCAGTGGCACGGTGACATGACGTTTGGCCAAATTACAGGGACAATCTGTTCAGTCAAATCAACAGAAAATTATTCAGCCTGCTCCAGGACTTATTTCAGCAACATACAATTCTAGATCAGTAGTGTTCACTAAAGCCTGCTCCAGTACTTATTTCTCTGCGGAGTATACTGAGAGAAATTAGTGTGATTTCTTTGAAACAAACTAACACAAGAATAGACGCAACAATGGCCTCACCTGCTCGTCAGCTACCCCTCTATGAAGCTGCTTTCCATATCCTGAAATCTGCACATGCTGGGCACAAGACGGGAATAAAATGGCATTGAAATTTGGAGTTTTTTTTTGTAACTCATGAACATTTTTGCATCTCCTAAAAAAGAACATTTTTTCAATTCATGAACTATATTTGAATCTTCGAATAGTTTTTCAAGTTCCGAACGTTTTTTCAAGTTCATGAACATATTTTTAAATTCATGAACATTTTCTGAAACCATGAACTTTTTTAAAATTCAGGAATTTTTAAAATTTCAGAAAAAAAAATTAATCGACGATTATGTTTTGAAATTCGTGAACATATTAAAATTCATGCAGACATATTTTAATTTCGTGAATATTGTTAAAATTTAGAAAGTATTTAACTTACTCAGCCTATAAAATTGTTAGTTTTCAGTTAACTTCCTGCCTTGAAAGCTAAATTATAACAGAAATGCTAACAATCTGACATCAGAAATTTACGCATGATAGTTTATGTTGGCGTAAGTATGAAAAAATTAGTTAGCGAACATGGCAAACTCGCAAATTTGCCACCCGCGAAAAAAATAATTCGCCACGGAAAAAGTTTGATATTAGGGTCCAATTATAATATCAGGCCGAGTAGGCAAAGGCCCAGGACCGAACACCTACCGAGCATTCCCGAGAGCAACTAGTTAACGAGCGCTCCTTCGGGAGCCTCGTAGCGATCACCGCCACTTGGCATGCTCTCAGTCGTTCGCCACGTGTCGCGCTCTGGGTGCTCCCTCCGGATTCTTTTTATTTTACCGGACGCATTTTCGGCTTTTGAATGGTTTTTTCCATTTTTTCAACGTTTTGGTTTTCAACTAGTCTTCCTTAACTTTTCGATAAAAAAATGTTGCGCGAAAAACTCTTATTTTTCTGGCGAGAGTTACAGTTTTGCTTCCGCGAGAGGCACGGTTGTGCTTTCGCGAGAGTCACCGCCGTGCCTCTCGGAAAGGGAAAAAACGCGTTTTCTGTTTTTTTTCCTTTGGCCAGAGTCATTGTTTTGCTTCCGCAAGAGGCACAGTTGTGCTTTCGCGAGAGTCACGGCCATGACTCTCGGAAATAAAAAAACGCGTTTTCTGTTTGTTTTTTCATTTCGCGAGAGTCACGATTTTGCTTCCGCGAGAGGCACGGGTGTGCTTTCGCGAGAGTTACGATCGTGGCTCTCGAAAACAGGGAAAAAAATCTCGTTTTCTATTTTTGTTTCCTTTCGCGAGAGTCACGGTTTTGCTTCGGCGGGAGGCACGGTTGAGATTTCGTAAGAGTTACAACCGTCCCTCCTCGGAAACTAAAAAAAAAAAACGCGTTTTCTCTTTTTTTTTCTTCTCTTCAGCGAGAGTTACAGTTTTTCTTCCGCCAGAAGCACTGTTGTGATTTTGCGAGAGGCACAGGCGTGCCTCGTTCGGAAAGGGAAAAAACCAGTGCGCCCGGTTCGATTTTTTCGTCCGGTTTTTTCGTCCTTTTTTTGGTGAAAAAATGTTCGTCGAAACCTATCAACATGGGATCTAGTTTTGAAGATCTCGACGCGAGGAATTCAACGGTGAAAATGATTCGAGATTTGGACGCACGATTTAAGAGATAAAACGTTTTGAATAAACAGATCTACGAAAAAAGGGAAAACGTCCAGGTTGCGACAAGTGGCGCACATGCAGCGCGCCACTTGTCGCAACCTGGGTTTGAAGTGATCTTTACAACGAGTACTCCTCAATTAGTGATTTCTAGCATTTCCTCATTAAACAACCAATACACCTAGCTTTTTTCTTTCTTATTCGATTGTGTTTGAGCGAAGGAACAATAACTTCGAGGCTCATAATCTCGCTAAGTTTGCATGTAATCTTGATGTAGGTAGGCATGTTTAATTGGGAAATTCTCATGACCCAAACCGTATACCTATGAACATCTTATATATATATATATATATATATATATATATATATATATATATATATATATATATATATATATATATATATATATATATATATATATATATATATTTACTAATTGGAGGCACCATTCAAATACTCTCATTAATCCACATCATTAGTATTAATTACACTGTTGGATTGTAGAATATACGTTCAGGATAAAAGAGAAACATAGGTAACATAGATGGTCCCGACGTCACATAAAAAGGGCATATGACACGTCCAACCTTAGTGAATCAAAAGGAAAAATATCCATCCGTTTCCTAAAAAAAAGGAAGCCTCCAACCATAAAGAGTCCAGTCCAACGCAAAAAAGGGACAAACTCCACGATGCTACTAATTGACCGCAAAAGTCACGTCCATGAATATTTTTTTGGCAAAGTAAAATCTTGGTGGACTACTATGCATGATCGCCCATAAACAAAAGGCCAGTACTCTGCGCCGGCGCACCGGCCGAAAGTTTCGGCCGGTCTGGCCAGATCCGTTCGATCTACGCACGCAGCCGTTAGATCCCTCCCCCGCTCCTCTCCCGCATCCATCGTCAACCTCCCGCACGGGGAAAAGGAGAGGAAGGAGCGCGCCGCCCCCGCACCCAACAGCGAGCCGCCACCGGCCTTCTCGCGCTGCGCTTGCACCCTCGTCGCCGCCGTTCGCATCCCTCATCGCCGGCAGTCGTGCTCCTCGCCGCTCCGACATCGCGTCTATGTAGCACCGGCCGGCGACGGGTTGCACCTCGCCGCCCCCCATGGTTGCAACTAGGCGGCCGCCGAGCCGCCCTCGCCGACCCTCGTCGCCGGGTGCATGCCGCTTGCATCGCCGTCATCTCTCTGGTCATCACTTCCATCTGTCACCATCGAAGCAAAAAAACTCACCGGTGGAAGCATTGCAGGTTGCGGTTGCAACAAAGATCAGAGCTCCGGTAGTCGGTTGAATCAAAATCAAAAAACGCTTCCAGCAAACGTGAACGCCCGTTCCAGCTTTTGTTTTTGCCGGTTGCAACATTTTACG